>JAJHJA010000786.1:0-66959 GCA_021202915.1 Heliconius himera | reverse complement strand
CACAATAAAAATAAAGCATGAGAAAACATGAGGCCAGTCGTGGCGCAGCGGCACGAGGTGCGACTGCAAAATCGACTGGTTGTGGGTTCGATCCCCACTCGAGGAGATGAAATATTTACTTAAATTTATATTTCCATTTCTTCGCTCTGGTGTCGAGGTTAAGCGCGGCGTTGAGTTCTGCCCCTTAACACGCAATGCCTCCAGAATTCGGCAGAAAGTGGGGAACGGAGTGTCTTAACACTAAGTTCCCTCTGCCTACCCTGCTGTGTGCGGGATACAGCGTGAAGCTGATTGAAGAAACATAAATAATACATAAACATAATACGTACAGGGCGGCGCGGCGACTGAATGTAAAGACGATTGTGCGGTCGATTCTCAATCGAGATATTGCCACATTGTATTTCCTAATTCTTGTAATACGACATAGCGCAGTTTTAGGTTTCGCCAACCCATATGCAGTGGCTGAAAAATTCAGCGGCGGCATGAGAAACTGAGTGTCTGAACACAACTTCCCTCTGCCTAGCTTACTAAATGCGAGATACAGTGAGAGATATATAAATAAAATAATACGCAATAGATTTTTTACAGTTAAAAAAGACAAAAATATTTTTTATCTGTGTCATAATATTCAATCTATATAATATTTATTTTAATATTTAGTCTGACAATGTGAAACGACAACATTTCAAAATAAATATATTTTTAAATAAATAAACCAGGTGCATTTGTGAATACAAATCATTTTGATGACATCGAGTGGGATCAATGCTGACCTAATTTGCAAAGTAGGTACAGAGGGTCGGAACGAGAATGGGAGATATTACTGTACAGTACCTTTGATCTTCTTTTTTTTATTTTACTAGACTGGGAGAATTTAGATTAAATGAGTGATAGGATTACATATTTTATATTTTTAAAATGCGTACACACATTGAAAAGTTTAGAAACGTATATTTTTACATAGACTCGAAACTATGCCTTCTGTCCCTAAAACTCGGCGAAAAATAGGGAACTAAATATCTTAACACCACGTTTCTCCCCAATCTTCCCGTTCTACTATGCTGGGAGAAATGTAAAGCTGCTGATAGATATAAAATTCAGATAAAACTAGTTTTGCATATATTTACTATTCCGATCGAGTTGAAGAGTCAAGTGCAAGTCCTCTGATCTGAAAGGCAGATAACGGTGAGATGGGATAGGAACGTGACATTAGATATTACTTTGAAATAATTTTAGAACAGGTTCTTGTAAAATTATCTGGATCTAAGAAATTAATAGTTGTATGTGGTGATTTTAATATTAATTTACTAGATAATTCCACCACTTGTATCAGATTCAGGTCATTACTAAATTCATATAACCTAGATAATCTATTTCTAGAGCCAACAAGAATTACTCATTGTAGTGCAACTTGTATTGATAATATTTTTACAAACTCCATACCATGTAAAAAGTCAATAATTAATATGTTAAGCTCAGATCATTGTGGACAGTTGGCTTCTTTTCACTTTGGTAAAAATATAATTAATAAAAATAAAAAAAATGTTTGTATACCGATGACAACTGGTCGAGTAGAAAAATTTAGAAGTAATATAATAGCAAAACTTAAATACCTAAAATATAAAAATAAACCCAATTTACTATATGAGAAATTTTTCAATGTTATTAAAAGTGAGTTCAATGCTATATTTACTTCTAAAACTGTCAACTCCAGGAATTTCTTGTCATTTAATGATTGGGCGACAGTGGGGATTCATAAGAGTAGACAAAGGTTATATGAACTTTATAGTGAGAAAACATATAACCATAGTGAATCATTTAATCATTATGTTAGGGTATATTCTAAATTGTTTAAAAAAGTATGTGCCATGGCAAAATCTTTACACATTAAAAATAAAATTAAAAATTCTTTTGATAAAATTAAAATGACATGGGACATAATTAATTGTGAAACTGGAAAAGCTAAGAATCATAACTTTGAATTTAAATTAAAAATTGACAAAGGTTTAACCAGCTCAGATCAAGAAGTTGCAAGTGTATTTGAAAAATTCTTTGCTGATATTCCAGTTTCAACAACCGATAAACTTATATCCTCCACAACTGTCGCTGAATCATTACTTAAGGAGAGCGTACATAAATGTAATGTAGATTTCAAATTTAAATCAGTCAATTCAAGGGACATCATTAAGACATTTAAGTCCCTTGATATCAAGAAAACGTCAGATCTATGGGGTATTTCTGTCAAATTGATTAGTTATATAATAGACGCTGTTGCTCCTCACCTCGCAACTATATTTAATAATTGTATAGAGTATGGTGTGTTTCCTGACCTAATGAAATTTAGTAAAGTCATACCTATATTTAAATCGGGTAGTACATCTGATCCTAATAATTTTCGACCTGTTTCTATACTACCCTCGTTCAGTAAGATTTTTGAAAAAATTATCCTAAATCAAATATTACTGCATTTTGATTCACATAATCTCATGCACAATAAACAGTATGGTTTTACTAAAGGTCGTTCAACTACAGATGCTGGTATAGGTCTTATAAAGAATATTTATGAGGCTTGGGAGGGATCGCAGGATGCTCTTGGCATGTTTTGTGATTTGTCCAAAGCCTTTGATTGTGTACAGCATTCAACATTGGTCATGAAGCTACACTACTACGGCATAAGAGGACATGCACTCAATCTTCTGACCTCTTATTTAGCTGACAGAGTTCAGAGGATTGATGTGAATGGCAAGAAATCTCCTGGTTCGGTAATCGGCATGGGGGTCCCACAAGGGTCTATTCTTGGTCCTTTTCTCTTTTTAATATATATTAATGATTTACCATATCTAGTTGAAAAGGATCATGAGATAGTATTGTTTGCTGATGACACCTCATTGATTTTCAAAATAAAAAGACGACAAATCGTATATGACGATGTAAACAATGCTCTCTCGAAAGTAGTACATTGGTTCAGTGTTAATAACTTACTATTGAATAGTAAAAAAACTAAATGTATTATTTTTAGAACACCTAACACGAAAGTTGTTAAAGCCGATGTACTCTTGAATGGTGAACCCGTAGATCCTGTCGATTCTACGGTATTTCTCGGTATCACCATAGACTCCAAATTACAGTGGGGACCCCATATTGATGGATTGGCGAATAGACTTAGCTCTGCAGCTTTCGCGGTCAAAAAAATTAGATCATTAACTGACGTAGAAACGGCTCGACTTGTTTACTTCAGTTACTTCCATAGTATTATGTCCTATGGGATTTTACTTTGGGGTAATGCAGCCGGTATCCAACCGATATTTGTCCTGCAGAAGCGAGCTATTCGTGCAATCTATAACTTAGGCCCTAAAGACTCCTTAAGGCAAAAGTTTAAAGAAATTAATATATTGACAGTTGCATCGCAATATATTTTTGAAAATGTTATGTATGTTAAGAAAAACATTAATAATTTTACCAAAATTGGTGATTTTCATAGTATTAACACTAGAAATAAGCATAATCTTGGTGCACCTGTAACTCGGTTGCATCGAATCCGTAATTCTTTTATGGGACAATGTGTACGCTTTTACAATAGGATCCCAGAAAACGTCAGAGAATTTTCTATATCACGATTTAAAAAAATTGTGAAAAGACGTTTGCGTGTTAAAGGTTATTACCAAATTAATGATTTTGTAAATGATAACACGCCTTGGGAATGAAATGCTCGCTCCAGTCTGTTTCAAAGGTATCATTGTCACAAATAATTAAATATGTATTTGTTTAAAATTGATTTTAAAAAATAGGTCCCGCTGAGTTTCTTGCGCCGGTTCTTCTCAGGTCTGAGGCATTAATTTTAGTGAACTGGTGGTAAATTTGACGTTCAAAAAATGAAGCATGTAACTTCTTATTTTGAATAAAATTATTTGAATTTGAATTTGAATTTACTTAGTATGATTAGTAGTTTCCATGTCGACGTCATTTTATATGTGGAACTCTTTTAACTGAGAAGGTATTAGGTTCAATTTTTACTAGGAGATGTAGTATTAAAAGTATGAAGCCACCTATTCCAGGTTTTGTTAGCAAAGGATATCCTTCTCCTCTATTTTCTCCTTCTATCCTCTATCCTTCATAAGTTTGGCGTTAGATGAATTTTGCTCACTTATCCAAAAAGTCGCAGCAAATGATAGATAACACTATTGAACGTAGAAAGCTGAAGGTTACTATGTACCTACCCATTGAGAAATATAGAAGAGCCTTATTACAGAAATTATGGAGAGTACTATTGAAAGAAAAAAATAAAGAGATTTTACGTATTTGTTCAGTCACAAGATTTTTTAAATAAAATATCTGTAACTAGTTATCTAAGAAACATAATAATTTTATGTATATACTAGCGGGCACGCGCAGCTTCGCCCGCTTATTTGCACCCTTAAGGGTAAACTCTAAAAAAACCATGAAACACGTGTTCAATAAAATATTTTTAAGAGTCTGACTTTCAAATTTATAAAAATCGGTGCTGATTTTAAAAAAATCCATACAAACTTTCAACTTCTATTTCATCCCTTTAGGGTTAAAATTTTTCAAAATCCCTTCTTAGTGGATGTTTAGATTATGAAAATTAACATCTGTCCAAATTTCACGTTTCGACGCACAGCGGTTACGGCTGTGCGTGCGTCTTACGCGTCAGTCAGGTACACGTCCTTTTATATATATAGATAGATAAATAGTTTAGAGTACTTGAATTTATTAAATGCCTAACATAAACGCTTGGGTTAACGAAAACTGGGTCTAACTGGGTCTTAAACTGTAAATTGAAAATGCCTAGAAAGGGATTTTGTAGGCTTAAATGTATCCCAAGGATTTAAATCCGGCTGTTCTAGTGATGAAACGAGTTATTCTGTGATATTATTATGTAAATGTATTTTGTAAAAGTTATCTTCTAAGCCACCGAGTTTCTATTGAAGAATCAGTCAATGGCTACAATAATGTGATGACATCATTGCCCAGCCCAGTACTTCTAATACCTTAGTAATAATGAAATTTTTGTATGTTCACTTCATTCTGTATAACAAAGAACAAAAGAGGTTTTGAGACACTCTATTCTCCGCTTTCATGTCATGTTATAGTCAAAGTCAAAGTAAAAAAACATATATATTCTGTACTTTTTTCTGCCGAAATCTAGAAATTGCGTGTTGAGTAGTTAAACTCAAATTAAATAAAAATAATTTAAATATAATTTTGACTTGGAGAAAGTGTATGACTCTTATAAGATTTTATGCTCATTTAATAATACCAGGCACTGCTTTGGGGTTTCGTGTCTTCATATCTAAGATTGATTCTGTATAGGTACTTCTTTTTCACTTCACGCTGTATCCCGCATATGGCAGAGCACGCAGAGGAAACTTGGGAACCGAGTTCTCAGAGACACACTCGTTTCCCATTATTTGCTAAATTTCTAAGCATTACGTGTTGATTGACGAATATCAACTCTTTTGAATATCAAATCAACAATGACTGAAAATCAATGTATTCATTGTTAATAAATAAAGTTTATTCCTAAAGCATTGTAAACAAAATAACTTTTATTGATATATCGCTCCTAAAATTTTAATATTAATTACGAAATGTCGAGTTTTACTGTTTTCAGAACGTTTATACATAATTAAAACGATTGTTTATAGTATATACTATTGTACAGATTATTGTATAGATTATTATTCTATCGCGCCAAGATGGATTGACTGTATTTATTGTCACATAAACTCTTCAGGTTAGAGATTTTTTTTTATTTTTCAAATTCACGTTCCCTGCATTGCGATCGCATCTAATCTAATATAGAGATAACCTAGTATCAAAACACTCTGTTCTCCGATTCCTCCCCGATTGGCTTATATGGGCCTATATGTATAAGGGTAAGCAGAGGGATTCTAGTGTTATATAGTCATTTATTCCCTAGTTTTTAATTTAACTTTCTAAATCTTGATAAAAATAATTTAAGAGAGACAAGTTCTAAGACTCGGCTAGAATATTTTTAGAAACCTTAGAAATATTGTCTTAATTAAAATTTTCACGTAACAATTGTTCTCGGGTGACCTGTTTTAAAAACTACTTTTAATTTAACATTTACGGCCACAGTTTTATATTGTGCTTATATTATTACGCATTTTATTGTAGTTAAGTCGTAGTAATTGCAAGCACGTCGGTTTTAGGTTCGATTCTCACTCGTTCAAGTGCTGTGTTGAGTTTCGTCACTCATAGACAAAAATATCAGACTGAAAGAGTCAAAATGTGGTATGCTTTTATGTGGCTAAAAGATTAAGTTATAACGATTTCTTTCATCTTACTTCCAAATTGCTACTGAACCAATATAACTAATTATAAAAATTAGGGACACGTAAAATAAAAGCCTGAAACCTTCGATATTCAAGTCCAATTCGATTTTTCATTTATTTTCACCATTTTCATTCTCAATATGATGAATAACGATACGAGCATTAGCTTTACGTCAGAACCAGACCTTAATTATTATTAATTTAGTTATAATACAATTAAAGTTCAAAGGTCAGGGCAGGTTCGACTCCAGTTGTGGCCAATTTTTTTAGATCACAGCATCAACGTGCGGATAAAGGTTATTTTATACGTGACCGTAACTAATTTATGCTATTGTACAAGTATAACATAAAAATAATTTATTCTTTTTAATGTTGATATTAAATGATTATTTATAGAGATTTCCCTTTTATCCTTTCGTTTTTTATTAATATTGTTTAATTTTATAAAAAAAATAAATATAATTGTATATTTTCAGAATACATTTTTAGATTAAAGAAATCAAAAGAGACTTACAGAAAATGCAGAAAGGGACGTACTTTCCTTAGAAAATGTAGTGGAGCACTAAGAGAGGTTTTCTCAACATCCCTATTAAAACGTGAAAGATAGAATTTTTTATTCTAGTCCAAGTAGACGAGGTTGCGAGTTGTAAATAAAACCTGGGTAACATATGGAATAAAATGAAATATATTCTGTATTTTACCTATATTCTAAAGTATCAGCCGAGGCACATTAAGAGAGAAGGACTGACTCCAAACGGTGGTAAAAAAAAGGAAATAAATGGATTTTGCGCTTTAGTAAACAGCAAGCAGCGTTGCGTTCCGCCACTCAACATGTCTCAAATTCGGGCAAAATTGTGTAGAACAGTGTCTTAACGCTCTCCTTGCTATATAAAGGATAAAGCATGAAACTAAACAGAAGTATATTTTAATTAAACGTCACATTGAGCTTTGGGAGTTAACGTCCAAGCTACGCCAATATTAATCTTTAGTGAGGTCTTAGAAAGTTACTCAATTTGCAACTAAGAGATACCGTCCAGAGTATAGAATTAATAGTTTTGTTGATAGAATGGCTTTAGATAAATAAAAAATCTTATAAATTTTAATAACATCTTCACGCTTTATCAGCTTCACGCTTTATCCCGGTTTTTAGAGTGGGAACTCAACGCCGCGATCATAAACTTTACATTATTGCCAGAGCAAAGCAATGGAAATATTATTAAAAATGGGAATCGAACCCATAAGCGTTGCGCTTTAAGTCATACGCTACGACGATAATCATAGAAATTAACTGACATACAGTGAATTGTAGTCAGTCACAAGGACAAAAAAGATATGTAAATAAGATGTTTCGTCTCCAGCTTATTACATCTATTCTTGTCTCCCGGGATTAAGCTCGTTATCGAGCAATTTATGTCCGCTATGGCACTATGGGATACAATTTCCTTAAAAGGCAATTTTCCTCATAAATTATCGACTGTTGTACTATAATTGAGATATATTTAACTAAATGCAATGGTAATTTACATTTTTTTAATTATTTAATTTTTTTAGGTTCACGTTTTGTCATGCACGTAACAGGGTTAGGAGAGGGAACCTGGAAACCTAGTGTTAAGACACTTCGGTCTCCGGTTCTATGTAGTAACCGTACGTACGTAGTAACGTAAACCCGCGCCTCTTTGGAAACCGAAAGTATGTAAAAAATTGCGAAATGTAACAGAGTAACATATAGATCACTAAATGATCTCTGCTTACTCTACAAACTAGTATCTAATAGTTATCTACTTGAATATGTGATGGATCATTTAAAATGTCAAGTGTTCATCTAGAATTCTAATTTTAAAACTATTTAAAATTCATTCATTCTAAGCTAAAAAGCTGTTTAAAGAAAAAGAATATCGCAATAGCAAAGTGCCGAATGCATTTTTGATAAATAAATACAAGGGATTGTGGCTTCAAATCACTAAGCGGCTTAGAATAATTTTAAAAGTCATTGTGGCAAAACGGCACAGCACCTGATTCTTAACGCGATGGTTGTGGGTTCAATTTTCACAAAAAAAAGTTTCATTATCATCACTGGTAACAATACTAGGCGCGGCGTTGAGTTTTGTCAACGAACACCCGAAGTCTCTAAAATTCATTGTAAAGAGTAGTTTAAATTTTTTTCACGCTATTAAAATTAAACTAAACTTTACTTATAAAATTAAATTCTTTAGCAACATCGAACAACAGCCAATGCCATCAATTGAACGATTTTCTTACGCTCTATCAATTTTGTTTACATAAATGTTATTTATAAAAAAAACTTTATTCTTTTCAAACTGAATAAACAAATATAAAGTCTGCGATAAAAAAAGTCATCGCAATTTTTTTTATAAAGTAAAAATAGTAATTTATATAACTTATAGTTATTGCAAAATATTTTAATGAACCAGCCAGTCGTGGCGCGGGGGCACAAAGTGTGACTGTAAAACCGACTGTATTGTGGGTTCGATCCCCACTTGAGGAGATGAAATATTTATTTGAATTTATATTTCCATTTCTTCACTCTGGTGTCGAGGCAAAGCGCGGCGTTGAGTTCTGATACTCAACACGCTATACCTCCAGGATTCGGCAGAAAGTGGGGGACGGAGTGCCTTAACACTAGGTTCCCTCTGCCTACCCTGCTGTGTGCGAAATACAGTGTTAGCTGATTTATTTAATTTATTTATTATTTTAGTGATCTCATAAGACTGTAAAGTAACAAGTAGAGTTGCAAATGTAGAATTATTTTTAATTTCACGTGTTACCGCATAAATATGCAGGGAAGATAGGTACATAAGACAAGACACACTTTGCTCAGCTTACCGCGCGATTTCGAGCCTGTGTATTGAGTGGCGGATCTCAGCGCCGCACTTTGTTTACTACTAGAGTGGAGAAATGAAAATTATTTGTTACCTCGAGTGGGAATAAAACCCACAACCATTACGCTTACAATCCGACGCTGTCAAAATATAGCACGATGGCCTCCAAGTAATAAGATAACAAAAAAACTACATTTCAAAGTAACTGCTAAATTATGTACGATAATATACATACTAACGTACATAATGTAGCAGTTACTTTTTAAATACAATTTGTTTGTTCTACACGTTAAAATATATAAAAATAATAAACTATTCATATATAATTTTATCTTGAAGTATTTAAAAATAAGATCTGTCATTTAAAAGAAATCATCATGGTCATAGGCTAGAAGTCCATTGGGTAAAATGCTTAAATACTTATATTTTATCAATATTTATATATACTTCATTAAATGAAGGGGAGAAAGTTATTTATCAGATTAGTATGTGCGACCAAACGTAGTAAGTATATAATATCTTTAAAATAGGTGGTAACTGGTAAATAATCGCTTAGGCTCAGCGGTACAGCTTCTGTAAGCGCGATGGTTATGAGTACGATTTCCACATGGGGAACTATTTTTGTTTCCTGGCTCTGGTAAAGGTGTTGAGTTTCGCCTAAATAAATGAACCTTGAACATTTTGCAGTGAGTGTGGGAATGGCAGTGCTATTTACGGTGTACCGTATACAGCGTGAAACAAAATAAATAAATGAAAAATAAATCAAAATTATTTTTTCTTTCTATTCGCGAAACGTCAGGGATAGGTGTGTATAAAAAAATCACTTAAATCGGTTAAAAAATCTCAGCGTAATCGGTTTACATACAAAAAGAACATACCAACCGAAATGAAAACCTCCTCTTTTTAAGTCGGTAAATAGCGTCGTAAATCTGTAATAGGCATAAAAATAATATAGGTACTCACAGTTTTATCCAGCAGATAACTTCCCGGGAAGATAAGTGGTATATAAGTTATCATGTAAACCATCGAGGTCCAATACACGGTGATGCTGTTAACCCCGTAATACTTTACCACCGCGTCTTGTATTATACTGTACTGCAACCATTGCATCGCATTCGTGGCTGAATACAGAACGAATATAAACAGAACCAGCCATCTAATAGGATAAGCCTTGTATTCAACGGGGGATTTCTTTGGGGAATCCCCCAAGCCTCCTTTCTCAGCTACACCGTCCATCACGCTGCCACTGACTTCTAAATTCTTTAAATCCGTCATTCTTCTTTGTATTTAATTTTTAAATATGGCACATTAATAATTTTATAAATATATTTTAGGCTGTATATATTATTGTCTTAGTTTATAAGTATTATTGTCAAATTTCCCGCGTATTTTGGCTGTAACGGCGAACGAGGTGTGCGAGACGCGCGGCCGCCCGCACTCGACTGTTTTCAATTTTCCTCAATCACGCCCAACGCTTCCTTTGCACCCTAGTGCTCTGATAACCGAGAGAAACATATACATATATAATTATACATATGTTAAAAACATATATAAATAATCGTGAATCACCAGTTATATCATAATAGTTCACGATATACAGATTAAATATATCGTAAGTAGATTATAATTATCACTTAACCTTTAATCGATTAAGCTAACATAAAATCGAGTAAAATATATACCTACTTATACATATGTAATAGGGTACATATTCAAAATATATGACAAGTAAGTAATTACTAATAGTTTGCTATCAAGTTGCGACCGATGAGGACTTTTGACATTTTCTCTCTCTTTCTTTTCAGCTCTATGTGAAAAATTATATCAAATTAATATTATACAGCGTTTTTTTTTCAATTAGATGAATAGTTTAAAAAACAATACTTGATATGTTTTCTAAATAAGTTTTTTTTCCTAACTGTAGAATAACGCTTTAAAAATGTTAAAATATTTAAAAAACTAATTAATAAAAGAGGCCAGTCGTGGCGCAGCAGGTGTGACTGTAAAATCGACTGGTTGTGGGTTCGATCGCCACTCGAGGAGATGAAATATTTACTTAAATTTATATTTCCATTTCTTCGCTCTGGTGTCGAGGCAAAGCGCGGCGTTTAGTTCTGCCACTCAACACGCAATGTCTTTATAATTCGGCAGAAAGTGGGGAGCGGGGTGTCTTAACACTAGGTTCCCTCTGTCTACTCTGCTGTGTGCGGGATACAGCGCGAAGCTGAGCAGGAAAAAAAAAATCTCAACGCAGTATCCCACAGAATAGCAGGATAGGCTAAGGATACATCGTTCGTTCCTTACCTACTGCTCAAATTTTCGACATTTCCTGTTGAGAGTCTGTGCGCAACTACACAATAATATCTCAACCCACGAATTCACTTCATATTTGATAAAAATAAATATCTACAACTTAAATTTTAAATCATTACCAACGTCATTACTCTAATGATAAAGAAATGGGAGCTTTTAGTAAGAAAATAAACTCAGGCAATTATGTATATTTCATACTTAACTTAATTGGATAACTTAAATTACTTATAATTAATATATTTTAACCACGTTTTAGTGTAATTACTTTTTCATGAAAGGACACCCAGTGAGTATGTTGTATATAAAAAATATGTACGCTATTAAGAACTTTACTTTTAATTATATATTTAAACAAAAAATATATATGTTTCTATGAGAGATATCAGAGTAAGTAGAGAAGCGAAGCGTGTTGTAGAAAGTTTGCCGTGTGGTCCTCGCCTAGAACAGGATCATCCTGGTACTGGTGGTGTCGTAAGAGGCGACTAAAGTACGTGTGGTAGAGTCACGTCGCCAGCAATGGCAACACGCATGGGCAGACTCGACCGGATCATTACCACCCCCGGCATTTAAAACTGGCGTTAAGTAGTGGCTTTATGCCACTGCGTTTCGTATCAGGTAATGCCGGGCTCCGGCGCCCAACCCACCTTACAGGCAGGCAACGCACCTGTAGCTCCTCTGGTGTTGCACGGGGTCGTGGGCGGTAATCACTTACCATCAGGTGACCCGAACGTTCGTTTGGCTTGTCTTTTCCATAAAAAAAAACCACATACAGGTTCTATCCACATATCTTATAAAATTTGCGGGTAGTTAAAAAATCTCTTGTGAAACTACAGACTTGGATATTTAATATTAATTTTGGTTTGATACCTCGTCTCATTCTATTGAGTGGTCTTAATAGACAATTACTTTCGAGATTAGGAACTCTTAAAGGAAATGGTACCAAATCTATCCTCTGATTCTTTATTAACGATTAACCAAGAATATTTAACATATTTAATTAAAATTCCCAAAAAATATGTATATAAATTTATAAGCGCGTAAAGTGGTCGGCATGGCAGGTGAATGTGAAGCGCTCGTCCCAACTCGCCGGTATGGAACAGTTCCAAAACAATGTCATACCGGCAAAATGTACATAGAATGTACTCTGTTTTAGTTTGTTTATACATTGTTTAAATTATATGGTAAGTAGGTACTATTCCAGTGTTGTTCTAGTTGGTATTTCCTAGGGTTTTGTGTTTAGTTTTGTAGCTTTTTTTTAGTTTCACGCTGTATCATGTAAACAGAAGAGTAGTTAAAGGAAAGAAAGAAACACTCCGTTCCACACTTTCCGATCAATTTTCAAGACATGTATTAAGTGGTAAAACTCAAGTTCTTCCCAGAGCACGTAAATGAAATTTATTTATTGCCCCCAGTAAGATTCGAACCTACATTCGTCGCGTTTACAATCAGATGCTGTGCCCCTGCACCATGACGGTAAGCAACTTTATTATTTAATTTAAGACAAGGCTGTTCAACTGCTAACGGAAATCGGCACACATTGTGCATAATCGACTGCGAGCAACACGTAGGTATTTTTATTGTCATAATAGTAGAAAAACCTAAAATAAGTTAAATTTGATTTTGAATTTCGAGGATTTATTGCTGTATATTTCCTTACTTATTTCCTTTTTAGATGTTTATAATGAGGTAATAAAAGAAATTAAAAATAATAACAAATATTAATAATGACAACAACTGGTCACTGTTTGTTCCGCGGTCACTTACTCGTAATTGCCAAGTGACTTTAGACGGCAGCCAATCTAACGGTTGACGATTACAAGTGGGCAGCTACTCTTGGCGGGCAAGTTCAAATGCCCTGGCATTGGGGTTGGGGCTGGACAGCCTTGGCTTAAAAAATACTTTAAATACGCGGAGGTGTTGTAAAAAATATAAATTATAATCTCGGATTATAATCTCTGTGGTGAAAAATATAGATTATAATCTCAATGTCTCTAAAAAATGGGGCAGGTTGGTTTTATTGTAATTGAATTATAATATAATGTTTAAAGCAAAACTTCTTACGTATATTAAAGGGATAAAAGGATCGGTCTTTTGTTTTACAGGCATACAAGCTGTCACTGCACCGATAGGTCCAGTATTTTATACGTAGATTTTGTTTTGTGTTGACTTTAATACTTGTACGAAAGTAGATGTGAATGAAACTTATGTATTACAAAAATATTGCTAATATACTGATATATATACAAAATCTTTTACTATAGACATAGCAGTAGGGATATTTGTGGTCCTTGCTAATCTGTGCTCACCCCAAAATAGTCTTCTATCAGAAATTTCACTAATAAAAAAAACCGGATAAGCGCGAGAGGGGCTCGCCCACCGAGGACACCAAATTAGAGTAACTTAGAAGCTTTATGTTTTGTATGCTCTAAGGGTCCATTGACCTAAATATTTGATATTTATTTCAGCTTGGTACCACCACTCGATCTCGAGATAAATAGTTTTGACAGACGGACAACAAAGAGATTCTGTAAAGGTTCCGTTTTTACATTTTGAGGTACGGAATCCTTAAAAAATTTGCAAAAAAATTAGCCGAATGTAGACGTTGAAATCCGACGGCCAACGTTACGGCTTTGCTAATCAGATTTAAAAATTAATCTACAAATTTTATTTTTATTCAAAACCTGGCCGCATTTCGAGGCATTACGTATAGAACAGAAAAGTTCAAAATTGCGGTTTATATTGTAACCATAGCAAGGAAGTTAAAATAATTTATTTCCCTGAGTAATGTAATGTAAAAAATTAATAATAAAAACCCATAACCGTCGTGCAGGTAATCAAACCCATAGACACCGTGCCGCTACGCTGCTATGGCCTTATGTTAAGTTTTTTAAATTTTTTTTAATGTAAAAGTTTTTAATAAGCCTTTATAGTAAAAGGCGACCTGACAGGCATCTTTTCCTACTTATAAAACAACTTAGGCAATGTAACTCAAAAAGTATGAATTCATCAGTTTTGCGCTTCGGCGTCTGTAACAAAATGTTCGTCTTCGAAGTTTACCAAATTTTAGGGTTAGCGCAGACAAAATCTGTTTGTCAAAGTACAAAGAAGATTAAAATAATATTTTTTTAACAAAATTCCGACTTTCCTGTTGGCATATTTGTTAAGATATGATGAACAGAAATTTTAACAGATTTCAAAACGTTTAAGTTGTTTGACACTTTGTTAGCTTTTTTTTAGCTATAGAGCACCGTCTGCCTAACTTTCGAGAAATTTAGTATTTAGAAACACACACACAACAATAATTTTATTCTCGTATAAATGCTTAGATTTTCAGAATAACCATTTAATGATACTCAATGCCTCTTAAATATCTGCCTATTGCTATAAATTAATTAAGATTCAACTCTAATTTTAGTAAAATATTTGTTAAATTTACTGTATACATATATTGTATATTTGTAAATATTAACGCAAACGAAGTCACGGACGAACACTAGAACAAAATACTTTGTCTCAAGTTCCTGTCATTCCTTAGATATGTAATTAAACTGTATGGAAAGTGGAAAAGCGTCTTCAGCAAATTGCAGAGGTCGTTAGTCGAGCAGCTGTCTCGAAATTGCTCCATAATTAGACTTAATATTACAAGACAGAGTGAAAAGCGTTAAACTATACGTAAAATAAAATTACAACTTGTCGCTGAGGCCGTAGTGGCGTAGCGGTACAAGAGTGCGACTGTAAACGCGACGGTTGTAGGTTCGATTTAAACTCGAGAAAATTAAATATTTCATGCTTACATTTCCCCGCTCTGGTAACGAGGTAGTCAAGTGAATTGTTGTCCGCCACGCAACACGTAATGCCTCGAGAATTCAGCGGAAAGTGGAGAATGAAAATGTCATAACCGAGTGTCTTAGCATTGGGTTCCCAGGTTCCCTCTGCTTAACCTGCTACACACGGGATACAGCGTGAAACTAAATAAACTATTCCCGAACCGTGCCCTTATGAAGTCATGACTAAAACATTGTTCTTTTTTAATATTACAAAAAAGTTTAATCAAAACCAACCCTTAAAATTACTATATAACTGATACCTAATGTAATTGACTTCTTTCTATATTCCTATCATATCGTATTATCTTCCTATTTGATACATACGATTAATGTCAAGTCCACTCTGGGTTGACTGGTGCAAGTATTAAAATGAACCGCTGCCCTCCTCCGGGACTAATCTAAAGTTAAAATGTTTGCTCAAGTTTGAATAAACGTCACATTATAGGAGATCCGCCACTTTGAAGCTTCTATTTGGAAAAGAAAGTGATTTATGTATTTATATTAAAATATATAAATATTTTAAACTTCAGGGTTGGATTTAAAGAAATGAGATATCTACTTAACATTTTCATTTCCTTATTCTATCTAAGTAACGAAGTTAAGCGCGGCGTTGACGTTGAGTTCCGCCACTCAACACGCAAGTTCAAATGTCTAAATAGGAATGGAGTTTCTTAACACTTGGTTCCCAGGTTCACTTTGCCTACCCAGCTATGTGCCGAAGACAGCGTAAAGCTAAAAACATATATTACTAAAGTTGTAAAGCGTGACTTTCAGATCCACCACATAACACGCAATACTTCAAAACTTTGGCCGGAAAGTAGGGAACAGAGTGCAGTGCAGGGATCCGCAAAATGTTTTAAATAATATTGACATTAAAAATCAAAATAAAGAAATAAAAAAATTAGCGCCTGCAAATTTCTAATATCAATTACACAAGAACTAACTAAAATCATCACAAGCGCCTAAACGCCTGCTCGTTTCCTATTAGCTATATATCTCGTTTGTGCCAGCGTCACATCTGTCAAGTTGTAGTACATCGGGTAATAAATTGTAAGTTCCGCCGTTAGTTGACAACCTGCTAGTCAAAACGCGATTACAAGACATATAGCATGGTGGCTTATCTGTGAATAATGGTACTAGCTATAGGGATTATGAACTACTATAATAGATCTAGAACAATGTGTCCATAAAATGAAGGGAAAGTAGTGGGCAGAGTATTTTAACACTAGGTTCCCACTCAATATTAGGTTCCCTCTGCCATGTGTGGGACACAGTGTGAAGCTTACACATTTCGGTTGTGGTACAGTGGCAATGCTTATGACTGTGAACGTCATGTTTGTTGGTTTCCCACTTAGGAGAATATATTTTATTTATTTTCTTGTTTTAGTAAGAAAACAAACGCGATGTAGAGTTTCACCACTCAGTACGCGATGTGTTTAAAATAAGATGGAATATGGAGAACGGAATGTCTTAATCCTTAATACCTCGTTACCCAAAAAAAAGCGTGAAGCTGCTCATACAAGTTAAATATTTTCACATAATATATCAACAACTGAGGCCAATCCTGGCGCAGGGGTACGAAGTGTGACTGTAAAACCGACTGGTTGTGGGTTCGATCACCACTCGAGAAGATGAAATATTTACTTAAATTTATATTTCCATTTCTTCGCTCTGGTGTCGAGGTTAAGCGCGGCGTTGACTTTGTTACTCAACACGCAATGCCACCAGAATTCTGCAGAAATTGAGGAACGGAGTGTCTTAACACTAGGTTCCCTCTGCCTACACTGCTGTGTGCGGGATACAGCGTGAAGCTGATTTATGTCAACAACATAAATCAACCTAACTTATGAACCTAATTATCAACAACAATACAAGATGAAAACACGCCTGAAAATGAAATTCGCACGTACTAACCCATTCAAAACTCCAAGCTGACACTTCGGCCGCCATATATCATCCTCGTAGCCATTGTTGGCGAGGTTGTTAGCATTGCTAGATAATGGATTCTTTCAAACACGCATTGTGTTTTAAATTGTGTCGAGATATTAAAATATTTTCATATAAATTTGTCTTTGTAACAAAAGGTGACAAGGTTTTGGGATGTGGTACTTGTGAATTCGATTCCGGTTAGTGTTGTTAATTTTTATACTAAGAAAAGATTTTTTCTTGATTGCCAGAAAACGTAGAACGACATGTTTTTTTTATCCACCAATATAATGAAATTAAAATAGTTTGCTAGAAATTACGGATTTGCAATAAAAATCTTAACATATTTTTAAATTTTAATAATAATGCCGTTGTAGCGCAGCTATAAGTACAGCCGACTACAAACACGTGGGTTGTGGTTTCGATTCCTTATCGGAGGAATAAATAATATAATTATTCTTGATCTGCCAAAACAGGTATGGTCTCGAAGACAGATTTCCTCTGTCAACCCAGCATTAATTCGAAATACTACATGAAGCTAAAATATTGTACCTAATAGGTAATTATTAGTACAATATAACGAAGCGTTGAAGCACGAGGTCTTTTCTGTCGTCTGTCGACCTTGCCAATAATACGTTGGAAGTAAAAATTAGTTTTAAACAAAGAAAATAAACTAAAATAAAAAATTACTTACATCACTGTCATTACTGTGTCAGACAATGGAGTTGTTGAAAAACTACTTCAAATATTTTGAATAATAATAAAAGGCCACAAAAAGGAAACATACCTGTTCTAATACATGTTCTTTATAGCTTAACACAGTACCCTGAAAATACGAGCAGGGTAGGAAGAGGGAGCCTACTGTTAAGTCACTCCGTTCTCTATGCACCGTCCAATTTTATAACCAAAACAAAAAAAACGGTTGTGGGTTTGATTCCCCGAATGAGATGGATGGTACAGATGATTGGTGTTTGATTCTCTTTCGAGGAATGAGAATCAAACCCACAACCGTCTAACGTCGTCGGAGAACTACCGTTAAGTACAAAAGTATCTGCTTAATTAAATTTAGTAACGCTTTAAATTGAACCGCACGACATTCACCCGCAATATATCATTCGTAACAGTGCGGGGGTTACATCCACATTTCTCATTATCCTCATGCCACAGATAATCTATCTTATACTGTACTATACTACATATTTATTAAATTAAATAAAATAAAAATAAGTATAAAGCTATACATCAAAATTAACTTTTAAACAACACTACACTCGTAGTAACTTAAATTGCAAGTTTATAGCAAGACTAGCGACCTGCTCGCGGCTTCGCCCACTAGAACTACACAATTATTTATTTACTAATCATAATTACTTTCGTGATCTAATAACATTATCATTTTGAAGATAATATCCGTACATTTAAAATTTACAGTTTTATACAATTCTATAAAACAACAACGTGGGGAACGAAGTGTCTTAACACTAGATTCCCTCTGCCTACCCTGCTGTGTGCTGCAGCGTGCAGCGTGAAGCTGATTTGATTTGATTTATAAAACAACTATGTTGTAGTCATTTTGTCGAACCAAAAACTTTATATTGATATAACGTTTTTATTTGTGAACCAATTTTAATAAAACAAACACTAAATGTTAAGTTAAATGTTAAATAAAGTTTGCCAAAATACAATATTGTATACTGTATTTCATTGGTTTTCGTTTCTGAGGTTAATGTACACAGATAAACAGCCAAAATTTTAAAAATTATTGGTTTGGGTTCTATTACATTTGTAAACGCGTTCAATAATAGATATTCTCTTTACCTTTCATGTACAGATAGGGAACCGGTACAGTTTTATTATATGTATAGGTTAAGGAAACATTGCAAGGTCTAGAGTACCCGGTATGCAAATATACTAAATGTTACCAACGAAGCGATACCATGCAACAGGAAATAGAGTTCACCAACTGAAGTGCGTTTAATAGCAGTTCTTTTAAGTTTGCATATATAAGTTTAAAACTAGATATTTGTTAAAGCTGTAAGTACTATGTTTTTTATTTATTGCAATATAAATTTGTTTTTTAGTTTCACGCTGTTTCGAGCGCGTGTTGCGTGAAGAACCTCTAGGACCTCTTGTTACCAGAGCGAAAAATCGTAATTCATCATTCTTGGTGGGAATCAAATTCCGAACTGTCCCGTTACAGTAAGATGTTGGGCCGCTTTGCCATGTTGGCCTCTGTTACTTTTATTGTACCTATTACAGGACTATTATAGAAAATGTACGTAACGTTTCCTGTTCAATAAGCATTATTAACATCGTAAATTAAAGTTATAGCTATATTATAGTAGTTTTAGTTTTATGATTGTGTCTTGGAAGTGCCAATTGAGCAATCAATTCGCCAATGTCACATTGAATGATACGATACATAAAGAAATATTGAAAGAAAAATACAAAGGCTTAGGATTTATATTGAGTTCCACGCTGTGTCGCCGCATCTAACAGAGTAGGCAGAGACACTTAGTGTTAAAACACTCTTTCACCCACACCTAATTCTCGAGATATTGCGTGTAAATGGGAGAAACGAACGACGTCGTTTGTTTTGTTACCAGAGCGAGAAAGATAATAACTCTTTATTCTCGCGATCGGCAACCGAAACCACAACCTTTGCGCTTACAGTTAGATATTGTGCCGCTTTGCCATTACGGCCTTAAAATTTATGCATCTATATATGCTAAAATATATTCAAAATTCATCTCGACATCTACCTAACGTAGCATAAACCTGAAAGCGTGCCAGTGCATGAACTTTGTGTCAAAGGATGCTCCCGGAAGATATGTTACAATACAATTTGCGCCGAAATAAAATAAGCTTTTGCCCTGTTACCAGAGTGAGGAAATGAAAACATTTATATATTATTTCCTCGAGTGGGAATTAAACCCATAAAATCGATCGCATTTAAAGTCTCAGATTTGTGGCCCTGCGCCACGACTGGCCGGCCCCATTTACCATAAAAATTAATAAATTTAGTAAGTAATTTAGTAGTAAGTTCAAACATTATTTTAGAATGAAATTGGCACAAACATTCATCATCAAAAATCGTATATTATCCAACATCTGAATAAAACGACAGATATTCTCTTATATGAAAGTTTAATTAAAAGCCAAATCCTATGTAATTATCAAATATGATATTTACCAACGAAATTAGTTTTATATTGAACAAAGCTAATAATAAAATAATGTGGTTGTAGGGAACTATTATTGACATTTATAGTTTATTTAATATGTGTTATTTATATATTTCAATATTGCAATTTATTTGTTTATCACTTATATATGTTACCGGACAAACCCGATTTTAGGACAAACTAGTTTGGACTAGGATGTTCTAGTTTTTCCTGACCACACTAGGATAAACTAGTTTGGCCTTATTGATTACAGGCTGAACTGGTTTGGCCTAATAGCGTTAGGATAAACTAGTTCAGCCTGGTAGAACTGTTAGGTTAGGTTAGGTTAGGTTAGGTTTTTTTTTTTTTTTATAATGTTGAATACTTGCAACCTCCGTCGTGGAGAACGGAGACTTTGGCTGCGGTAGTTAAATTTTAAAAACGATTTTCTTTTAATGATGTTGAATGGGGACACACTAAATTTTTTTTTTTTGGTTAGGTTAGGTTAGGTTAGTACAATAAGTAATCAATAAACACGTTTAGTTTTGTTCCTCAGAATATCAAAATGTGAATAATTCATTACCCTTAAACAACCCGGCAAAACTAGTTTATCCGTACGCTACCCGGCCAAACTAATTCGGCCTACGTATCGTATTTAGTATATTTATATGAAAGCGCTCGCTGCCGTCGACCGGACCGGTAAGGTGTTCTAACATTTCCGCCTACCCCCTTGTCGACGGCATATTTTATATATAACAGTCGATGCTTGCCACTCGATGCGCTTTATATACGTTCCATTGTTTCTTCAGTTATTTGTTAATATTATTGTAATTTTTGTGTTCTCTTTTATATATGTGTTTGTGGTTGACTTTTGTATAAACTGTGTCGTGATTTACTATTTGTATTCAAACTATATGTACTCTAAAGTGGTGTTGAATATACTCGGTGATAACCGTGAGATAGACTTTTTATTATTCACTATTAACACTACAGTGGTCATTGTAAAACTATTTTGTTTTATACTTTAAAAATAAATCAGCTTCACGCTGTATTTCGCATACAGCAGGGTAGGCAGAGGCAACCTAGTGTTAAGACACTCCGTTCCCCACTTTCCACCGAGTTCTGGAGACACTGCGGTTACGTTGAGTGGCGGAACTCAGCGCCGTGCTTTGCCTCGACACACGAGTGAAGAAATGAAAATATAAATGTAAATAAATATTTCACTTCTTCGAGTGGAAAACGAACCCACAACCAGTCGATTTTACAGTCACACTTTGTGCTTCTGCGCCACGACTGGCCTCAATAGTTATGTAATATAAGATTATTCAAAGATTACTATAATCCTTACAGTCATTCCAATGACAATATCTTATATCATTTTGTGAAATAGTGAACAGCTGATCTGATAACACTGTAGATATCGTGTAATTTCACATAAATTGAAATACTTGAACTGATAATAAGACTTAAAGTATAAAATTTTATATGAGCGAAAAGTTAGAGAGAACTTTGTTCTGAATATTACGGAAACATTATTATCTGTAACATTTATTAAATCATATTTTAGCATATATGTCACTTTTAAAGTTAAAAAGGAAATCTTCTTAATTGAAAATTATTGTTATGTTAAGATTGCGGCGTTAAGTTTCGACAGCCAACATGTAACAGGGCTTATTAGGAAATTTATTGCTATCCAGAAGGAATCATCATCACCCAGCACAGCATGGAAGATAGAGAGTGAAATTGAATAGGCATTTACTTAGAAAACGTATAAAAATTTGAACGTAGCCGGACTCGAACCCGCGCTTCCTGGACACCGACCAGGCGCTCTGACCACTGAGCCATACGTCCTATGGCTCTATATACTATACGTCGTATGGTTTATAATTTTCTAAGTAAGTATTTTTCTTTCTTAAGTGTGGATTAACACTTTAAAAATATTGAATAGGCATTGTCAAGGTGGTAGTGTTTATATTTTAGTTTCGTCTAAGTTAAATTCAACAAAGGAACACAATCATGTGTTGCAACTTGAAACGTGAATAGAAGTATGTGGTAATATGATAAGAAAATATTTTCAATATGTGATAAATACTACTTTACTATATTTATAAATTTTCTTTTCATAAATTTGCCACTCTTAGAAGATAGAAAAGGTAATTACAGAGAACGAAATGATAGTTTTTTTTTGTCTGTTATTGGTATCATTGTCACAAATAATTAAATATATTGTATTTATATAAAATTAATTAAAAATAAGGCCCGGAGAGTATTGACGGTTCTTTTCAGCATTATTATATTACATATGTGTATGTTACACATAACAACAATAGTGAACTGGTAAATTGTTTGAGTGTGTCCGGGATACAGCGTCAAGGAAGCTGATTTTTTTGTTTGTGTGTATTATATCGGTGCAATAAATTATTTTCTAGAGAAATTGTCTTTTAATTTTGTGTTGAAAGTATTCTTTTTATCGAATTGAATTATAATCACGTCACATACTGCAGGGAGACCAGGTAGGCAGTGCAAACTTAGTATTAAGATATGGATACTCCGTTCCCCACGGACTGCTCAATTTTCGAGACATTGTGTGTTAAATGGGGAAATTTAACGCCGCTCTTTTTTTTGTTACCAGAGCGAGGAAATGTAAATAATTCGTTAACCCGATTGAAAATCAAACCCACAAACGTAATATTAACAGTCGGACGCTGTCTCACTGCGTTCTTAATCTTTTCTTGTTTTCTTTAATGTATATTCTATTATAATAAAATGATTGCATAGTAATTAATCGCAATTGGTAAATTATATTTTATCATACAGGGGAACGAAATATCGTAACACTAGGTTCCCAGGTTCCCTCTGCCAAGGTTCATCCTGATAAATGCGGAATACAGCGTGAAGCTAAAAAAAGCTTAAGAAAGAAGGTTTTCTTCCAAGTTCCTCCTGTCTATCCCTTTTAATATATAATTTTAAAAAAAGATAATAAAAAACACTCACCGTTTTATCCAGCAACCAGCTACCAGGAAATATTAACGGCACATACGTTATCATATACACCATAGACGTCCAAGACACAACGTTGCTTCTCACACCATAATATTTGACTATAATGTCTGAAATGATCGTATACTGGGTCCACTGGAGGGAATTAGACGCGGAGTACAATACAAAAAACACTAGCATCAACCATCTAGATTTGTACACTTTATAACCTTCGGAGTTCTCCATCATGAGACCGTCCATTACACTACCAGCTACATCATTTTTTGGTTCTTCCTCTGAGAGAAATAGTTTAGTATTGATAGCCGAGGACTTGAGTATCCCGTTTGGTACGTTATCACTATTTGTCATTTGTGAAATTGAAGCCGACAATGTTATCGGCGACGATAGGAATCGGTAAGTCGGTTGATCTTTAATCTGTATCTATCTTTATTGAACCCGAATTGACTAATCTAAGGATTATTCTATCAGTCTTCTAGTTTGGAAATAATAAGATAAAATTTATACGATTCGCACTGTAGTAAGTTCACGGCCATTTATTATTTGAGAAGTACGGTTATAATTTTAACGAAGTGTACAAGGAGTAATGCCATCTCTTTCCTATTAACAATAATAGTATAAGTTAGAATGAAACAGGTATATTTTAATTGTTGCCTTCCGATAGTACTCACGTGTAGTTGTAGGTTATATGAATACGTGGAAAATTACATGGATAATTAGAGCGATCACCGCAACTACCTTTGAAACTGGGTCGGGTTACATCATTAATTAATGTGATAAGACAAAGAAATGTTTATATTTATAATTACGTTGTATAGATTTTCGAAAATAATGATTAACTAGTCTTGATGCAGGAGGTACACAAGCCCTGGTAACGAGGCAAAGCGCAGCGTTAAGTTCTGCCACTTAACACGTAATGAAGAATTTGGCGGAAAGTGGAGAACGGAAGTGTCTTTAAAGGAACGGAGTGTTTTAACACTACCTGGTTCCCAGGCTCCCAATGGCACGCTGTTATGTGCGGGATGCAGCGTGATATTAAAAAAAAACTTAAATAAAAAAATATATTTTTTCTTTCATCACCAAATAATGTTTATATGTGATTTTTTATAAAATAAAATTGTGAGAAGAATTTTGAAGTCTTTTTAAACATTTTTAAAGTGTTATTCCACACTTAGGAAAGAAAAATACTTATTTAGAAAACGTATAAAAATTTGAACGCAGCGGGACTCGAACCCTAACAACATAAATAAGTTGTAACAAGCGTATAAAAAAAAAATTCGACGTAGCTTGGCGAGGACGCATGGCTTAGTGGTCAGAGCGCCTGGTCGGTTTCCAGGAAGCGCGGGTTCGAGTCCCGCTGCGTTCAAATTTTTATACGTTTTCTAAATAAGTGTTTTGAAGTCTATATGTATCCTACAGATACAAAATCATTAAAATTTTAAATACGTACTAATTATATATTAATACAAATTCAGAATTGAAATGATAGAAGTGAAAAACTATAACACACGAAAAAAAAATCAGGCATCGAATAGTTTAAGAATAATAAGAATTTACCCGAAAGGGGATCAAATCCACAACAATCTTTTCCATTAATATTTCATTATTTCCATAATAGGTAATTAGTAGCAAATATTATTTTAAAATAACATATTTGAAACAAACAACTATTTTAATTTTAATTATATTACATAACGATATTACGATAGATTACTATAGTTTTATAAACATCGATTTCAAACTCGTAAAATCTCAACTTGTGTTCAATAATCTGTGTTGAAGTGTCAAAAGTACTTTCAAAATTACCACGATTACTCTATTAAGTATGAGTGATCGAGTTGAAATGGAGTCACTGAAGTGTAATTTAATGTAGGATCAGCTGAAAATTTCAACCATTTTATATTTGATCAAAATGAAGACTTTCTAGAAATTATTTTGACTGTTTTTATAAAGCTATCAACCGCTTGTGTCTTCGATTAATTGACGACAGTGTATAAGGTGGCGGAAACTAACTATGTAGTAGTAAAATCAGACAGAGCGTGTACTTATTTTTTCTGAATTTCATAAAAAATTTAGAATGAGTAAAACTCTTTCATAGTATCAACATACTCAATATTGACCAAAACATAAGTTTTTCACATAAACTAATATGAATAAATGTCTCGCTTATCGTACTTTTTAATACTTTACTTGTTATTGAGAGAATATGTTTTTATATTACTTACTACCAAGTCAAATTCGACTTGGTGGAATAAATTCCGCGGAGTGTTCTGCCACTGAACACACAATGTTTAGAAAATTGAAACGGAGTGTCCTAACACCTATTTCCATCTGCTAGCAGGGTGCGCTATGCGATGAAAACGTAATGCTGTAAAGTTAAATTTGAATCCACAAAACTTCTATGACGTCATAATAAATACTTATTTAGAAAACGTATAAAAATTTGAACGCACCGACCAGACCTGGTCGGTTTCCAGGAGGCGCGGGTTCGAGTCCCGCTGCGTTCAAATTCTTATACGTTTTCTAAATAAGTATTTTTCTTTCTTAAGTGTGGAATAACACTTTAAAAATGTTTAAAAAAAGTCATAATAAATTTCACCATAATATTTTTATGTAAACCGTAGTCAAGCAAACAGAACTTCGACGGGCGCTAGTGAACTTCATAAAATGAAATGGCTCGGTGCTAAGCGACTAATCTTTCCACTCTATTTCAGATTGATATTAAAACTAATGTTAAGAAAGTAAGGTGTGCTTTATAGGTTAGATTTCTCATGTTTTTGTTATTATTATATTTTTTATTTGTTTAAGTAAATACATGTTAAGTTGAAAGGGCGTGAGTAAATATTTTATATCAATCCTAACTAAAAGTCGACACATAAAACAAGTATTTATACATATTTAATAGTACTTATACGTTCTTAATATTCTATTTATGACATTATTTTTGTTTTATGAGGAGAAAAAAAACCTGTTGTATGTCTGTAAAGTTAGTTTACGAACGATAATTTAACGTGATAATGTCATTGGAAAACATAGATAAAAATGCATACTTTTGTGAACTATATTAAATAAAATGAAAAATATTAAAAAGAAGGAGTTAATTAAAAAATAATTTTGTCAAATTAACATTTATTTGCACTCGTCAATCCAAATATTTTTTTATTTAAATTATATATATTAAGTACAGATAACAATTTGAACGCTTAGGACGATTGCGCATCTCTCTCGCTTGCGTCACACGTCTAAAAAATTTAATAAAAAAATATAATATGATTTCTATAAAGTTGAAGAAAACCTGAAGAAATTGTTGAGCGAAAGCAAAAATTACGTGCATATTAACACTGAAATAGGTCAAGTCTCAAGAACAATAATAGAAAAAGAATGTGAGAAAAAATCTACGAACAAACATAACATGAAATGCATATTGTGTTTACATACATAGGGGTTAGTTTATTAATATACGTGAGCAGTCTCCATCAGAAAGTGGCTGTATTTTCATTTACTGCCTCCTGCCGCATTTATTGTAATAATAATAATTTAAATAATTTAATTTATACTAGAGGACATAATTTCCCGGTGACACAATTGTGTGATTGTAAACACAGCGGTGGTTCGATTCCCGCTTGGAGGAGTGAATTATTATTTAAATATTTTCATTTAGTCGCTCTGGTAAGTAGGCAAACAAATATAAATCAACTCGCATCTAACAAAAGTGCCTGATACACAATTTACTGACTGTAAATGCGGCGGCGGGTGTAGCAAAAAGAAATATTTATTTAAATAAATTTATTTTCATTTCTTCGCTCTGGTGTCGAGGCAAAGCGTTGAGCTCCGCCACGAAAGTGGGGAACGCAGTGCCTTAACACTAGATTACCTCTGCCTAGCCTGTTGTGTGCGGGAAACAGCGTGAAGCTGATAAAAAAAGAAGAGTAGAGAAATTAATTCGAGAAGTGTAGCGAACCAAAATTTCATAAAAAACAGGAAATTATGAGATTTTCCGTTTTAAAGTGAACGCAAGCGAAGTTGTGGGCTATAACTTGTCAAAATTCACTGTAGACTTGATAACTAAAAATAACTCATGAGTTAACTCTTACAAGAAATATTTACATTGAGAAAAATATAGAGTTGCATTCTTCCCATTGACTTTGAAATAACTTTGACTACAAATCAGTCATAAGAAATCATTAATAAAAATATACGCATGTCTAACTTCTTTTTCGATTTATATTATACTAATACTATACTTTTATTTTGTGATGATGTTTAATCAATATTCTCATCTAAACTTATAATGATATCGTGAAGGATCGGTGCTTGTGGTGCATATACAAGATATATAAGAAGAAAAGTTTTTGGTGGCATTTGATAACGTGATAGAACCAAAAAAAAAATGATTGACAGCTTAACCGATTTTATTGCAATTTTCACTACTGTTTTTTGGTTTTTTAGTTTCTCTTAACATTTTGTGTTTGTTTTACTTCAATCGGTTTGTAAATAAAGAAGTTATAGCATTTTAAAGAATATTATTTGACAAAATTGCTATGAATAACTGTTTCATTGAATTTGCTAAAGTTTTTACTTTTCAAAATAGGTATAGATATTATTTTTTAAATTATATTATTATTAGCAAACGAAAGTAAGTCAGATTGTTAATTAAAAATAACGTAGTTCAAGCGGGCGAAGCCACTCACACCACGTCACTTAGTTATTTCCCTTTGACCACGTGGACGGAACCGCTGGTAGGAGTTAGTTTAAATTATGATACCTATACTATAGACAGATATGTATGACCAAGATTTTGAACACAAGACGACTGTTGTACAAATATCAAAAGGGAATTTTAACAAAAGGTTCCCATACAAGATTGGCCAAGTAAAACCGGATTTGCTTTATTAAGAGGGTACTTACGCAAAATAATTGGGGTTGTACCGGAATATATTTCGTTAAGACAGTTTAAGATTATAAGTATGGATATTTTGCTTTACGTATATATAATATTGATACGTAAAATCGTTTGGTTACTACATTTATTTTAGCTTTACGCTGTATCCTAGGGTTGTATCGCAGGATAGGCAAAAGGAATTTGTTTCGTACATTGTATCAAGATACTCCGTTCCTCACTTCCTTCTCATTTCTCAACTCAACACGCAATGTCTCAAGTCATTGCGTGTTGGGTGCCGGAACTCACCGCCCCGCCTTGTGTTCTACCAAGAGGGAGAAAATTTAAATAAATCATAGATCGAGATCCTAAATTTAAAAAATATCCACAATAATTATCACTCTTCATTATAAAGGAAAAATGATGTAATTACTACCTTATAGTAGATCTATCTTCGCATACATTTATTTAATTAGATAATTTAGTCGTTTTAAAATGATAATTTCAATGAGTATAAGTATTCAAACTACAACAGATTTAGCAAACACTCAATATCATGGATTCATTATTTCACTTGAAAAATAAGAATGATTTCATATTTAAATAGATTTCTGTATGTAATATGATTAATATCATCATTTAACAGATGAACAGTCAGAACAAACATTAATTTTAAGATTGACCTTCTATTATAATTTTTTCCTTTAAATCATAAGGCAAACCGCGCATTTCATCGTCTATTCTCATAGTCAAACGGAACCGGAAAAAAGATATTTTCCAAGCAACCACAAAGTGTGTTGGTTGTCGAGAAAAAAATAAGCTTTAATTCATAAAAATAAACACATGAATGCAAATTATTAACATAAAGTGACCTTTTTAAACCAGACAACCCTGGGCTTGCGGCAGGCTGAGAGCTGGCAACCATTCTTTTCAATTCCTTATGCAATTTTCTTTCCAACGATGTGTGCAATTTTCCCCAAAAACGCATTGCGAAAATTTTTTATTAAAGGTGATTGGTGAAGATTCTTCTAGGCAACCCTAGTGTAATCTATTTTACTATCATGTATCACTCTTAAATATAAGTTTCATTAAAAAAACAGATCCCTGCAGATTTAAGTAATGGGATCTTAGGCAAATACCCCTGAGTCAAAATCGAACTCACCGTAACCGCGCTTAGATTAGACGCTGTGCCACTGACCCACGACAACCTCCGATAATATGATGGTAAGTAGGAACATAACATTTAAAAGGCAGCGTGAAATATACGTAGATATATGTAGTTCAATAAATGTAGTTAGGGGACATCCCACCACTTATAAATATCGTTTTTTTTAATATTCTCTGCAATCAAATACTACAATAACTATACCATAATTTTCATTTATTTATATTGTGTATTTGTAAGTTCAGACATTACACTTCTTGCCAAATTTCATAATTGTAGATCCACGGGAAGTACTCTATAGGTTTTGACGCTTGTATCTTATGATTGCTTTGACTTGTATGTATAATTTTTTCAGTGTTCCAAGGAATCGTAGATATTTTAATATTTGATTCGAATACTCCTCAAAGGAATAAAATATTTAATATTTTCATTTCTTCGCTCTGGTAACAAAACAAATCGTGGCTTTGAGTTCCGCCACTCAACATATATTGCCTAGAGAATTCGGTCTTAACATTTGTTGGTTCGCACCTACCAACCAACCACCCAACAGAGTGACATTTCTCTCTTTACCTCTTTTACGCTTAAAATAAAGTGATTTAAAAGGGGGACTGTAAAATATGATTCAGTTTATTTTACATTGATTATTGGAAATTCTATACAATGTTAACAATTTAATAAATTTAATAATATTTATTTTTAGACAATCGATTAAAGCGTAAAGTTTAGTAATTATATGTAAATATGCACGATTTACATAAATATATTTAAAAATGTATTTAAGGTTGATAGTTATATAGAATTTGTATAATAGTAAAATAAATAAAGCTATATTAAAAATAATTTAGTTCTTTTTACCTAAGTTTTAATAAATTAGGCGTGTAAAACGACGAAAAATAAATAAAAAAAGAAGAGATGGCATATCCTATCCTAACCTGTAGCAGCTGTTTTCTAACAACAAACAAAAACTCACTGTTTACTTTAAATTTTATTTCACAATTCTACGAAAAATACTTCAAAAAAGTATATAAATACTAAAACATTATAAAAAACCACACGTTACACACCCACTACACATTTAATACGACTATAACGAAATACAGTCGACTAAAGGCACTTTATTGGTGTATGAAAGGCAAGAAATTGATTATCTGAAGTAGTTTCAATTTAAATATATGATTCGACATTAGTTATTGGTTAATAAAACCACGTGAACGTATTTGTTTGTATTTTTAGGTTATGTATTGTATATACACTATACAGTCTATACTCTACACTACAGTCAGTGGCGGAGACGCGACTAGGGGACGAGCGCGCTTGCGCGATTCTTACTTTTGACGTGGTTTTTGTGAATGTTTCCCGTTAAGTCAGGACTTATACGCTATGGTGACTCAGTATGAATAGTATGTGACTACTCGACGGTCATAGGTTTGATTTGCAATTAGGGAACATCTGTATTACGCAAAGTTGGTAATACTAATTTGATTTTCTTATAAGAATATATACTTTCATACTATTATTTTTCACATTTTTCTGTATATCTATACAGATAAAAAATTAAAATATCTTTGAAACGCTTTCAAATAAAACTTTTAATTTTAATCTCTTTTGCTAATTCTTCTTGTTAATTTGTAGTTTTTTAATATTTATCTTTATTTAATGATTTTCTAAATATCTCAAATACATGTCATCTAAAAATGCGCTTCATAATAAATACCTTTAGGTTTTTAATTTAAGCATTTATTTTTTTATATATTTATAATAATAATATTGCATACGGAACCAAATAGGAATATATATATATATTTTTTTATTTAGATATTTTTTTAGCTTCACGCTATATCATGCATATAGCAGGGTAGGTAGAGGGAACCTTGTATTAGGACAATCTGGTCCCCAGACACCGCCTAAATTTTAGATATTGCGTGTTGAGTGGCGGAAACCATTAAAATAATTCATTCTTGCGAGTGGTGATTCGACGCGGGTTCAAATCATCGCGCCTACTTTTATATGCTGTATTGCTACACTTCTGTATTATTTTCTATTTTCTATTCCTATAATTTGTATTAGAATTTTTTTCTCTAATTACTTAGTAAACATTCGTACTCATCATTCTTCCACATTCCTTCATATTTAAAGTGTTATTTTATTTTCAATTAGCAAATATTATTTATATTATCAATACTTAATCAAAAAGATTATCGGCTTATATACAGAAAGATGTCTTAATCATATCAATGTTACATCTCTATTATATCGTAAGAATGAAATCACGCCATATGACGTGGACAGCGTCCATTAATTGAAACGCTCCCATCCTACGCTAGTCCGTCCGTACTTAGTGTAATAACATTGTATAAAAAAAATTCTACCGTTTTTTTTTCCCTAAGGAGGAAACTTCCACAACAGGAAACACAATGTAAACATACTCCGTTCCCCACTTCCCGTCCAATTTTCGAGATATTGCGTGTTTAGTAGCGGTATTAAATGCTGCGCTTTGTCTTGTTACCAAAGCCAGAGCCAGAAAACGAATATAATTCATTCTTGCCAGTGGGAATCGAATCCACAGCAGCCGCGCTTTTAGTCAGACGCCGTAACGGCCTTTTGAATAGAAAAAAAAAAATATATAATTAAAAAAATAAAATATCCATCTATTTCCAAAGCAAAATCAAAACCCATAATCCTTGTGTTGAATTGTTCTCAGTGAAGTATAATATACCATTTTTACAACGAGGTTTGATAAGAGTTAACGATCAATCGAATACATTAAAATTTAATTGTCATTTGCCCAAATACCTGAACATTAGGGGAAAACCCTTACAAATTAATGGCGCTAATATCTGACAGTTATATTCTTCATTGTTCGTATGGCTATAGCCTATTGAAAATCGAAGGTCGTTGTGGCGTACAGGCACAACATCTGAAATCGTTTGCATCGAGATGATTGAGGGTTTGATTTCCATTTGAGGTAATAAATTATTTTAATTTTCGTTCAGTTCCGCCACACGGAATAAAAATTGGGTGGAAAGTGGAGAACGGAATGTCTTAATAATCTCTGTCTATTCTGCTTTTTCTAACATTTAATTTTATTTATTCAGTTAAATTTATTTATTAAAAAAATAAAATGTAAGACCACTTTATGATATTTATTAACATTCAGATCTGGTCGTGTCCATACCTTTCAATTTTATACGGATTTATTGGATAGTCCAACGAATCAAAGCAAAAAATATTCGATACGTTAACGAAAAAACCGATAAAAAAAATAGAAGAATTTGCTACTATGCAGTACATTGCAGGGCAAAAAAAGGAACACGCTGTAATTGATTTACTATAAGCGTATAGTAGTTCCATTAAAAGATTAACTGAACGATACTTAATTTAATTTACAATCGAAGGAATATTTTTGTTTTTAAGCTATTCGGTTTTCCAACTCGAAGAAAATGCAGTGGCGTTAAGTTCCGCCTCACGCTTTACTACGTTAGTGTAGTGTAAAGGCACTTTATGTGTTCTGTGGTTTCCGTCCGAATTAAAGAGTGGTACTAACTAAACTAGTGGCAGAACTTAATGCTGCGCTTCGTTTTACTGGAGCAGGGAATGAAAATACTACATTCCTCTTTAGTAAGAATGTTTATAATGTTCTTCTACGCAAAGTATAGCAAACTTGTTTAAAATTTTATTAGGTCACGTCACCTCCTGGCCACCACGCTACCTACGTATTTAATACGTATATTTATAATGTTAGAAAATTTGCGCCTGTGTAAATATTATGGCAAATAGTTTCTAAAGTTATGTTAAGGGTCTTTAATTTTATAATATTGTCCTAAAATTTCAAGCAAAATAATATCAAAACTTTGAGTTTTTATAATGCTTAGGAACGTAATTTTACAGGTTAACTATACTCAGAGAGGGCTATAAACGTTTAACTGTTATTAATATGACAATATCGATTTATTGTCAGCTAATGGCGAATCGACGTATTATTATTTTTAATAAGGCTAATCCACATATTAATATTTTTAAATTATTAAAATGCAAAATTTTCTATGTTTCTTTGGTTCAACGCGTCAAGCTCAGGAACTCAAACTGGTTGAAATAGATTTTTTTGTTGATTTATTAAAGGCTAAGGACGTAGCTGTGGTTGTTATAGTTATATATCTATATGTTATAACGTTATTCATTTCGGTGTTCATAAGTTATGAATCATAACTATCTCGGATACTTAGAAATTGATATAATAACTAATAATTCTTAGTCAATCCCATTAGACCACTCCGATAAAAGATAATAAGTATGAACTAATAATTATGGAACAAATATTACTTATATCTAATCTAAACAATCATAAAGTATAATTTTATTTGTATGCAAATGAAATATTCAATAAAAAAAATAATTTTTATTTAATAAAAATAATCTGTTTCAATTATTAAGGTATAAATATTGAATTTAAAAGAGGCCAGAGGCCAATCGTGGCGCTAGGGCACAAAGTGAGACTGTAAAATCGACTGGTTGTGGGTTCGATCCCCACTCGAGGAAATAAAAAAAATATTTAGATTTATATTTTCATTTTTTCGGTCTGGTGTCAAGGCAAAGCGCGTCGTAGAGTTCCGCCACTTAACACGCAATGTCTTTACAACTCGGTGGAAAGTGGGGTACGGAGTGTCTGAACACTAGGTTTCCTCTGCCTACCCTGCTGTGTGCGGGGTACAGCGTGAAAAGGATTTTATTTTAAATATTGAAATTAAGCATATTTCATTCCATTCACTGGCTGTCGTGGAAAGCTCTCTACTCCGCATACATCAATTACCGCGCACGTATTGATTTAGGTAAATCCAGTCGCTTACCATTTGGGTCAGGATTACGAGGACATGGGCTCGGACAGATTGAATTGGACTTTTCGTTTGTTTCAATGTATTATATAGTATGTAGGTTGAGCCAACCCTGACGTTCAGGAAAAGCGTCTGATTGTGAATGCGATGATTGTGGGTTCGATTCTCACTCGAGTTAATCATATTATTGTACGATAGGTAATTTTAAAGTAAATAAGAGGTAACCTTAGTTGTTTATAAAATAGCATCATGCTCACTAATTCCGTCGCAGCGTATTTAGAACGTATAATTATTTATTTTCGGGGAAAAATTAAAACATTCGTTTTATGACAAACTTAAATTTACCAGTCGAAGTCGGAGCGTGTTATTACTATAATTAGAAATCTATAAAAACTCAATACGCATCTCTTAAACTGTTCCTAAATATTTTTATTTTGTTCAATAACAAAATAATCACACAATTGTGAATAATGTTAAAACTATAAGATTTCAGAAATAATTTCACCAAGATTATATCGACAGCTGACACTTGTATCAAATAGCTTATCAAGTTTCACGGCAGTCTAACATAAATTTCTATTTTTCAAGCGCGAATAACTAATAATTTTATTCGCTTTGAAAAAGATTAAGAACACTCTGTTCTCCGCTTTCCATGCAAATTCGACACAGTGAATTTTAAATGGTGGAACTCAATACTACGTGCAATCCCACAAAGGGGATTATTTTTTCGTCAAATTTATTACTTACCTCACATTTATTAATATATAACACATATAGATCATGGTGTCGTAGCTTTCAGCTTCATAAGGTCATTCAAATCCAAGACACATTCAAAACAAAAAATATTCGATACGTTAACGTTAAACCGATAAAAAATAGCAGAATCTTCAAGGTACTATGAATTACAATGCGGGACAAAAAAAGTTACATCCTGTAATACCTTAAGAGTTTCTTAGTAATATTTTGAAAGACTAATTTGGACTATAATTGACTTCGCGATTTAACTGTAAAAAGGTAGTACATAGTTCTTTGTTTGGGTTTTTGCGGCTGAGTATTGGTTCAAAGTATTTTTTTTACTGATAGCTCACTTATCGAAAGACGATATGGAGTATATTACATTCATTCGAATCCATTGTTTCAATTTAAATCACAGTAGCTGATCACAAATTTTCCTAGAATGTGTCATGTGCCATACATACTCTCAATGTCACATGACATATTCTATGTGAGCATACGGGCAGGTACATGTATATAGGTCTCTGTACGAAGCTCTCTAACTAGTTTATAAGACGCGAGCACTATGAAACTAAAGCGATAGCCTCGAAAACTATCCTATCAAATGGCGGATGCGCCAACTTCCGGCGTCTACCACACTGACCTACATGTACTCGTACTTTGACAGATTAAATCAAACGTTTCAAATTACCTGTGCATTTAGTAGACTATTACAACTTGACCTGACTTTACGCCTTTACGCTTTTCTTCATATATCAGTATAATTGGAAATACAGCGGGAACTTATTGTTTAGACACTCCATTTGTCTCTTTCATTGCATGTTGAGTGGCGAAATTCTACGGCACACTTTGTTTATCAGAATGAAAGAAGAAGAAATATCTCAAATAACATACCATCTATTTGAGTCAGTCGCTATACCACTGCACCACGACATCACTTTAAACTTTAAAGGCTCTTAAAATGCGTCACGATCATCTTCACGTTGTATCCCGCACACAGCAGGGTAGGCAGAAGGAACCTATTTGTTAAGGCACTCCGTTTTCCTCTTTACGTCGAATTCAACAGGCATTACAAGTTGAGAGGTGTAACTCAACGCCGCGTTTTGCCTCGACACCAGAGCGAAGAAATGAAAATATACATTAAATTACTCAACGATGTTGTATTAAATATTATTTACTATAAATGACAATCTTCTACTTTTGTCCTGCAATGTTAGAATTGCACTGAATTGTGAATTTATTACATTTTTTGTTCTTTTATTTCAGTCTCCATTGTTCACTGAGTTCCTGAAATATAGCCTGTGATTTAATTTGCGAAGTCATCAAAGTGAATTTAAAAAGTTAAAAGTGACATTACGGGAAAGCTGAAAATCTTTTTGTGTGGTTTTTTCTTTGAAACTAATGGCCATACCTGAATTTTCTTTAGATTTGTGAGTTGTGAGCTTTTGATTTGTTAAGGTGACTTTGACTGGTCCTTCGAGGGATCCGTACAAATTTCCCGACTATGGACCAAGGATAGGGTGACTTGTGTGTTGTAGTGGTTACATCACAAACAAATTATTGTGGGGCAGAGCGCAGAGCACAACGTCATACATTATATTAATTTAAGAATCATAATTTCGAATAGAATAGAATAGACCAACTAAATAAATATCTTTAACATATTATTCATAACATTTAATATATTATTAGTATGTTAAATTGCGTATTTTAACTGTATTTTGGCTAGCCAGACCAGTGTAAGCTAAAACAGGCATTAAAAGAACCTTTTCGTCATATACGAGAGTGCACGACTGTTTTGTTGCAGCGCGATAGGCACCTCCGCGGTGATTAAATTGAATGCTAAGAAATGTTATTATAAAAAATATAAATATAAAAAGTTTCACGTTATTTTTCTCTACCAGAGCGGAGAATTAAAATTAAATTTAATATAATCATTCCACCTGTCGTGTCGTGTCGTGTGTCGAACCCACTCCCGTCGTATAAATTCAGATACTAATGATACAATCGAACTGCGATCTATTTTTATATTACTTAGAAATAGAATAAAGAAAATATTTCTCCTCAAATAAACAAACACTCGTGTCATATTCATTAAAATGGTAATTAGAGTTGGTCTTTTAACAAAATGTAACGGCAATAATCTAAGCAAATGTAGCATAATATAGAGATGTCACGAGAGACTTCAGTGTTTAAGCACTAATTATACACAACTACGTAACATCATTTAGTTCGATTAGTTAAGAAGTTATGCCGTCGTAGCGCATTAGGAAAGCTTCTGACTTTAAGCGTGACGGTGTGGGTGCCATTCCTTTTTTAGTTATGAGAATGAATTATTTTCATTTTCTTACATTTTTATGACAAAGCGTGGGATTGAGATTTGGTACAGTGCGTAGCGAACGGAGTGTCTAAAGAATAAAGGAGACTAAACCGTAGTCAGAGATAACGAAGTGCCAAACGCTACGGTCTCTATATACCTCTGTCGCCTCGTCAACTGCCATCGACCTCTTTAAACATGCCCTCCGACGGTCCTCGATCTTTTCCGTGACCTTTCTCCAGTATCCTCCCAGACTCAGAGGTCAACCGAGGTCTACCTACCCTGCACCTTTACCACTCACTCTTTCACACATTCTAAATCCATATTGTAAAATCAAGAAAATACGACAACAGAATATACTGACCAAATTGCTTTAATATTAACCCTACATCAAGATCGATTCGTTACTAATTATAATGAACAATTAAACATAGATCAATACTTATTTAGAAAACTTATATAGATCAGTTGATGATAGAGTCCTAAGCTAAGGACGAATCCCTGAGATGCTCATTTATTATTTTCTATGGAAAAAGACAAGGCAAACGAGCGTACGGGTTACCCGATGGTAAGTAATCACCGCCGCCCACGATCCCGTGTAATATCAGAGGAGCTACAGATGCGGTGCCGGCCGTTAAGAAAACTTTAGAAATGGTTTCAGTTTATCACGATGACGTTGACCTGACTGATGATGGAACTTGTAGGTGGATGGTGCTCCTGGAAAGCCTACAGATAAATTCGTCTGAGTTAGGTTTGTTAGGAATGTCTTAACAAATTCTGTCAGTCCTAACTAATTAATAATTAAAATAATTATTTATTTATATATAAATAAATACACGATCTAAGATTATAATGGTAGTCAAAGTAAAGTACATGTTATAATATTTTTATGATATTTTACTAAATATCCAAAATCATTTGAACAACAAAACAATTATGAAACAATGCACATATAACCTTTTTATTAAGATATTTATATTAATTTAAAAAACATAACTTTTTCATATAAAAAAAAGATAAAATTTTGATGATTTTAAAATGTAATTATAACAAATGTAAAGATGTAGTTATCTGCGCATCGCGGCGGCTGCGGAGCACTCGTGAGGCTTTCATTCACTTTACGTGTTGTATGGTAACCATTTTTTATTGGAACTGTAAAGATATTTAGTTCCATAAAATCATTTTTACGATTATATTTTGTACTGTTTTTTTTTCATTATTTTTTATAATAAGGATATAGAGATATTTCAATGATATATGCATCGTTTATTTTCATTTATTTTTATATTTATGCATTTTCAACATAATTTCGAGTAAGCAATGAGAATTTAACAATATTCGCTCTATTTTTCACTTACTTTTAGGACAGATCTATACTGGTATATCTGATCAAATACTACAGTGAATGTGCTGTTGTCCCCCTTTTTCTCTATATTTCACACTGCTCAAATAGAAACATATACTAAAATCTCATGATCTCGCTTTTGATTAGAACGTTATGACAACTGAGACATATTGTTCAACTGAGAAAGAGCAACAGAAGAAGACTAATTAGACCAGACATTCAAAATATTTCAGATACCTTTAAACTGCATCTCTTTCTATGAAAATGTACTAAATATAATACAAAAAAAACTATGCTAACAAATATTTTATTGAAAATACATTTAAAAACATCCTTATTGTAGTCAATGATTATAAAAAGATAGCATATTTCGTCTAAAAACTATTTAACCACAATTTTTTCTTATTTATTATGGTCACCTTATTCCCACTTGATGCTCGTGATAACAGTTTCACCGTCATCTGCGCTCGCGCAGTGTATCGTGCGCCCGCGTTCACCTTTTGCCGACTGAGAATTGAATCTTGGACTTTACGTAATACGAAACAGTGATTAATTTTGATTGAAGTGATTTATTTGTTTGGTGCGTGTGATTTCATAGCGTTTTAAAGGTTAAATTTGTAGGTATTTTTCAATATTTTGCTGAATTGTGGTTGGAATGTGATCATTTGTAGGTAAAGGTAGAGTAGAGTATACTAAAAAACCTGAGTTGAGTAAATGCAATTTCTTATTATGATGGAATATTATCCTTAAAAATTCGTTTGCTTTTCTTTTTTACTTTAAGGAATGCTAGTATATGACACTATTATATCACACTACTAGAGAAACTAGTAATATCGCATTGATTATCATATGATCGATTATCATAGGTGAACTTACACTCGATTCTTTATAATAATATAATAGTATTATTTTTAAATATTTTTTAAAGTGTTATTCCACACTTAGGAAACCGACCTGGAAACCGATCGACCTGGTCGGTTTCCAGGAGGCGCGGGTTCGAGTCCCGTTACGTTCAAATTTTTATACGTTTTCTAAAATAAGTATAATAGTATTAGTTTCATACCATGTATATTAAATACATACAGTAAAAAATAGTAATTAAAGTTATAAAGATAAAGATATATACATATACTATCAAAGGATATTTTCAATGTAGATTAATAAGACTCTGAAACCTTCTAATATTTAAAAGAAGGCTTCGTTATTAATATTTCAGCTGAAACAACAACGTTATATAAGTTTCACTATCGCATACAGTTCTATATAATAATTTCTAGAATCTAATGTGTCATTTTAACTACATACAATGATTTTGTTGTCTTAATTATTCATTCTTAAACGATAATAATATGTGAATGTTTTTACGTTTCAAGATCAAAGTAAATCTAAATAAAGTTCTTATATTTATTTTTACTTACTTTTTTCCTTAAAGTTAAATAGCTCGCGAATGGCATTGGAATAAGTACTTGAATTAATTTTGTTTAAGAATTTTTATTATGGGGAACCAATTGATAATCAATTTTTTTCTGCACTTTTTGGTTAAAAATCATCTTCACGCTATATCCTGCACACAACAAGGTAGGCAGAGGGAACCTTTTGTTAAGACACTCCGTTCCCCACTTTCTGCTGAATTCTGGAGGCATTGCGTGTTAAGTGGCAGATCTCAACGCCGCGCTTTTCATCGACACCAGAGCGAAGAAATGGAAGTATAAATTTAAGTAACAATTTTATCTTCTCGAGTGGGGATCGAACCCATAACCAGTCGGTTTTACAGTCACACTTTGTGCCGCTGCGCATGACTGGCCTCTTTTTCGTTATTGAAAGATCAATATCTCTGTGTTCGGTGTCGGTGCACAATGATAAATTTTGACTATTTAGTTATATTATCTATACATATAATAAAATTGTAACTGATCGCTATCTGTATATAAAATATATATGAAAAAAATCTATTCTTGGTGGCATTCATCAATGTGATAGAGCCGAAAAAAGTGACTATTAAATTTTTTATCTGTTTGTCTGTGCGTTTGTGCACGCTTTTCACTATAGTATTTAACAAACTTTAACGAAAGTTACGAAGAACGAATCATATATACTTTACCGACCTTTGTGTCAACACAGTCGGGTAAAAATAAAATTCTTTTGAATAGTACGAAGTAGTTTATCGTGAATTAAAATATACAACACTTGTATAAATAAATTCTTACACAAATCTTTTCAGAAAGATATATTAAAATATATGATTTTACAAGATACCAATTTTTGAGATATTCAATTATTGAAATCAGATTGTACACAATTTATTTTTTCATTTGTACAATACGACGTGAAATGATTTGTATATTCTAATTATAATATTGTAAAGAATGTAATTATTACTTTGTTGTGCAGTTTTTTAATAGAATATACTTAATCTTTTTGAAGCACAAGGTCTGACTGTAAACGCAACGACTCTGGGTTTGATTCCTACTCAGTAATAAGACAGCGCAGGGTTGAGTTTAGCCATTCAACGCGCAACATCTCAAAAATTTGGTGAAAAGTGGGGTACGGAGTGACTAAGCTCGAGGTTCCCTCTACCTACCTTGTTATATGCGGGATACAGTGCGAAACTGCTTTTTTTTTCATAATTCCAAAGATAAATATAAAGAAAAACATAATTAACCGCGTCGCTGCTCACGTGCTAATAGTTAGGTAATTGTTTGGTAAATTTAAGAAAGTATTAGTATAAATACGTATCTACATGAAATATACTTTATTTCGGTTTTCACATCGTATTCTTTGTGCGAAAGAACGATTTTTTTATTGCTAAGTATGATTTTTAATGCTGCCTTGGTGCAGTGGGACATCTTTTGAATGTAGACGCAACGGGTTTAGGTTGAAATCCCAAGCGGGGATAAATATCGATTCGAGTATCGAATTCTCGCTACATACCATGCTATGAGTGACAAAGTGTGAAGGTGAAAAAAATCTGTGAATTATTTAAATAAACAAGATTTTATAATTATTAATATATTATGATATATAGATTAATATTAATAATAATTATTATTTTATAATATACCAAGATTTTTTAGCATAAACTGAGTAATAAGTAACTACAATTAAAATGTTTACTCTTTTAGATTTCCCTTTCATACCTTATTAATGCGGTATACAGCGTGAAGTTACAAAAAACTACTTTCTTTTTCCAGCTTCACGCTGTATCCCGCACACTGCAGGCAGAGAGCCTAGTATTAAGACGTTCCGTTCCCCACTTTCTGCCTTATTCTGGAGGCATTCGACGACAGAGCGAAGAAGTGAAAATATTAATTTAAGTAAATATTTCATCTCCTCGAGTGGGGATCGAACCCACAACCAGTCGGTTTTGCAGTCACACCTCGTGCCGCTGCGCCATGACTGGCCTCTAAACTACTTTCTCATAATCAAAATATATGATAATTGAATTACACAGACTAGATTCTGTTGTTCTAGACAAGTCAGGAGTTAAAAGTGAAGACTCATTATGATAGAAAGTCATTTTAAATTATAACGAGGTATTTCAATGCCGAATGCTTACATTTAAAAGTGGTGTTTAAAAAGTTTTTTTTAAGCACAGTTTTTTTAAAACGCACAGCACCCACTCCAAATGTGGAAAAAAGTATATTATATACTAACGACCCGCTCGCGGCTTCGCCCGCCTGAACTAGATAATCATTAATTTACTATGCTGCGTTAATCTCGTGTTATAATAATAATAATAATATATATATTTTTTAAAACAATATCCCTAACCTTTATTGAAAGCCTATATATTATAAAACTATTAAATTGCCTTTGTATTGGAAGAACTAGTTATTTATTTTTTTAAATAAATTTGATGTATTTTAAAACCTAATCAACTTTAAGTGAACTATTGTTGATATTAATCTTCTAGTGCACTTGTTTGACGTGAAATCCTAATAAATGACTTGCTATTTGTTAAAAAAATACAAAGCTAATGACTGATAGTCAAAATGTTTGAAACAAAAGTGTTTTAATTTTTTTAGCAACTGAAAATGTTCATTAATTTCCGCTATCGAGATCTAGATGCAAGTGTATAGAGATTTAATTTTACTGCTACTTTTACGGTATATTTTTCTCGATTCTAAATCTTTAATGTACCATCGTTTTTAATATGACACTCATCTCCTCTTAACGCGCTATAACCGCGTTTAGATCTTTTCTTCAATGTCACACCTTATCCCAGATTACAATATGTCTACTGGCAATAGTAAATAAATAAAACCTAGTGTTCAAGTACTTCGTTCTTCAGTATGCACAGTAAGAGGTCGCTCTGCTCGAGGGTAGCGAGATAAAAATAAAGTCCTCCCCCCTATGGGCGTTGAACTCACAATAACTGCAGAGACGAGAGAACTAGAGAGAGATTATTAAATTTCCAAGCTAAATTGATTTGATAATGCAATCCAATATAATTGTTTTATTTCCAATCGTTGTGTAAACAAGTGAAATATCAATAACGAAAGTTAAAACAAGTTTTTAAATGAACATTCTCTGATAAAAGAACCCTATTGCAAGTATTAATAATTATTCTTGATGGTCGTTTGGTTTATTACGAAGGCCACATGTTCAATTCCTGCTTGAAGTGTCTTACATAATTTTTAAAATCTTAAAGTATTTCATCTGCACGCTATTTTATTTAATTTTTTTGGAAATATATAAAAAATTTAACGTAGCGAGATTTGAAATTGTGCCTCTTGGAAAATGTCCAAGTGCTCTGACTACCTAAGCCATCTGCGTCTCTTGTCAAGCTGCGTTAAAAATTAACCACCTGTTAATAATCACCTGTTAACTGTTTATGTTGTTATCATCTCTGTAGGATATTATTGTTATTATTGGCCTGAAATTAGGGAACGGAAGAGTCTTATTGGAGTCTGAGTGTCTTAACACTAGGTTATTAGGTCTCCGTGTGCGGGTTGTGCAGGATACAGTGTGAAGGTACAAAAATATCTCTGTAGATTTTTTTAAAGTACTTTTCTAGTTCAAGGACGATTTGTATGGTTACAAAATTGTATATATATTTTTTTTAAATATATGTCTTACCTAAGTGTAGATTAGCACTTTAAAAATTAAAAGAAATTGTAATTTAAAAAAAAAATCTACAGAGATAATTTTTGTCTTGTACATATCAAATCTTGAGTTTGAGAACGAGAAATCCTTTCTTAGTGCTCCTCTACACTCCCTAATTTAATCAAGTGGCAAATTTACATTTTCTAAGCCCAACAGTTTTGACTAAAAGTTGTCTGTCTGTCACTTGGAAATTGATATTATAATATAGTATACTAAAAAAACCTTCACATATCAGGGAAATACAAGCCCGCACTTTTACATAAGGTTAACCGCAACGTGTCATACGTCTCACAAGGAAGATAATGGCCCGTGCACGACTCTCTTATTATCAAGTGAAGTGACAACATAATGTTTAGAGATAGTATTATTTGCAAGGATTTTCTCACAGAATGAATATATAAAAAGTATATATATTTATTATACCTAGGTAAATTATTTAAATAATTTAAGGTTATACATATTAAGGCTTCACGTTTTGTACTAGGGAACCTAGTGCTAACGCAATCTGGTGAGTGGTGGAACTTCCATAAGGAACGTCCATAAATTTAAAAATTGGATGCATAAATTATTTAATATATTGCGTAAAATCTACAATTGGACAACTCTTATAGAATACTCTATCTATAACTCAATTTAAGATCTTATTTGTGGGTTTTATTCTGCGTCTATCTACTCCGTCAAATACAAGCGCGGATCCACCACCATTGCGGTGGACTCAACTCACACACTTGTGAGGCCTTCTGGATTATATGAAGTTGATAAATTTCATTGCTTGACTGTTTTCTAAGCAACAAAATCTTGGCACGGCGATGTAAGGAGGTGTATTTATTTTGAAAAAAAGAAATAATTACATAGATGCGTTACACTGATCACGAGTGAGTTCTTATTTAATTTCGCAATGGTTCTTCTCCCGACATAACGCGACATACAAACTAAAAATATATAGGTATACTCTATGTTCATTGTATATGGACACTACATAGCTATACATAATAAAAATGCATTTTCAATTAAAGATATCCTTAAGCTTGTCGATTTCCTCTACATTAAGGAAAAGGATTTCTTTTATATGGAAAAAACTTTAACGTATTCTGATTCTAAGTTTAAACTATTGAGACCAGTCTTGGCTTAGATACCCCTACACCACGACCAAGTGTGTGACTGTAAACGCGACTGGTTGTGAGTTTGATCCCAATTCGAGGAAATGAAATATTTATTTAAATGTATATTTTCATTACTTCGCTCTGGTGTCGAGACAAAGCGCAGAGTTGAGTTGTGCCGCTCAACACGAAATGCCTCCAGAATTCGGCGGAAAAAGGGGAACGGAGTGTCTTAGCACTAGGTTCCCTCTGCCTCCTCTGCTGTGTGCTGGATAGAACGGTTCAGATTCAGGCCTGAATTTTTAAAATTTAAATTATAGAATTGAAACTTCTATTTTGTCAACAGTATTTTTATGTTATAATGTAGTGAATTATACTACCTATTATGAAGATCAAACAATATAATCATAAATAACATTCTTATAGATATGTGTTATTGTTCTATAGAAGTGTTTTTCTTTTACTTATTTATATATCTCAAATTGATTAACTATAAGTATTTTTTTAGCTTCACTCATTTACATCCTATGTCGGAGGAGTAAAGAAAAGTAAATATCAAAATATATTAGACACTGCGTTTTGAGTGGCGGAACTCAACGCCTTTGTCTTAAGAATGGTTCCACTACGGCCATTTATATAAACACTGCTATTTTTACTTCTATAAATAGGGGAATAAATTATACAATTCATTTTTTTAAAATAGTTTTACTAAATAACTTAGATAAATAGAAATAAACAAAAACACATTTATTGAGATATAAATATTATTTTACAAATGTAGCGGTATTAATATTAGGCAGTGTCCTGATGCCATTTTCTGATACAATTTTTACTTTGAAATTGAGCAGATTCATAAATAGCCGATATTGTATCTCGTATACGCAGAGCTTGATAACGTCGTAGGCTTGTTGTACCGATAGTGCTAGATTAATGGAAAAATAAGTTTCATTTTAATAGTATTTCACTGATATTGGGCCTGAAGTAAAGAAGAAGAAGAAGCCTATTGGCAACATGCATAAATATAAACATTCTTGAGATTATTTATTATTGGGTCCGTCAAGGCACAGCGGAACGGCGTAAACTTAAACTTGACGGTTGTGGTATTCATTCCCACTGGTGGTATTGAATTATTTCTATTTCCTCGCTCTGATAACCACCACTCAACACGCAATGTCTCCAATAATAATTAGGCGGAAAATGGAGAACCGACCTTACTGTGAGCGGGATACCGGGTGAAGTTAAAAAAACTAAATAAATATTATTGTTTTAGGGTTCATTTAGATCCAGTACCATTGCCATTGGGACAGACTTATCCCTAACTTAAGACACTTAAGTTATTTTCCATATAGTAAGCTAAATTATCATATAGTAAGCTAAATTATCATATAGTAAGCTAAATTATCATATAGTAAGCCAAATATGATTCTTACTCGATTTGTAATACTTGTCCAGTATACTCATACCCAGAATCCCTCCAATACCGTGAGCCGCGTACGGCACAGCCAGACAGGCCGCCAGAAAGTCCATCGTATAAAGTCGACATCCCATTTGCTTATCGTAAGTCGCAAATAGCATGTTCAACATTGGAGCACTCTGTAAAATTTGTTCTTTTTAGTAAAATGTTAAAGACACACTCGGAGATTACTAACAACACATTGTATTGTGCATATAGCAGTGTAGGCAAAGTGAACTTAATGTAAAGACACTTTGCTCTAGGCTTTTCGCTGAATTTTGAGAAATCACGTGTTGAGTAGCGGAACTCGACGCCGCCGCCACCCTTTGCTACCAGAGCAAGGTAGTAAAGATAACTCATTTCCCCTTTTAGGAATGGAACCCGTAATTGCGTTTATCACATGTTGTGCCACTGCGTCACAGAGGCAAACATGATATTTTTTGGTCTTAATTGATCTATATTTACTTACCCCACTCCTTATTGTATCAGTTAAATTTGTTCTTGAGAAATGTACCACAGCTGCCGGATCCAGATCATATTTATTCTTCATCTTATACAACTGTAGATTTTTTACAACATATTGAGTATATTGTACCATTTCTCCAGCGTCACCGTTCACGCCCAGCAATACTCTATCTGACAGCTCAAAGATCTTGTCTACATCTGATAAAATATATAAAAATTGTAGAAAAATATCGGAGGACCACGCAGTGGCTGTAAGCGCGGCAGTAGTACGTTCGATTCCTACTCGGGGGAATGAATTATTGTAATTTTTCTTTTATTAATTTTTTTCACTAGATTTCTTTTCTGTATCTTGCAATAAGGGTGATATGGCGTAAAACTAAAAAATAAATAAATATATAACAAAGTATCTTCCTACATATCTTTGACAATGCATACAAATATATTTACTCAGACAACAAAAACCGTTCTCCGGTCCGAGTCATACAATTTAATGCAAGAAAGTCTTTCACTTATCGTTACGTCAAATAAATGCTTTCTAGATGTCGCATAATAACTCCTGAGATAGGGCCTCGTCCATCAATAAACGGTTACTTTATATAGTGAAAATTAGTCTAATTAGAATTGTATAACAAAACAATGGCTGTGAACCCAATTTTTATCTCATTTTCGTCCATCTTTAATTACTTTTATTAAGATGAAGTCAATGATTTTATCTGTGCAAACGTTTTACAGCGTTCTCTAGGCAGATATAAGTTTAGTTTTAGTTTTATTATATAAATTATTAAATAATTAACATGTTTATTATAGGGATGTAATGTGGTGTGTGACTGTTGACAGTGTTGGTACTTTCTCAACTTTATGCGTCTCTTGCATTACGTTAGCTTTTCTGTAAAAATAAAGCCAACATTAGATATACTAATCGTTTATCGCCTATATGTAGAAAGAATTTAACGATAAGTTTCAATTTGTAATAAGCTACATTCCCCACTTTTCGTCGTTTTACTATGTTTTAAATATTTTCCTTTAAACTTTATTTGTCACTTTTAGTCAATCAAGATTGCTTTTTAGCGATCTGTTTTTTTTACCAATTTGATAAGAAAAAATCATTATTATTCGCTCATATATAATATACAGTACAGTCGACGAGACGAGACTGCCCTAAAGTTAGCTTTTTAATATTTTTTTTTGCTTTTGAGTAATTTCTTTTCTAAAACTTTAGAGGAGCCGCGACTGGTCAACCGTACTATAACTAAATCATAAACCCTATTTCATAGAACAATTAATATCAAAAGATAGCTCTTTTTAATGTTGAGACTTTAAGCTAGAACTCTTTCTCTAATGAATATTGAAATCTTAGGAAAATGAATATACTTTAAGAAAATTGGCTGAGATTAAGCCGTTGATCGATTACTACTCTTAGTTTCCAATTCCATTATTTTTTTTTACCATAGCATTATATCAAATGAGAGCTACTGAAAAGACCTACATATTTGATAATTAAAAATTTAAATAAAATTGTAATAAAAAAAGTAAAACTGACTGTTAAAAAATATAATTTATACAATATACAAAGTTGTTTTTATATTTTTAAATCGTTCGTTTTATGTTTTAAAAGGAGGAATCTCCTTTAGGAAATAAAAATATTCTTGTAGTAAAGATATTTAAACTATTTTAGCGAGATTTTTCTGTGAAAGCCAACGTCCAAGAAGCGCGGGTTAAAATTCCGATACGTTCGATTTTTTTACGTTTTTTAAAAAAGTATTTTAGATTATTTCAAATATATATATAAATTCATATTTTCATTTCTTCGCTCTGGTGTCGAGTCAAAGCGCGGTGTAGAGTTCCACCACTCAACACACAATGTCTACAGAATTCGGCGAAAAGTAGGGAAAGGAATATCTTAACACTAGGTTCCTTCTGGTTACCCTGCCGTGTGCGACTGATACAGCGTGAAGCTATTCAGCTTCAGCTTTGAATTTGAATTGAAGAATAGATTATACAAATAATTCCTCGGCATAGCTCTGTATATTTCGCTGTAACCAATAACAATAATTCGCAAACACTGCAATGAGGACGAGGTGGTCTGACGAGGCCGTTATCTGACATTGATGTTATCACTAATTACTATGCCGTCACCTAGAGCCTTATCACGGCGTGCAAATAGAGTACTTCTATTAATAGATTATTATTTTTTATTAGCCTCTTGGTTTAGGTCTAAGTGAATGTTGAAAACAAAAATCATTTAGTAATTTTAATTATATTTATGATTTTTTTTTTATCTTCACTCTGTATCCCGCACACAGCAGGGTAGGCAGAGGGAACCTAGTGTTAAAAGTTCCCCACTTTCTGCCGAATTCTGGAGGCATTCCGTGTTGAGTGGCAGAACTCAATGCCGCGCTTGTCCTCGACACTAGAGCGAAGTAATGGAAATATAAATTTAAGTAAAATATTTCATCTCCTCGAGTGGGGATCGAATCCACTACCAGTTGGTTTTACAATCACACTTTGTGCCCCAGCGCCACGACTCAGTTGATGATTTTATCGTAATTTTTTATTAGATTCCGAATGAATGTACCTACATTGTAAATATATTTACTTTTTTTATAGCGTCGTGATTTTTGCGATATACCAAGGTAGACGGACGAAACCTAGTCTTAAGACATTCCGTTCCCCACTTTTTACTAGCGTTTTTAGTGTGAAGCTATAAAAAACAATTAAAAATTTATTTTATATTGAGAACTTACCATCTTTAAATATAACGACGCTCTGCGTTGTTAGTTGGTCCGCAGCGATAATAGTAAAGTCCTTACATTGCATTCCCAAGAGGCATTGAAATAATAAGTTGCTGTTTGCCATTTATATTCAAAAATGTAAAAATAAAAATATATAATATTAATTACACAAAATAAATGTCAAATACAAAACAGATTATAAAATCCCACATTAACAGAACGTATTATGGTTTTCAAAATATAATATTTTAATAGACCTTAAAAGGCTGTAATCCAAGTGTTATAACTAAGTATAACTAAGTATATAAAACTAGATTAATTCTTATTTTTTATTTGTTTGTATATAGTATAAAATTTGCCTTTTACCCTAGTCGCCGCGTAAAACTTCCTTAGCGTGAACTATAAAACGTAACATCTCGTTTTCCAGTATCCGTAGAAAAATTGTATTTTTTTTTTTTTAGTGGTCTCTTATTCTTAAATTTAATTTTTGCGTTGTAAGCCATGTTGTTCCAACTTTGTGGTATTCGTCAGTCACCCTGTAACAGAAGAGTTTTACAGATAAAACAATACAACATCATTCCTTAACATATATAATTATTTTATATTTATTTTACAATGTGTAAATTATTATACGTCGTCGTGACGCAGTAGGTACGTCTGACTAACACGACGACTGTTACTTAGATTTTCAATTCCCGAGGTTTATTTTTGGCTAAGGACAACACTGTATATTTTTTCCTTTTTTTATCTACTACTAATACTAAATTAATGTAATTTTGGCTGTGAAAATTCCGGGAAATTGGAACGGAGTGGTATAAGACTCGGTTTCTTGTGCCTACCCTGCTGCTGCTGCTATATAGCGTTAAAAAAGCTAAAAAATCGCTGAATATTAAAATAAAAAGCCAAAAATTTAAATAAAAAACATTACGCAATTAAAAACCCTAACTAAAGAACTTAACAACCTCATATATGATAAAATATATTATATTTTATATACATTCTTCATAGGCCTAAGCCTAATTAAAAGATAGCATTTTATAGACAAAATCCCTTTACGCCGCACCAAATCTTGTTACGAAACCCACTATCTTTACTATGCAGTGTTTACAGTCAACATTTATGTTGTCATCTCAAACATAACGTAATACCTTTCTGTAGGCTTAAATAATTCAGAAAATTAAAATATTTTCTTATATTATTTTATTGAAGAATAAGTAAATCATATTTTTTTTAAATATTTTTTTGCTGAAGAATGTGTAAAATGTGAGTTATACTTATTTCATATTCATGGAAATAAGATTTATTAGATTAAGAGTATAGAACATTTTTTTTAAATGAGTGTTTTTTATCAATTAAAGCAATAATTACACAAATTAAAGCAATCTACTTAAATAAATAAATTGAATATTCAATAAAATTACTTGTGACAATATTTATCTAAATGTAATGTTTATTTCAAGGAAACAAATTAAGCAAAATCTTCTTGGTGAATCACTTATTGTCTTTTTTTATTTATATTCTTTAAGTATCTTAAGTGTCATCTTATTACGGTTGAGAAGGCACGAGTCTAGGAATGACAGGCGACTAGTAAATAAACAACTAAATAACGAAATAAATTAAAAAAGCAGTATTTAATTATTGGGCATCCTATGACCACTATTTTTTTTGTAGCTTCACACTGTATCCCGCACTAGCGGGGGATACTAAGTTCCCTCTGCCTACTCTTCTATGTTCAGGGTAAAGCGTGAATCTAAAAACACATGTATAAAATATATATTTAGCCTTTTATAAATTAATTAAAGAGAACATAGTAAAATATGATACCGCATAAAAACATTTTTCAATTCGAATCATCAGTTCCTATGATAAGCGCGTTTAACCAAACAATTTCTTCAGCTTTATAATGTTAGTATAGAAATTACTTTTGGGTAACAAATAAGTAATATTAGGTACCTATTTCTAATTAAATAAGGCACTTTTGTCCTAAATGTTAGACTCGCGTGTAATCTGTATAATAATTCAATTTTATAATTTCAAAGTTTGTGTGTTTATTCATTAATATGTACATATACATATATATGTAAATGTGCGGGCGTTGCAATGTATGAAAGTAGCACAAAAACTTTGCTTTACTTACTTTTTTTCTGAATATAATAATTTACAAATATTTTGGTACAGAATGTTATTTTTAATTAACATTTTTCTATGTAGATTATTAAAAAACATAGAGTAAATATTTACATGTATCCTATTATATTATCCTGTGTAATGGAAGCTTCAGCGCTCTTTTTACGGGAACAGCAACAGGGTAAAATATTTCAAATCTCTACATAAAGAAATTAATCAAGATACCTCAACAGTTTACACGTAGGATTTTTTTTTCATTTCACGATGTTTATCCATATCTGTATTTCGTGTGACGCAGTTACGCATTGATACCAATAACGTAAACACATATGACCACAAAAATACTACTAAAGGTTAAACTACTTTGAACTTTGCCGCCAATACCTACGACTCTATTTCGGAATGAGGCGTATGCGGCGGTTTCCCTTTGATAGCTTTATGTGTGCGTGCGTCGTTCTTGACAAATAGCGTTTTATTTAAGAACGATCTAATTTTATTATTTATTTTTGGATATTTTTTTTATTGTATTAGGTTTTTACAGATTTGTTAAAGGCGGCGTTATATTATGGCAAATATCAAATCATACATCAAGTTGTATGCTCTATTTTGTTTTCGACATTCCTATATTTTGAAGACATTTATGGCTACTGCGTTGATTATAGGTTCGATTTCTTCTTGGAGCAATAAATATATTTATGTTACTTTTAAGTCCTTGCTCCGGTTAAGCAAATCTCTATATCATGTTCCGCTCCTCAAACAGAGCTCAACGCTACTATCTCTTGTATTAGCATAGATTATTGGATTTAAGTAAACGTTGCAACTGCGTCAATATTCTCTAACTTTATTTAAATTGATATTTTCGTTACATTTTACATAATTGTACTAAAATTAATTATATAATAAAAAAAATGTTGCATATTTTTAATAAATTACTTAAAAATGTATGTATTACGTTCAATTACGTATATTTAATTGCATAAAAACAGGTATTATGAAAATAGTTGCCGGTCTCTGATTAGCTGTCAACAACAGTAATAAATAATCAGGTAACCGACTTTGATGATGAAAGGGAAAAAGACTATTGTAGACATATTAGATGCCATCAAGCGTCATTTGGGAGAAAAGGATTGGGAAAGAAGGAAGGAGAAACAAGGTTTAGTAGTTACAGCCTTCAAGTATGCAACACGGAATGCATCGAAATGAGGCGCCGAATGGAGAGCGATGTTCCTTAACACTAGATTCCTTATGCCTACCCTGATGTATGCAGGAGATATAATATGTTTATGAAGCTAAAAAAACTTAAAAAACGTAAATTCATTGCATTTTATAGAACACTGGGGTGTCATTTTGGGGGGCTGGATTTAAGCTTTGAATATCAAACGGTTTGTTTTTAATTTTTCAGGGCACATTTTTAGTAAAATTTCTGGGGTGGGCACGAATTGCCCGAATTCCGAATAATACTACTCAACATCGCACCTTGTGTTGCCCGAAAAAAAAGAAAAAGTAATTCCTTCGAGTGAGCTCGAACCCAAAATCATCCCACTCAGATGCTGTCCCAATACACTATAATGTAGCTTGAACAGTGGTTCTAAATAAAATTATCTTTTTTCAATCTTCGTTTCTTTGCTGAAGGTTAAAGGCTAGCACCGTCTTGCTTAGACACTCCGTTTTCCACTTCGCCATTATAGTGTCTATTAAAGTCACTGTGGCTAACTCGCGGAAACCATCACTTATTCTATATTTTAAAATATTTGTGCGCATAGCGTAGATAGAGGGTATCTAGTGTCAAGACAAACCGTTTCTCACTTCCCACTGAATTCTTGAGGTATTGCGAGTTGGGCAGCGTAACTCAACACCACGCTTTACCTAGTTACAAGAGAGGAAGTGAAAATATTAAATATTTTTTTACTCCGTATGCCGCGACGACCTCAAAGTCTATTATTTTAACGCTTATTTAAAATACCTTACATAAGCTAGTTCAATAGCTGTCAGTCGTGTGATTGCTGTATTCGTATTAGATAATATATACATACTCGTACATATATATGTAAGTATGTACTATGTACATATGACTACATTACGATACGAGCCCTTCCACTTTCACTTGTTAGTTCCTGAAGATTCTAGTTTGTGTAGCTTATGTGACTCGCTTATGCTGTTGTAATGACCTTTTTTATTGTAAAATCATTATAACCGCCATTTATCGCCAGTGGTTTTTAAAATAAAACTATTATAGTAGCAGTAACGAGGCCGAACGACGCAGCGGCACAATGTATGGGTCGTGGGTTTACTATTCGAAAGAATCTGTAACTCGCTGTGGTAAGAAGATAACAATGGTATTGGATTCTACCGCTTCATAAGCAATGTATTGAAAATTGGACGGAAATAACAAAATCGAGCCCCTGCCTACCCTGCTATATGCTGGATACAGCGTGGGGAAAAATAAGTAAATAGTAACACTAACTGTCTTATCACAAAATTTTATCTATCTACTCTGCTAATCCGCATAATAAAATAAAAGAGGCAAAAAATCTGAGAAAAAATAACAATTCTTGTATTTACAAGGAGGAGATTCGAGAAGTCTTCTTCCTTTACCTCTATTGAACATTGTAATAGCGTTACTTTACATAATTAAAATAATAATCGTTGGTATTTGGCTACATTTCATAAAAAATAAATTTAAAAATAACCTTCTCAAATTAAATAAAGGAATATCTTTACAGCTTTGTATATAGATATCTAATAAATAGTTTTTCTTCGGTACACAACCGCAAAGGAAACTTATGATATTGTAAGTACGTCGTTATGTCGTTGAATGAGCGACACAATGCTAAGACTGACCTTACGTTATCGTTATTTAATGTTAGTATATCTAAAGAAAATCGTTATTGTTTTGCATTAAGGAAATTTACTTGAAAGATGCATATAAAACATATAAGCGCGAAAATGTTGGTTCTGAATGGGGCCAATTTTAATATTTATTCTCTGTAGATTTACGCTCTTTAAAGCATAACAGACTAGGCATAGATAATCGAGTGCTAAGACACTCCGTTCGCCCAATAATCGAGACATTGCGTGTTGAATGAGTGAACGTAAGTATAATTAATTTCTCCGAATGGAAGTGGAACCCACAACCGGGGCTTATACATATATACGCTTACGCTTTGCTGCTGTGCTACTACGACAACCAAAAAAATCTCATATTCCCACCTACTAACTTAACTATTCGCACGGTATTATCTTAATTTAGGACAAATGTACCAAACGCAGGTTCCATATATATAATTAAGTACAAAGAGTACATTAGGAGTCTGTCGGTGTTCCAGTACAGGGTGGGAACCTCCCATGACCGTTGGCCCGTCATTGCGACGAAGCTTATCTCGTCCATTGTGAACAAAAGTGAGCTTTTTACAATAGACTATGTGGAAACTTAATCTGATGTACGAATTAGACCAGTGAATTAGTGGCGATGTTTGAAAATGGCGTGGCTTACTATAGCAATTCTGTTTTATATGTGGGTACTACTAGTCGACGCTCGCAATTTCGCTTGCGTGGACTTTTAGACGTAAAATGGAAAATTCCGTTTTGTTCCGTTCCCGTTGCAGTTTTACATTCCCTAACAAACCTGTATGCTAAATATTAATAAATTATAGAGATATTGTTAATAATAATATGGATAATGAGGCCAGTCGTGGCGCAGCGCACGAGGTGTGACTGTAAAACCGACTGGTTGTGGTTTCGATCCCCACTCGAGGAGATGAAATATTTACTTAAATTTATATTTCCATTTCTTCGCTCTGGTGTAGAGGTTAAACGCGGTGTTGAGTTCTGCCACTCAACACGCAATGCCTCCAGAATTCGGCAGAAAGTGGGGAACGGAATGTCTTAACACCAGTTTCCCTCTGCCTACCCTGCTGTGTGCGGGATACAGCTTGAAGCTGATTTTTTTGTTAATAATTTATAACCTCATTAGTTTCGTTCGTGTATTGTCTGTCAGTCACTTACTAACGGTAAAGATTTGGATTTGGAAAACGCTTAAGCTTGGTACATGGGTTTCTTATGGAGAGAAGCACTAAAAGATGGTTTTTCGAAATTCCTACAAGAACAAAAGAAGAGCAATTTCAGGTTTTATAGAAATATAAATAGTATTATTACTATAGGTGATATCATACCGTATCGTGTATCCACTTAACACATTTCGATTCTTGGAGTGCCTTGTTTGTCTAATGACAGGTGAATTTAGGTGATAGACTATAGAAAGTGCGTTGTTTTACACTCAGGACAGGTTTATATGTCGTTCATCATTTATTCTATGACTGGACGAAAATATGTTTATTTTAATTATCGTGCATCATTTTAAAATGTAGAAAATATATATTAATACATATTTTTACTAGGTAATTTAGAATAATTGTTTTATTTACTATGATTTTACCATACCAGAGGGCAAGATACTATCAGCTCATTCTGCGGGAATCCAGGGCAGTACGCGAGGCAATTAAGAAATCGTTGGCGGTAGTTTGATATAACATGGGTAATTTTGTCAACTGAGAGACGAATGCCACCTCAGTCTACCCGCGACCACGGACTACTGCAAAGTGTTCGAAACGTCGGTTTTCCAAAATGTGAAATCTTAAAAATACGCGATTAAACCGGTTAAAATAGTTTCATTTAAAATGTGTAATAATCGTGAAAATCAAAGAACTTATTATTTACTATGATTTTTAATGTAATGCTGACTTTCAAATATATAAGTCCTAACCGAATTATATGAAGAAGCTGTATGTACAAGTTGCGCCCCACGCAATTTGACGTCGAGTGGCAAACTCTACGCCCCGCTTTGTACTTTTACCATAGTAAGAAATTTTATACAATTCATACTCCCAAGTGGGAATCGAATCCACAACCCTCGAGCTTATAGTCAAACGATGGGCTACGTCAGCCACAAAAAACAGTGCTGTTCGTTCATAAAATACCGATCAATCACATTCCAACTTTGTCTAACAAGAATTTATAAAAAAAATGTTATAGATAGAGCTATTTCAACTAATTCTTAATTAAAACATGTTATAATGTATTACATACGTAGATATTATGCTTAATGTTTTAGTCATTTGCTTATAGCAATTCACGCGGAAAGCATCAATTTGAATAATACCCAAGTGTTTTAAGTGTCAAAAAAATGTATTTAAAATATAATAAAAAAATTGGTTAACAAAGGTAGATGTCTAAAAAATATCTCTTTTACAGCAGGAAAGGCAAAACGGTGCAGTGAAAAAGAAAATAAATAAAACTAAAAAATCAAATAAAATCATTAAAAAAAAATTAACATTCATAAAATAAAAAATATATATATAAATATACAAAATAATGAAACAGATGTAGTGACAGTGTAGTGTTTTAGTGATAAAATGCCTGACACACTGTCTTTGTCGGCCGGTGTGAGCTTGGGACTGATTGCTGGGATAGTTTCTGGTGTTTGCTACCTCTTCGCCAATGGAATACCGAGGACAAGGTAATAATGTTTTTTTTATTTATTTTTAAATTAAGATAATCTAGTGACAAAATAAACACGGTTTCACTAATAGCTTATACTGAGAGCTTACAGCTATTATTAACTTACTATTTATTTTTATTGTAAATATTTTATTTTACATTGGTTACATGTAGTCTCTAAGTGCTCTAATGTTTATATCTGAGTAGTGGCCGCCTGCCACTAGGTGGATTATAAAATATAAAATTCCATTTTTCCAGTACACATAAGAATTACGAGAAATCCATTCATATTGTTTACCGTCACTGCCCAACGACTCTACATGCAAAATTTCGGCGTTCTACGCCGCGTATACTTCTAATTCAAACCAAACCAATTCCGTTCAAATTCTTATACATATATTATACTTGTAGATTGATACAAGAATTAGGTTAGATTCAATAGCATTATACAGTTTCTTGACCAGCTCGATTTTTAATATCCAATAAACGAGAGTAAATTGTTTGTCAATGTTTGTAAGTCACATGGCCGAAGAATTGGCAGAAAGGCCTATTGAGGAGGAAGAAAAAATAAGTATTAGAATTAAAAAATCTTAGACCAATTCTGCAGCATGAAAATATGGTTTGTGGGGTATTTCTGCATTTGGTACAGACAAATTAATTTTTGAATTATCTATTTACAAGATTATTTCATATTTTGGATGACAGAGACTGACATCACTCAACTCTGTTATTAATTTCCCATAGCTGTAGTATTATAAAAAATATCCTCGATTATAAAAATTAAGCGAAACGGCTAACAAATTAAGTCGTACTTATAATTCAAATGAGTTCATATTTCTGTGTATCGTATAGTAACTTTCGCGCAGGTGCAATTTGACACGCTGTTCTCAGACTCTATCTACTTACATACTTACATACATACATACATATATGTAACATTTGTTAATGCATGACTAAGATTTGCTACTGGTTTCACTGAGAAAAGTTAGTGTTAGTTGATAATATTGACAAATATATTTATAGATATAATTTAGTCAATATATTTTTCACATTTATATATTATTGTATAATATAAAGTTGGTTTGCTACAGGTAGCAGACGGAACAGTCAGAACGGAACTCAACGCGGTTTTCTGTCTAATAGATAGTAGAAAGGACTCTATCTTTTAAATTATTTCTATACTCCGCAAATTATCTGCTGTATAGCAATATATTGAGACATTGCGTGTAGAGTGGCGGAACTTAACACCGCGTTTTATTTTGTTTTCAGGGCCAAAAAAAAATAAATATTTCATTCTTTCGGGTGGGAATTGAACCCAAACACATATATTTTAATATAATATTTCACAATCACGGGACGCGCACCAATGGCTCACATTATGTATAAGTATAACTGTGTTTAATGTGTATATAATATTTTGATCCCTGACACACTTAGCATAGTTAACTGGCTACAGATAGTTTAACTGATTTTATCTTTTTTAATCAACGTAGGGACAGCTAAGTTCAATCTTTTAATATTTTTTTAGCGTCATTATGTAACCCGCACATGGGCATAGGGTAAGCGAAGGGGACCTGGGAACCTAGTGTTAACACACTCCGTTCCCATTAAGACACATCCGTTCCCCATATTCCACCGAACACACGAGGCATTGTATGACGAGTGGCAAAACTCAACGTTACACTTTGCCTTGTACCCAGTGCGAGGAAATGGAAATATTACATTTCCTCGAGTGGGAATGGAACCCACAACTCTCTCGTATACAGTCGCAGACTTGTGCCCATGCGTCACGATGGCTTAAGCACGCATTTTGCAGTCTAATTACATAATAGGGAAATAAAAATATTTAAGAAAACGAATAAATATTTGAAAAGAAAAAAAAGAGGCGCAAATTCGAGTCCCGCAACTTTCAATTTATACATATTCCAAAATAATTTTTAATATAAATAAGCTAAAGTATCATGACGAGGGCTACAAGTTTTTTATATTTTTAGAACCATCAATATGTATGACAGCGTAGAGTGAACATAGCAATAGGTTATAACCTATTGCTATGTTCACTCTACGCTGTCAAAACTAGTTATCTGGTTAATATTTTAAATTAAAAAATATCATTGAGCGGTAAGACAATTTTAAGAGAGATTTCTGTTTTTTAATTTAAGGGAAATAGAGCCAATAAAAGATATGTATATAACTACGCATAGAAAATTACATATCCAATATACTTGCCGTCGTCGTCACTACCGTCTTGGTTTATCGATATATAAATATTTGACTGTCAACGCAACGGTTGTGGGTTCGATTTCCACTTGGGGAAATTTCATTTCCTCGTTCTGGCAACATTACCTACTAGTAACAGGACGAATCGCGCCATTAAGTTCCGCAGCATAGGACAATAACAAAACAGGATGGAACAAAATAGGATGTGCTGGTTATAGGATGAGTGATGTGGATATGTAAATACGTCATATTATCAAAATAAAACAAACAGTATTTTCTATATAACAAAAATATCAGATATCAGTTAAAAGATCTTTAATTTTTTTTAACACCTTTCTTCATTCAACTATCAAAATCTTTTGTTTCACGAATATCGTCAATATCACATTATTCTTATTATCGAAAAAGACCTTGAACAAAATTAATACGAATGTATTTTCCCTAAAAGTTTCCACAGTCAGGCGCTGTCCTTATTTGACGCTGCTCTACCCTACCCTACTGGTTAGTAAAGTTTCTGGGGTGGGCAGAAGTACGAGTTCGCTATTCCTACTTCCATGGCTGATTTGTAGAATAGCGAAAAAAAAATACAAAAAGAAAAACGTATAGTACGTTTTTCTAATCAGTAATAAATTACAACCAAATGTAAAAAATGTAACTCAGATTTTAAGTACTTAACCTCATAACATAAAGTTTAGTCCGCCCTCTATTGACAAGAGATGCAATCAATAGATTCAATAATTTCCTTATAGATGGCGTTACGGAATATTAGTTTTCTTAGAGAAATGAAATTGAAATAATGGTGTATTTTTTTTTTTAACTTCACACTGTACGGCACACAGTTCAGCACACAGCAGGGTAAGCAGGGGAAACTTAGTATTAAGACACTCCGTTCTCCACTTCTTGCTGAATTCTGGAGGCATTGCGTTGAGTGGTGCCGCGCTTTGCCTCTTTACCAGAGTGAAGAAATGAAAATATTAGATATTTCATTCCCCCGAGTGGGAATCTAACTAAGACATAAAACTCCGCGCTTCACTTCGCTTGGGGAACAGACTGTCTTAACATGGTTCCATATATCCTCCCGCTTATTTAACTGTATTTTTTCTTATTTATTTTCTTATACAATGTTTTTATGTCATACCGATTCATGTTATTCCACGCTATTACCGTTATATAATAAAGTTAAGCAATGGAGCGAAAAAAATATAAAATTGAAATTGGCTTTTCAGAGGAAGTCTAAAAATATTTTAGTAAGTATTTATTAATAATATTTTAGTAAATATTTTTTGCTCCATACTGTATCCTGTAGATAGTAGGGTTAAGATGTTCTCTACGGAATTGTTGGGTGAGAAACTTAACGCCGCACTTTGTACTCATACTAGAGCAGAGAAATGTATAGATATAATGAATTCCTCCGTTACAGTCAACGCTGCGCTATGTCGGTCACAAAAATTGCCTAATTTTTGAGGCATTGCGCGTCGTGTGGCGGAAATTAACGCCGCACTTTGCCGCATTACCAGAGCGAAAAAATGTAAATAATAAATATTCTATTTCCGCGAGTGTGAATCAAAACTAAAATTTTTTACAAATTTTGATTTTTTCTCTATGATTTTGTCTCTACTTTTAGTATTAATAATGAATATATTTCTGAGCTAACAGAGCAGTATACAAGTATACGTATAGGGCATTGTATATATCGAAATGATAAGCTTCATTAATTAACTATGTACGTGAGAGGGCTATCTTTTTATCGAAACTTATTAATTTATTTGATAGAAAGCTACAAACTTATATCATTCTAGAGTTTTATAGCATAGTCAAAAAAATATTATATATTAGGGGCTGTCGTGGTTCAATACATAGAATCCAACTGTAAACGCGATGGCTGTGGGTTCGATTCTCGCTCTGGTAACAAGAAAACGACAATCTATTTAAAAGAAAATTTGAATTTTAATGTTCTTAACACTAGGTTCTCTTTTCCTACCCTACAAAGGGTAAGAAGGTAAAAAAATATAACAATATTAGTTATTGCTCCACATGAGTGCCATTACTACCGTACTTTATGGAAACGTATTGACCATTCGTTTTACGGTGCACTGCGTTTCGTATACCAATTTATGGGAAATGATACGATATGCTTATAGGTTCCGCATTATATAAATTTGTTACTTTATTTATATTGATTGAGTAAAAAAGACTATTTGTATAACGTAATAGTCTTTTAGTTTAGCAAGTAGTAGTGGTTGCGCGGACTTTAAATCGTGAAATGGATATTAATTTTTACCCGTTCCGGTAGGAATTTCGAGAAATCTTCTTGACGAGTCTTTTTTGTGCCAGAATGCAAAATTTCAACTTTTAATATCAAATTTTGTCTATGCGTGGAATGTCAATTACAAACTATTTGCGGTATAACGATTTTTATATTTTACCATCATTTATTCACTCTCCTTTTTATTATAATGATTATAAAGAATCATAAATTATTAATTTAATAAGTAAATATTAAATAGTTTGTTACAATCTAAATAGTTAATTAAATAAGTAAAACTTAAATGATAGATTTAATTAATTCTGCATGATCACAATCATGGGACCCCGATAAGGGGACATTTCGTTTTGAACGCACGAGCCATATCGCCGGCTGTTCGTGTCAGTTAGTTCGCGCCAATACCCAACGGTGGGCAGTTTGACGTGTTCGATTTTTGAATTTATTTGTGTTTTATTTTGTATAATTTTAATCTGTGGTTAGTGTATGTTGGATTTTTTTGAAGACGGACTTGGCCGTAAGGAGGTACGTCTAGGATTTTCTATTTTTATAGTTAATAAAATGTAAAAATAAAATAACAAAATAATGTATTATATGATTTACAGATTTATTATTGTTTTAATTCTTTTACTAGGAAAATATTGTTTACATATAATAAATCTATTTATATTTGTTTCTAGTGCAATTTATTGCAAGTAAGATACAAATTATGAAACAGAAGAAATCTGGATGTAAATTATTTGTAAATTATCTAAAAAATTACAAGGTTTTCACAACAATAGATTTTATCCACCAATCCACAGACCTTACAAAAACATACTAACCAAATTTATGTATATTTTACTATAGTAGAAAACCTCCTGAGTGTGTAGTACCCCTGTAAAGTTGTCATTATCAGCCTAACTAATATATTATACTGTAACATGACATTTTAAAAAAAATACACATACACCAATCATATATTATTTGTTGTATAAACATCTAACGCCTAAAATCTGAGTGTAGTATAAGGATTTCCTTTTAAAAATGAGAAGAAAGAATTAATTAGTCATACTTAAATTAAAAAAAAGAAATAAATTAAAAACATTACGTCGATGCGTTACAATGTACTAAACATGCTACAGGCCACTTTCATCGAATCATAGTATGTTTGACGATTAGAAATGGGATGAGTACTAAAAGTTTTTATTATAACACAAATATATCTCTCTAACTCAATACACAATCTTTCATGAACTCGAAAAGAGTCTTAATAGAGAAAGGACTGTCATAACACTAAGTTTCCAGGTTCACTCTGCCTAACCTACTATGTACGGGATACAGTGTAAAGCTGAAAAAATATAAATATATATAATAAACTCCGTTCTGCCCTTTCATCCATTCATTTCTCATAAACACTATACAATTATCGCATAATATCTATTTCCAACTGTGAAATAACTGTATTTCGACACAAAATAATTTTGATTATTTTGTGTCGAAATACAGTTATCACAAAAAAAAATATACTACAAATCATCAAAATTACATTGAGCCAGTCGTGGCGCAGCGGCACGAAGTGTGACTGTAAAACCGACTGGTTATGGGTTCGATCCCCACTCGAGGAGATGAAATATTACTTAAATTTATATTTCCATTTCTTTGCTCTGGTGTCGAGGCTAAGCGCGGCGTTGAGTTCTGCCACTCAACACGCAGTGCCTCCAGAATCCGGCAGAAAGTGGGGAACGGAGTGTTTTAACTAGCTTCCCTCTGCCTACCCTACTGTGTGCGGAATACAGCGTGAAGCTGATTTGATTTGATTTTGAATTATATATAACTGTCAACTCTTATGTGGATTAAAACACTGCATCTTATGGCTTCCTCGGACCGGTTAAAAATGGTGCGGCAATGGATTCCATCGTTAGTTATTACAGATTGTCGTCTTCGATGATCGAAAAGTACTAAGAGGACAGAGTAAACAGAAAAGCATAAAAATTAAATTATGTAAAAATATACAAGTGCAAGTCTCGTTTAATCTTACAAAATTAAATGTTAACCTACAGTTCTGATTCTACATTTATTGCTATTATTTATAATTTCTATAGTGTGTTTCAAAAGCCGATGCTAGAATTTCGGCTGTCGTCACGCTCCGCCGCGCCGCCCACACCGTTGTGGTGCTCTCTTTGCCGGCTACAACTAAACAATGTGCTTTACTGTCATTTTGTACATTACACGTAACATTTTATACTAATACATCATTATAGAGGCCGTCGTGGCGCAATGGGACAGTTTGATTCTGAACGCGACGTTTTTAACTTCGATTCTCATTCGGAGTAATGGATTATTTATTATTTTTATTTCCTCGCTGTAATTACAAGACAGCGCTGCGTTAAGCTCGGAACGATCTCTTCGGCATAACAATATTAAGCTTCTTGAAAAACTTGAGTAAAATCTAATTTTGGGAAACAAATGTCTTTATAAATCAAGTTTTATCTAGATATAAAGAAAAGAAAAAAGGACGAATAGGAAATAGATAATAAAACGTGAAACGGAGTATCTTAATGCCAGTTCCTCTCTGCTTACCCTATACATATGCGGGAACAAAGAGTAGCTAAAAACAATTTGATATCGTGGATACCGCTACAATCAATGTTATAATTGAGCGAAAAATGAACACAATAGAGATTTTTCCTGTGAAATTTATAATTATAAAAAGCACATGGCCTAACATAGGGCACTATTAGCCCTAAATTAGGTACAGAACTACTGAGTATTTTCAAATTTAAACGATAAATTGCAGCAAGTATATGTTTGTAATTATGTATTTATACCTCAATGTATGTATTCGAACCTAGGACATTGTATACAGATAATGCAACACTGTGCAGGTGGCAATTAGTTTTATCGGTCGATGCCATCATGCAACCGCGTACCGTACACAATTGCAACGGGATTGAGTAATGATGGAAAAACGAAAAAAAAGTAGTTACCATTTTTGTAAGCACCTAGATCTTGCGACGGAACTAAACGGCCGACTTTTACTTTAGGTTCGACTAATGTACAATCTCAGTACAGTGTAATCGGAAATGTTACATCACTAGTGGGGAAAATCTCTTACATATTTTAGGGTAAAAGTGGTTCCTCAGATTGGCGCATTCAACAAAACAAAATATTCATCTTTATAATGCTAGTATAGATATTTATACAGCAAGTACGTAATGTAGGTGTTCCTGGCCTAAACTAATTAACAACTAAATAAAGCTATTTTAAGCTAACATTATTATTTTTTTTTACTGCACAACTTTCGAGACATTGTGTATTGAACGCGGAATAAAATAAATAAATCTGCCGAATGGAAATCGAACTCACAATCATCGTATTTATAATCAACCGCTTTACCACTGAGACGCACGGGCATATAATACCCTTTTCTTCAATATATATAAAAGTTTACATAGATTTACAACTAATTATAATTGCACATAGTGTTTCCGGACACGTGCGCGACGTCCTGTGGGCAGCGGCTGTGAGTCAGGTGTTCCGTGTAGTGTTGTCGATCGATAGTGGACTATCGATCGGAATTCGATATTCTATCGATAGTAGTCCGATAGAAGGACTATCGATATTAAAATCGATAGTATCGACGGAACTTCCGTGCTTCGCGCGGGTATGCCGCTCACGTCGCTGTCACTGAGACTTTACGTACATACTGCCAGTGCTATATTATTTTACATATAGATTTCTAGCATTTTATTCAGTTATAAAAATAATAATTTGTATATTTTATGATGCGAATTATATATTTCGCTTCTCGCTGTATTCCGCGCATAGCGGGTAGGTATAGGAAAAAGGAATTTGGCGAAAAGTGGGAAACGGAAGTGTCTTAATACTAAATTCCCTTAGCTGCCCTGCCATATGCCGGATATAGCGTGCCACAGTGCGAAGCTAAAGAAAAATAGAAAACGAAACAAAGTATAGTATGTGAAAGGTCTATATCAAAAGAATATAGGTTTATATAATTTGTTTAGCGGTTACAAATGTGGCTAACTTTAAATAACATTGATTGCTGCCACAAAAGTGCATGATTGAACTATAATATAATACACTAGAGGACGCGCGCGGCTTCGCCCGCTTATTAGGAGTGAATTCTAAAAAAACCACGAAACACGTGTTCAATAAAATATTTTTAACAGTCTAAATTTAAATTTTTATAAAAATCGGTGGCAATTCAAAGATTTTTCCATATAAACTTTCAACCCCTTATTTGAACCCTTAGGGGGTGAATTCTTAAAAACCATGAAACACGTGTTCAATGAAATGTTTTTAAGAGTCTGAATTTCAAATTTTATAAAAATCGGTGCCGATTTAATTTTTTTTCCATACAAACTTTCAACCCCAATTTCATCCGTTTAGGATAAAAATTTTTCAAATTCCCCTCTTAGTGGATGTCCAGAATATAAAAATAAACATCTGCCCAAATTTCACGTTTCTACCATCAGCGGTTACGGCTCTGCGTGCGTCTTACCTCAGTCAGTCAGCACAAGTCCTTTTATATATAATACATTATGGAAACATAACATCACTTTTAAATATAATATTAAAGAAATTTCAAGCAATATTGTTCATGTACACATGCTATTTTTTTATATCAGGCGCTACTCGTATATTCTCTATACTTTGTTTTATTGTGAATTATTATGAATCATAAAATTCTTGTACTTATGAGGCCTATTGCAGTCAAATTGTGTCTCAAAAGCCTCATAATATTCTAGTAGTTAGTTGATTTTTAAATAATATAAGCATAACATGTAAATATACAAATAATACATAAAATATTATATATCTGCATTTATGAAACATTTTATACATAAATTAATCATAAAAACAAAAAAAAATACCCTACTATAATATAATTATTTTAGGAGATATGTAAGAACAGGGACAATGACATACATTCGAATTTTTCTTTTTTTTTATTTCTTTTTGGTACCCATCTTAGTTCTGGACACTGAAGTAGTAGTTTTGACTAAAGGTGAGGCAGTACTAGACGAGCCTGTAATTGGACTAACCTCGCCCGTAGTTATATATCTCTTTACTTTATTCTTTAAGTCTAAATATATTTCGTTCTGGTGGTTGAGTTGGGGCAAAACAGAAATGCGTTTATCAATTTCCTGAAAGAGAATTTTTTTTTCATTATTATTATTTTAATAAATAATATTATTCACTACTATTGATTATTATAATAATATTATAAATTAGCAGCCATCATGACGGAGCGGCACAGCGTCTGACCCACTCCCAACAATACTTTTACGTTGTTGGTTGTGGATTCGATTCCCACTCGGAAAATTAGTAATTTTTATA
>JAJHJA010000785.1:0-256891 GCA_021202915.1 Heliconius himera | reverse complement strand
TAATTTGAAGATATAAAGTAACTTGCATAAAATTTTGGCAGATCATCGCAATAATTTAATAGATATGGTATTGAGGTCGATGTAAAAGATAAGTCTCCTTGGGGAGAGGAAAGAAGGAAATAAAACAGAATTAACCTCGCTCAATAAATTGTGTTACTTACGCCTGACATACATTTTGTATGTACCTATCACATGAACGATGCTGCTACATACTATGATAGAATCATTGGACGATAAATCCACATAATAAAAATATATATATAACTCATTTTATATATATATATATATATATATATTTATATCAATTTAATTATTTTTTTATATCAATACCTATCGCTTATTGTTTAGCTATTATGGTTAGTTGCTTATATTATTTTAACAAAGCACTTTTAAGATTACAAAAAGTTAAGGTCAGAGAAATTAAAAATTTTATTATATGTTTAGTTAAATTTAAGTGACGATAGTGACTTGCTATTTTATTGTTCTTTGGGCTGTTAATGACTGATGCTAGCTATATGCTATATATATATATATATATATATATATATATATATATATATATATATATATATATATATATATATATATATATATATATATTACTCAACACGCAATGCCTCCAGAAATCGGCAGAAAATGGGGAACGGAGTGTCTTAACACTAGGTTTCCTCTGCCTACCCTGCTGTGTGCAGGATACAGCGTGAGCTGATTTTTTTTATATATATATATATATTTATGTATGTATACGTGTGCCGAGCGGACCATGGAGCATAAACAAAGTGACGTGCACCGTGACGGTTGCGCATAGGCAAGCGTGGAGCGCGCACGACCGACGCGCCGACGACGTGCGCTTGAACGCTAATGCTGCCATGCCGCTATGCTCTGCAAATATTATTTACTTGTTTCTTATGATTATGTTATTATACCACTACTATTATAAAAATTTTAAAAACTTTTATATATATATATATAACCATAATGCAGTCCTTTTATTTGCGATTATGAAGCTAAACTCTATCTTAACTAGACTTCTAGGCTAGCAAACTAATGGAGAGTTACCGATACTAGCAATCTTACAGAAAGTCAATAAAATATGTCACGTCGTTAACACTAACTGCACATAAAAGTCAAAGCCTGTTCGCAAGTTAGTCTTTTAGAGTTATTTCATAGTCTTAGTTTTTCGTTTTGTAAGCCGTTCGTCCAACATTGTAGCGGAGCGGCCTCGTGGCGGGTAACCTAATCCGTTACTAACATTACTCGACCAGGCCTTCGGGGCACTAAATCTGTACACTTTTACCCGACACCCAGGCAGCCTAGTGCAAGCGGAACCGTTCCTTTGTAATTTTATAGATATTCGTATGTGTATTTTATTACTCTTTTGAATCTTTTACCGTGAACGAATAATAACAATATTGTTGTTATATAATGTAAAATCTAATAAAATTCCTATCAGCCGAGCGTTGCTATCATTATTTTAAGCGCCACTTTTGTCAATAGGCGTTTCATTATTTATTTCGTGGAGCGTTTACAAAAAGCCACAGGCCATGATTACATTTTCTCGTCACTGTCAGCCCTCAAACAAAGACATCGCGAGAAAGTCATCAGTCATTAACAGCCCAAAGAACAATAAAATAGCAAGTCACTATCGTCACTTAAATTTAACTAAACATATAATAAAATTTTAAAATTTCTCTAATCTTAACTTTTTGTAATCTTAAAAGTGCTTTGTTAAAATAATATAAGCAACTAACCATAATAGCTAAACAATAGCGATATATATATATATATATATATATATATATATATATATATATATATATATATATATATATATATATATATATAGTTATATATAACATAAGAAATATTATAGAAAAAATAAATTATAATCAATATCATACATATGTGTAGTATATATGTTATTCGCATTCTAATTTGATAAATTCAAACGGTATCTTATTTATGGCGTGTGCTCATAAACTATAAGAAAAATTGCATTTCTTAACTGATTCTACTCTGCAATATTTTACGTTTATGACTTATTTACACGGCTCTTTAATAACAGTGTTAAGTGAACACTTTGAAGATGCCTTTGATATCTATAGAGCAGCCGGCTTTTGATTTATTATTCAGCGACGAAGCTTTCAATTTCTATTCTGGTCACGCATTGTTTTTATCATTGAAATGGTTAAATATTTTTTACACAACTATCTTTTTGATAACATTTCTAAATAAACAAAATAAAATAAAATAAACCATGATTAGTTTTATTTTCCGTCAAAGATTTTAAAAAATTACATGCAAAAATACACCATTCTAGTTAACAATAGAATTGTAACGGGATATCGCATTGGTAAAAAGATATCAATTAACTTTTTTAGATCCCAGTTCACGAGTGTCCAATCGCTCGGAGCGGCCGAGCGTTCGGTCTAGCGAACGTCTTTAGTCGTGCGATTTGCTCCCGTTAAGAGAGATCGATTTGTTTTGCCCGTTTTGTACCGATTTAAATTGTATCGGCGCTGCAGGCGATAAAGGCTTCCGCGCCCGTAGCCAGCCCAGAGAAAGGAGGGGATTAGTCGCGCGACAAATCAACAATTAATCTTGTAGCAGTTTGTTAGATAGGTACTCGAATATCTAATTAAAATTCCTGCCATTATTTAATTATATTGGCTATATTACAATATTTTTTGTTTTCAAAAATTGGCATTATATATATTTATTGTTTATTTCTGTCTTCAAAAAAAAAAGTTAGCTTTAATATTGTCTTTACTTTCCGCCTGTTTTAGAGATTTCGAAAGTTGGCGGATACCAAGTTCTGGTTATGTTTGGCAAATAGAGATATAACCAGCTACCACTGTAGCAATTTGATAAATATATTCAAATTTATATTTCAAAATCACTTGTCTTTAATTTTTAATATTACAAAACATATGACACAAGTAAAAAGAAATCTACTCCTTTATTTTTTTTTTCACATATCAATTATCACCTATCTCGCTGTTAAACTTTTAGGGTATACTCACAGGGACATTACTCAGTGAAGTCAGAAAAGGAGCGCTAAAATATCACATCATGTCATAAAGGTCTTTTATTATGCAAAGTTTTTTTTTATAGAAATTAATAGCATCTTATAGGTACTATAACTTTATATTATTTACTTACTCAGTTATATTTGAAGCACCATAACGTTAGCATTTTTTTAGGTATAAATAATGTAACCTTTTTTTATATTTTACCCCGGATATTTTTTATATAAAAAATATCACTTACTACTTACTTACTTCTCCATATAATAAGTATTCTTTAGAAAGTTAAAGTGATATCTTAGTGCTCAACCGCGAACAATGTAGTTTACAGTTTGTAACGCAGATGTTTAAAAAGAATCAACTGTTAACAAGATCGTAAAAAGGTCGGACGTAAACAGCTACCGTTGAAATTTTACAGTCACTCGTTTCCTTCTTTTTGTTTTGAGACACAATAAGATTAGAATGTACCGACACCGTCGCTATTAACTTAGGAGTTACTTAGGAAGAATAATTGAGTGCTCTAATAAGTCAAAGAAAATATATATAAGAAATGTTTTCTTTTTTTACTTTCACTTATTAATTAAAGCTTGTTAGAATACTAAGTATCTATAGTAATTATTTGGCCTACCAATACTTATTTTGTACGTTTAAGTATTATAGACTATACGAAAAAGAACTTAAAATTATAATTTTATCGTTATTATTTTATGGTAGAGGCCAATCGTGGTGCAGGGGCACAAGCGTGCGACTATAAACGTGAAGTTTGTGGGTTCGATTCTCACTAGAGGTAATGAAATATTTATTTTTTTCATTTCATCGCTCCGATAACGAGGCAAAGCACAGCACTAAGTTCGGGTACTCAGCACCCAATGCCTCCAGAATTTGGCGAAAAGTGGGGAACGTAGGTTTCTTAACATTAAGTTCTCGGTTCCCATTGCTTACCCTGCTATGTGCGGCATAAAGCATTAAGGTTAAAAAAACTTTATATTTTATTAAATATAATGCTCATTACAATATGTTATCTAAATTAATCGTAATCAGAAAATATTTTAATTATGAAACTAATATTTCTGTGAATTGTGTGTGAATGTGACTGGTCCATTTATTTTAATCTTTATTATACCACGAACTATTTGGTTTTAATATATTCTCTAGGTTAGCCTTGCTTTGAGTACTAATGTTACCAAAATATTACTCTTTGTTACTCATAAGATATTTATACTAAGGTAGAGTGCGTCAGAAACTATAACTAAGAAAACGAGAGTACGACAGTAGATTCTAATATTTGTTTTCGCACCAACATTTGCCGAGGTCCCTAGGAGTTCGTATGTCACTTAACGCAAAGTAATCGTGTCTATTTCGTGAAAGGACCCATCCAGCTGACTGATTTACATTAAAGCTGGTAGGCCTGCCCACTCCATGAATAAATCTATCAACAGTACTAACTACAAGTGTTCGCGTTCTGTGTGATTTGTTGGTACGATCGGGAATGCAGCCAATTGGTTCTCATCAGAAGGTGTTACATTAACGTACATTAGCGTCGTATTCTATAAATCCTTAACTATTAAATTAGTAACACATTCTGAGCACTACATCCAAGACAAATAAGCACCAAGGCTGGACGTACAATGCGTTCGGTGAAACATTTTGATCTATTTTGTTTATTATTAGTTCTGGTCTTAAACAATCTAGTTGTATTTGTCTAGTTGGCGGGCTCTCTGCTCTTTTAGTTGTTTGAACTTACTAATGTTTATTAATAATTGTTTTCTTTTTACAGGTAAGACCAGTTGACGTATTACTATCAGTTCGGTAAGCTGTAATACTCTACAGCAGTTTGCTTCTTGTATTTATGAGAATTCTATTCTGTTTAGTGTCCAAGGATTAGAAATAGCTATACAAAACTACATATGTACGCATGTGATAATATACTCAACCTAATAAATCTGGATATCGTAAATTTCAAGGATATCAGCATAGTATAATGATATAAAGGTGAAGGGAGTTTGACCAAAGTTAATCTAATCTTTTCTATAGAGTTGACATTTTCTTCTATCGATTTTTCTTTCACGACACCGCTGCAAGCGTTGTATCATTTTTATATTGTTCCCTTGAGACTTTGTAACAGCGAACGCCCCTCTATTCGTTTGCCGACGGTGCTCAGTTATGTATTTTTTATTAGGCTTTCGTAACTCTCTTATAAGTTATATAGGTATGGCGGTATAATCCCAGTATTTTTCCTTCATAATTAGAGAGCTAATTAAAATCGAAATAGTAGTATAAAGTAGATTTTATGAAGTCATTGTTATTATAATTACAAGATAACGATTTAGTTAAGCGAGTATTCTATTGAAACAATTGCTTTAATGGCGGCGATAATTAATTCCCCGTCATGTAAAGTACGATAGGATGTGGACACATAGGTGTAGCAGTAAACTAGATGGACGTGTGCAACCGCAACGACTGGGGGCCGTGCCTTACCGGGCGGTCATCGGATATCTAACATATTGTGGACGGAAGTTGCATACTATACAGTTTCACTTACAGCAACTATCGGACGCGGTCTCGATTTCAACCAGGATTGGATTGCACCGTGTCGGTTTTGTAAGCCGACTGATTGAGTTTCTGATTGAAATCCTCAATGATATGTTGCGACTAACTTTGATCAAACACTCCTATTTATTAATTTGCACAAAATATACAGTTATATATATATTTTTATTTTTTTCGTGTAAAACCGCTACGCTAAAGAACTATGACGTAGCAAAAACGCAACTTAAGTAATATCGAAACATTCCATGGTTTATGGATAACTAGCGTTAATAATAGTTGTTTTAAAGATTAACTGCGAACTAGACCAGAGTCTTATTCAATAAAGTTCTCACGGCATTGAATTAAATTGCTCTTATTTAAGATTTCTGCGTGCAGAGTGACTATCACGTTGATGGGGCTATTATTTACCGATAATTGGTTTTATTATCTACAACTAATGTATAACTTTATATTTCATTCTGTTTTCCTCAAGTAGGGAATAGAGACCGATCTCTTATAAATCTTTTAATCGTCAATAACAGAGACTGTTAGATTAAGAAGCCAGTGAAATTTGTTAAATAAACGAATTAAATGACAAATTTTTCGCTTACACAAAAGACGTTCTACATATTTCTGGAGCACAATCAAATCGACTTTTAATTTGAGAAGTACTAAAAGAAAAATAATTCTTCTCTTCGAGAAGCCAAAACGAATCTGTCCCTCCTCGGAGTGAGGCTACCGAATTGTTTTCCTACAATTTCATTCTGCCGGGCGACCGCGCTGCGGACCACGGCGCCATTGTTACCAACAAACACTGATTACTGCGCTTCGCCCAAGGCCATCTATTGTTCTATGTTGGATTTTTGCACATAATACTATGTAGCTGTCATTTTTTTTATCAACATTATCTTGCTTGTTTGTAATTTGTCGTCAAATTAGATACATTTAAAAAACTTTAATTCGTTCATAACATAATATTTGTATAATGTAAAATATTTGACATTAAAGACATTTGAGGCTAAAGTAAAATGATTTGATCGAACATGAGAATAAATGAGATCTAGGTGCGTTTTGTAAGTTATTAAGTTGACTTAGTTTATTAAGTCGTTGAATATGTGTGAAATCGTTAGAGGATAAAAATGCGTGAAACGGTGCATCGGAGTGAAAGAAATGTGTGTCGTACGGTTGTGAGAGATATGAAATATAAGAAAATGGTGGCGTGGCGTGCGTTGTAAATATTTTCTTTGACATAAAGCCAAAAAATATCTCAGTAAGAGACAATCTAGCAACATAACCATTGTATTCCAGGAAATCTTAAATGAAAAAATAGTTACTTAACAGTTAGCAACTTTAAATAAAAACAAATTAAGCTATTGATACTTCTTAGTTAAAAATTATGTTGACTTAAATTAAATGTCTATAGCTAAATATGCAGCGTTTAATCAAAATGAAATATTTTATATAAAAAAAACTTTCCATCATTTATTATAATGTTTGTTACATAGGTAAAATCAATTTCGTGTTTTTCAAGTTTATGATTGCAAGAAGTTTATATAACGTGTTGGTAATCATCCAGTGGCAGTGAAATTATAGAATCGTGTTAGTATTTCTAGCGACCAGTAATGATCCTAACGGGATATATGGATCTTATAAGTATTTATACTCGATTAATCGAGTATAAATCACCAATATATGCGCGTGCACACGTTCCGATGGCTAGCCACGTATGTATGTAACCAAGTAGACCGGAAAAAAACGGACTTACGGCAATAATGGGATATAAAAAATTCACAATGGTAATACATTACGATGTATCATAGAGCGGATGTGTGTACGTGACTATAGGAGCCAGTTCAACAAACTTTAATAAAATTTGTGTATTTAAGGGCAATTTTAAATAAATCTGGCAATTTGATGTGATCGCAGAAAAAGCATGCATTTTTCATTTTGTAGCCTTTAGTGAAAATAAAAATAAATATCGTTGTGTTAATACTGTTTGTTGTGCTTACATTTAATAATGATGATAATATTTACTAAATAATAAAGCAATAAATTTAAAAGTGATTTATATTGCATTTTATGTAGTTTACTTTGACGTTTATGTAATGCAAGCGAACCTTTGAACATAAAAACACAGAATAAACCAGTTATAACCAACATAGAACATTAAATGATAACAATAAATAGCAAAATAATTTTTTAATTTCATCTTAAGTATTAAAGCCAATAGTTATTGATTATTTTGGTTTCGTCACGTGCCTGCGCACGCGCCGGTCAGCCGGTTATTTGCATGCAGCGACGCGCGACTGCAGGAAGCCGGGCCTAGCCCAAACTGCTCACTTCCGCCGCGTCCTGCTGTGTTATGGAGGTGTAACACACCTTTAAACTTGAATATAATGATTTTTGTGACCGAATTTACTTTTTATTGTAAATAATGCTATAATCTTTTAGTATAACTAATGTTATTAAAATTAACTAAATAAAAACAAAGTTCAAGTGCCTTATGGAACCTAAATGCATTTAACTTTCTCATGGAAGTATAAGGATTTCTAGGAAAGATCTCTTTTAAAACATAGAAAAAAATAGCTATATTATAAATACCCATTATTCTGTCATTATTTAAACATAGTACGAGTATATGTTTTATTATGTAGTTGTATGTCTTTTATTATGTAGTAAATAAATAAAATTTAAAATGTTTAATTATTTAAGTCAGTACCTCTTACATATTTCACGTAGTGACATAAATTAAAGTAATTTATTTCTCTTTCTGATTTATTTTACATGAAAAATAAACATGCCTCGACGATGGGTAAAGTGAAAAACAAATAGTTTTAATTTGTTTTTCATGTTTTTAAAATAATTTTAACGACTTGTTTATATTTGCTACCCACTACATAACGCAGGCTGACGTTTAAATTTTACCGAGAGAACTATTTGATTCACAAGGATGAAAAATAGTCATGTTTTAATACGAACCTGGAAATATGTCGGGTGAAAATTATTTTTTTATTAATTCCCGGTGATCCGTTTAAGCTCTTACAAAAAAAACAAATAAAGGAGTTTTTGGTCATTGTTAAAAATTTAAATTGCATAGGCAGGTGTATCAATTGCAAGTACCTATGTTCGTAAAAAAATAAGATTCTTTTTATATATGTATTGTATTGTACAAGGTATACTTCTCATATTAACCATTTATTATTACTTAAATCACTAAACACTTAGACCACACGCCGTGCAAATGAATTGTTATCTCTTAATCAATCGTTATACAGTCATGGTGATGTAATTCCTTCCTTAAACAAATAGGAAAGCAATCAACGAAAACCTATTGCATTAACATATTTAAATATTATTCCGTTCACGTACACGTACGTTTAAGGATCACATTGGTTAAAACTCGAAGTGGGGCACTAACTAGTGCGGAGTTAAGCCGCGTACACACTCGCTGCGGTCGCCTGTTGCGTAAGATGACATCCGAGCCGCAGATTAGCATAACGCTAGTGAAGTGCATCATGCTCACTGAGTGCTTATCGATGTTAATAATTATCGTCATGTGTTAATTATATATTGTTTGAACAGTTGAACGGGTTTGCACGAAATTAACATATACTTGGGATATAAATTAACGTGTATAATATTTTACATAATAAATGTTATAATATTGAAAAACGATAAAGGGGTTATCTTTTTATTTTTTTTTCTTTAAAAATGAAGAATAGAAAGGAATAATATTTAAAAACAGAGTTATATATACTTTTAATACTCCATCGACATCTAAATTCCTCTGGGGTTCGTGGTCTTTCATTTTCTCAATATTCGAAATCCAACTTATTTCGTCTTGTAAATCTTCATTTGGACAATATGATGACGATGATTCATATGATATCTTTAATATAAGTACTATTAAAGTTTATAGATAATATTACCCATAAATTCATTTTATGTAATAAAAAATATGTGTTACATTTAACTGTTAACCTTCATTTCTCCATTGATTTGTATTAAAATAACTACGATATAATAATATTTTGGTATATGCTCGCAATATTTCAAAAAGCGAGGAAAAAACGCTCATTATTTTTTATTTCAATATTTTATCGATATTATACTATTCTAATTCTAAATGTAGGTACATGTCTAGCTGTAATATTCGAGGTCGTAACGTGACATGATGGAGCGCATGATTCACCGCCGCGTCTACGTTTATATGTAGTTAGACTTTATTATACCTATACGACTTTAACAGCACGCGATTATAGCTTTGTTAGTTAAATTATACGAAATTATATTCTGTCACAGATAAATATCTTATGCCTATTTCAAGTCAACAAAATTAATAAGTGACATCGGTTTTATTTCTAAAAAGTCAAAATTATATACATATGTATAACATAATATTGTCAAAAATAACGGGAAATTTGATCTAAGCTAGCTTCTTTTCTTACTTTCTTTTTGCTGGTTAAGTTAAAGTTACGATGTAACCCGACTTCCAGTTGTATAGACTGCCTTATGATTGCCATGTGTATTAAAATTATTTTATATACAAAGCATTTAAAGAATTATTTATTTTTTGCTGGATAAAAATTACACGTACTTATAAATAAAACTTAAATCATTTCTTCGATGTGCAGGACAGATTCGGTTATTAATTTGTATTTTGTAGTGTATTTGAGCAATTGCTCAACTATAAGTTTTGTGAGGCTTTCGTTGACAAAAAAAAAAGTTGTACTAGTTTTTTTATAATTTGTGTAACAATACAAATTGTGTTGTCAATTAATATAATAATAAATAATAATATATAATCCAGGATTCCAATTGGCTACCTTTTTTAAGCATATTGTACTGGTAATGTTTTAGTTTTAAGCTGTAATAATTATTAATTCAAAGGTTTTCTTGAATCATGTTATAAAAAGTTAATTTTTATTTATAGAATGTTTCCAGATTAGAAATTTAATAGATTTTGGTACATTTTCATCACCACTAACGCCGACGACACAGGAAGTCATAAATACTTCGTTATGCGCTAAATAACTATAGAATGTTCGCGCTACGTACATCACGTTAACGATATCTTAGAACTGAGAGTACTGTTATGATTTAAAATCGATCACAATAGGTATCTACTTATCTATTATTATAGCAAAGAACTTATTAGGAATTATAGTTCTTTTTTCAGCTTCGGGCTGTACCATGCATAGAGCAGGATAGGCTCTGCCCAGTGCCGAGTGGAACTTTCCGCCGTGTTTAAATTTATATTTCCATTTCATCGCTCTGGTGTTGAGGTTAAACGCGGCGTTGAGTTCTGCCACTCAACACGCAATGCCTCCAGAATTTGGCAGAAAGTGGGGAACGGAGTGTTAACACTAGGTTCCTTCTGCCTACCCTGCTGTGTGCGGGATACAGCGTGAAGCTAATTTAATTTAATTTTTTTTTTACGTGACGGAACTCAACTCTGCCCTTTGCCTTGGGTGACCAGGGCGACGAAATGAAAATAAAAATAAATAATATTTGGGAAATCGAACTAGAAATTTATAATTGTTTTCTATGTATATGTAACATGCTTATTTTTATAGTTCAATTTATGTTGACAGAAAATTTTTATGGTATTATCTTATGTTATTTGAAAAGAAATCTGTAATTCTCTATCTACAGTGTATAAACGATGGTAAATAAATATCTTTATCTTCTACAGTATACGGCTATAATGAAAGCGCTTTAATTAAATTATAAATTGGGCCTTGTTTTGTGTGACGGAAATTTCTGGACTGTGACGGCGTCTATTTATTCGCGGTCCCGCATCCCGATGACAGAATTATGTCGATGATGATTATATGCCCCCGCAATTTTTATCCGTCGCCATTTATTTTAGATTTTCTACGTAATTTTATTGATATTCCGTCGGACAGACTTGTATCAGACGAATCTGTGTTATTAAATAGAAATATCTTCATAATAAATTCAAATTAATCAGTATTCATTTTGATATATTCGCTAATAGCGTATTTTGTATAGATTTAAAAAGTATCTAATTCTATTATTAAGCCAATCTTCTCTAAAATATAGTAATAATTTGACATACATACAATACAAACAAAAAGCTCATAAAACATTTATATTAGAGGAAAATCCTCACCACACCCCTCTTTCCCATAAATTGTAATTTCCATTCGACAGTGTACCCGAGATATCCACCAAATCGATTTTGGACCGCGCGCTCATTATTTTAACCTATTTGAATTCGATTACAAAGTAGATCAAATTTACCTTAGCTATACTTACTTGAGCAATTTTATTAAGTTGTCCCATTTGCTAATATAATATAATCGGCAATATACAAATTACAACGTAAATCGATAAGTACGTAACATAGGCTACTCTATCAGTAATTTATGGATTCTCGAGTTATTCTAGTTTAAACAGACCGTTCGATTCTTAACGATTCGAATACCGAACTGTCAGATACCGATACCGATGCGCCAAAGATAAATTGTCATCTTTAGAATGACAAACAATGAGTTAATGGTGTTGAAAATTTAATTGATTGGCTCTCTATATAAGATTTATAGGGTTGCGTAAATTTGATTTATATTTAATTTATACATATATATTTTTGCTTTACGTTATTTGATTATTTTTCTTTCTCGTAATGTAGATTGAAATATCCTTAGGAAGTATATCACTCTGTTCTTAGGCTTTTACTGAGTTTATTTGGATATTATATAAAGTAATGTTTATATCTATTCAAATGAAAATGTTTAAGTTTCTAGAAGGCAATTTTTAAGAATCAAATTGAAAAATCTAAGCCCAACTGTAGTTTTTGGCAGGTCCAGTATTAATTACTCTAAATCACCTTTAAGCTATAATTATTTATAAATATAATTTATATTTCTTTTATAAATATATAATATCTAACTATATTTTGACGCTGACTATTAAAAATATGTAGAAATCAAAGCTGGTGCAATGAACTCTTGGCACGCGTTGCTCGCATTTGCGCGACTTGCTAATACGTTCTCATGTAATTGAAGCGCTTGTGTTGCATGTAGAGTTATGTTATATCTTGCGTCTATACTTAAAATAAAATTCTACACTATTATATAGGTATATGTTTATAATTTATCTATATTTAAAGTTGAAACAATAGTTTTTCTATTTCATATTTTCTTTTATATTATTTGGGCACGGATCTTCTTTGACAAACTCAAAATATAATCCATTTTTTTTTAAATGTCTACATTACTTACAATGTATGAGTAAAATTATATGACATTCCATTAGACTTACATATATTTATTTTTTAATCACTTAAATAATTTTAATGAAATCCACTTATTATAAGCACTTTTTTTTATAAGAAAGCTGATAAATGTCTGTGTTTATAGAAGAATACATAAATATCTGTAAATTACGTATGTAAAGCCTTAGGTATTAGCTATATTATAAAAATGTAATGTAATCATCTTATGTAACTATGCGCAATCAAGTTATGTAATTGGTATACGATCGACTTTCACAATAAATTTACTATTAACTCTATATTTTCGTCCAAAACGGAAATTCTGACAATTATAAGAATAATACGAACGGAAAAACATAAATGAAGAACAAATATACATAGATATGCCGTATTAAGTTCTCCTACTTTACTGCTTATCCGTAATTAAAATACAAAAGTACCATTTAATTAACATTTGTTTGCATTTAATTATGTAATCTCACACAAAAATTGAAACTTACATTTTGATTTTACACCAATTTCTCAACTAAACCAACCGGAATTTATATTGTTTCAATTCTGCAGAACTAAAAACTAAAAAACGTAAATGTGTGGCATTTCGCTATCCAAGCTTCGACGTTCGTTTGTCACGGCCACTATCACATATCGGCGTGCGTCGACAGCCGACGTGCAGTTGACGTGCGCCCGGTGATTCCGCGCGCGCCGCACTTTTGTGCATTGCGCCCTGATTTATACGCGCCCGTTGCCGCCCGCATCTCATAGACAGCGCCGTTTGTATACTACGGTTATGGCGTCGCGTTATTTTGTAAGCAAACTGTCGATGGGTTGACTTTGCGCTTTCGTTTATTTAAACTATATTTTTGCACTCTCTTTATGGAATTGAGTGTTTGTTTTTTTTTTTGGCTCCACACTGTGTCCCGCATGTAGCAGGGTACGCAGAGGCATCCTAGGGTTAAGACAGTCCGCTCCCCTCTTTTTGCCGAACACTGGAGGCATTGTGTATTGATTGTCAAAACTCAACGCCTCGCTTTGCCTCGACACCAGTACGACCAAATAAAAATATTAAATATTTCATTTCTTTGAGTGGGAATCGACACCACAACCTGTCGCGTCGACCCGCATTCACGCGCTAGTGAACCCCTGCGCCACAACTTGCATTTTTATAGAATTAAATGTTGAGATAAAATATGTAGAGTTCTATGTTATAGTTACCAACATTTAATTATTTACGTACACTATGAACACGCTCTACACTACATACATTATAAGAATTCAACTATAATCCAAGGAGTATTTATTTATTCCGCAAAACAGTCAAGTATGAATTTGTTCAGTAAAGTAAATTCGAAGTTATTATTTGTGTTAGTGTCACGATAAACTGGTGGACGCAAACTAAGCTAAAATGTAACAATTACGCTTTGTGAGATTTGCTTAATGATAATATTATATGCATATTTGTCTGAGCTATTATGACAATGAACTTTCATAGTTAACGCTGCTTGTGCACTTATTTATATGTATGTATTAATCTGTTTTAAGTTGCGGAAAAAAATCGGTTATATTTCGTATACATTTTATAATAAATAGAGAGACTATACATATAATAAACAGACTATATCGAGCCTATATATAGGGTATGTCTACATGATTTTCAATTTTCAAATAAAAATATCTTATCTTGAAGTAAAAATTTTATAAGAAATGTGTACATATTTAACTAAAACATTTGATTCCGCAAAACATTCAGGTGAACGCTGCAATTCCGTCATTCACGTCGTACACATAATGACGCGAGTCAGACGACAATACTTCAATAGGCATCCGAGTGAGCGGGGACAACCCAAGGCTGATTAATATATCATCCGCTACCCCGGTCCCTTTTAACCCGTTTTTGCGTATCACCGTTGGAGTAAAAAGGGCTCGATTTCAATAGGCACGCGGTGGGGCACATTTATCATGGGGGTAATGAATTATTGGAAAAAATTCCAATAAGCCTACAGGATATCACCTATCCGTCTATCCGCCTACGTCGGGTGCAGGGCACGTGGAGAGTGACTGGTACAAAATAGATAGTGCCGACCAAATGAAATATAAAATGGACATTTAACGTAATAATTTGATCTATATATATAAAAGGTGCTAGTGCTGGTAACTTGTACCTGACTGACTGAGGTAAGACGCACGCACAGCCGTAACCTGGACATCCACTAAGAAGGGATTTTGAAAAATTTTAACCCTAAAGGGGTGAAATAGGGGTTGAAAATTTGTATGGTTTTTTTTTAAATCGGCACCGATTTTTATAAAATTTGAAATTCAGACTCTTAAAAACATTTCATTGAACACGTGTTTCATGATTTTTTAGAATTCACCCCCTAAGGGTGCAAATAAGGGGTTGAAAGTTTGTATGGTAAAAACTTTAAATCACCACCGATTTTTATAAAAAAAATAATTCAGACTGTTAAAAATATTTTATTGAATACGTGTTTCGTGGTTTTTTTACAATTCACCCCGCGGGCGAAGCCGCGCGCGCCCACTAGTAGATATATAAAAAAGCATTACGTATTAAAATACTTTTCCGAACGACTAATAGAAATAGATTGACTCTAATGGAAATTACTAGCTTCCAATTTAACGCGAGGCAAAAATATTTACTTTCAATAATAATACAACAAAACTGTTTTATTGCTTTTAAAATATTTGTGCGTGTTTTATTGAAAACTGTACAGTTGCTCTGATACTAGAGTACATAAAATGGACGTAAATTAAAAGTTTCTATAAATATTTACTTTGTTTGCTATCCAAGCCCGCCGCTGGCTGTCGACGCACGATTTTTTACCTGCACACATTTACCTCTGTATTTTTAATATGAAACGAAATATATTTAAGAAATATGTAAATAAAGAAATATTACAATTAGTAGATTAGACCAAACTACTTGTGTATATTGTGTTTTTGCCTTCTTTAAAAGTCTACTCAAATATAGCGCTCCAACTGAGTATTACATTTCTAACAAATAACAAGTATTAAAGTTGTTATTCAATCTTGTACCATAACGCAAGATAATACATTAGTGGAGGCCGCAACGTCAAAACATGATTCTCTAAGTAAAATTACTTTTTCGAAGTCCCGAAGCTTAACAAGGAAAACATGAAACTTTTGACCTTTTCCTTAGATTATTAAGCCGACTTTATACTTGAGAGTTGTTAAGTGATGTTCAAAACATTACGAAATTTTCGTAATTAAATTCGTTGTAATAAAAATTATCAGACATTATACCTTCTTAATTAAATAATACAAATATGTTATGCATAAACATTGAGAAAGTTTCTTCAACAAAATTATATAGGTACCTACTTAATAAATTTAATAATAAATAATGTGATAATTTAATATATTTTTATGTTACTATTTGGTACTGGATATTTGTCTAGTTTCTGTTGGACAGCCACTTTAATATTCATAAGATAAATCTATAAATATTTAATATCAATGAAATTTATTAGTTGTTACTATAATTTGCTACGTAGCCGTACCTTTACAAAGGGATAACCCTTAGACAACCGGACAACTTCTCCATGTTGTAATCATGTTGAATAGAATTTTCTAACCTACGTACATTAGGTATATAAGTAGTTACTGAAGCTATTTTGTATATTTTTATACTTCCCCCTTATTTTATAAACACAAATATTTACCTATGAGTGTCTGGAGCTCACGATGTCTGTCATCGCCAGTGAATATAACATAGCACGACGCACTGCAGTACAGCTAAGGCTTACTTACTATAAGATAATTAACAATATACCACATGCACACCCCGAAACAAAGAGTACGCGAGCAAAGAGTTACGTAAAGCGACCCCTCTAGTGAACACGTGTGAGCAGGAAACACTAAGCACATCACTACACACAGATCTCTAGCCGTATACATCACTTGACTTGTGTTTCACTTTAGTGATCGTAGAATGTCTACGCTGTAGTAAAGTTACTTATTATTATTTGTTTGTACATGTATCCCGCACATAGCAGGGAAGACAGAGGAATGGAATCCTAATGTTAAGACATTTTCGTTTTTCACTTTAATAGAATTCTGGAGGCTCTTTGTCTTGAATAGCAGAACGAATAGCAGAACTTAACGCCGCTTTTACGCCTCACCAGAGCGAAAAAATTAAAATATTCCATATTTCCTCGAATGAGCTTCGAACCCATAACGTGTAGCGACTGTTACTTTCTCAGAAGTTAAAGTGTGAAAATAGTTTATTTATCTGACTCTTGACTCAGAACAAATGTCAAATAAAATATAAAATTATATCATCGTGTACCAATACCACTGTCCGTACATCGAAGTATTCTTTCCACGGAGATATATGATGTGTGCTTATACTGGGATGTCATCTCATCTGCCCTCACGACAAAGCGTCGAGCAGGTCAAAGGGTGAGGGGCGGGCACATTGTTAGCACGCGACCCAGGCTCAAGTGCTTTTCATGACGAGTCTCGCTACCTCCACGTCACTAAAGATTTTTTTCTCAACAGGTGAAGGAAGTTTTTAAGAGCTGCCTTAGACTCAAAGGAACACATGTTATATATAATTCTTTACGCCAAAATTTGTTAGACAAGATAAGGAAAGAGTCAGTGAAACGTAAGAAATAAATTGTAATAACACTATAGGTATTCGTACAAATATTTGAAGTATTTACCAACGTAGATCCAAAAAATATCAAAGATACGGACTTGGTAGGATAAGCGTGTTACGTTTACTGATGATGCTATTTTTCTCGTTATTAAAGGAAGGCACCCTTCCTTCCCGTTCCGAGCGAAGGTTGAGAGGAAACACGCCATAAAACACTTTTCCATAAGAATCAATAAAGGGTTCAACACAACTCTATAGAAACTTGAATGATCTATATACTCTTCTATTTTATAACTTATTTTTACCAAACCCCATTTTAATAGTTAGTTATAAAACAATCTTTCGTAATATCATGTATATAACAGTTTTAAATTTCATAAACAGTTATCTAATAATAATATTGATGTCTATAAATTATGTGAAACAGAGACAAAATACCACCAGGTTCTCTGCATTCACTTCGCAATATCGCGGAGATGAAAACAGCTTAATAACAATTAAAATATTTCCCTAAATTCGTTTAGCTGCTGTTAATTATATCAACTGAACATAACTCATCCACCGACGCCTCATCAAAGCGTCTGTGTCTGTATCCCTTCTCAAGGCAAGTTTCAATTGAAACTTAGTCTTAAACTGAAGCAAAGTAGTGTTCTTGCAATGCGATGGCTCAAATTCTGAAAGCGACTGCCAAAGACGGATCTTGACTCGCTGAAATTAATCCATCTTCGCTCTCAATAGGAACGAAAATGTATTAACGTCGTCCTCGAAACGGTATATTTCCTCGCTAAGATACAGCTACAATTTAGTATCGTCACTTACTTAAATTGATATAAAATGTTATTTCCAATTTAAAACACTATTATTGTGCGCTTATTCCGTTTGGATTTTTTCATTTGTTTTTATAGATGGAAAAATCTAATATTAATTACAGTTTGTGAATCAATTATAATACATTTAAAAAAATAAAAATAAAACGTATCTATGGAAAGTTATTAATAAATAACTAAGCGTTTCTCATATCGAGTGTTAATAAAATTAAACTAGATCTAGAAAAATGTCAAGTTACTATCAGTATCAGTAGCACAAAACATATTATTGTTATTATTATAGGAAATCGTTGTAGAATAATATAAATTCTATAACAAACTTACATTTGATTAAAATCATCTTACTGTATTTATGATACATATGTATGGGTGAAAGGCACTCGTCGCGCAATTTTACAAAAAGCTTTTAAGTATATATCATGTTCTTCAAACCGAAGTGTCTCAGAGCAAACTCAATCATTCTTTTTGCATTTTTTTAACGACATTAAGTTGTCCCATCCGGAGCTATAAATTATATAAGAAATGTAGTTGTCTAATTTTATTCAGTATTTTCTCTTTTGGCTAATCGCATTAAACTTGTAAGTTTTCCTCGAGCAATGCGAAAATATTTTCAGAGGAACAAACAAGGAAAATTATTGTGAACAATTTTGTGTGTATGAAAATCTGTTTTTACATAATATTAAACATAAATATTATATTAAAATAATGACAGGAAAGTTCTTAAATAACATTTTTTTTTAAGAATGCTTGCCGTCAATATGCGGTATTGCTTTATTTTTTTCACAGGCGTCGTATACTTGTTTAACTATTTTAGTTAAAGATAAAAAATATCTAGCACAAAACAGTTTGTAATTTGTATGAATGAGTATAAAATGCTTTTAGAGTAACATGTGTTTACACTTAGGTCGTTAATTCAAACTTTGTATAGCAACAAACTTTGTTTTATGGCGTAGTAAAGTAAATATTTATAGAGTTCTCTGTAAAGGAAACAGTGTCATTGAGCATTTCAGTAATTTTCCGCATTTCTCAGCATGTAATCAACCAGTGCTGGGAACGGGTGCCTTCCCTAATTTTGGTGACATCCTATTAACCAGGCGCGAGTTATTGCTCACTCCCAGGAGATCAGCCCGGTAACCATGGCAACGTAACTATGTGTGTGTAAACACTTTGTTGGTTTTCGCATTGCCGAAGTTGTAGTGTGCGATCATTGGAACTTTCTTGCGGATTCTTTTACTGCCAACTTCTTCGGTGTAGTATGGACGGGAATTTTGGTATTGAAGGCTATATATTATATTTTTATACATGCCTAAAGACATTATTAGATTTTGCAGCTTTGTCTTGTCTTTCGTCTTACATTTGTGATAACATGTTCTACTCCTGGACAACGTTTGCTTGTAGGCTTTAAAAATAATTGTGTAAATATTAATGGATGTATATTTTTTTAAATTTTTTTTTGCTATTTTTTTATTATCGAACAAAACTATCTTAATACCCATTATATAGACATCGTAATTATATTATAATTATGTAATATTTGAGGCTTTAGCGGTTTACTTTATTAGTAACAACGAACAGTGACTTTTATTTTCCTATTATAATATAACTATTTATAGTATCAAGACCAGCTGAGACAATGAGATCGAGTGGGTGCTCTTGGGAATAAGGGTGTATCGTAAATGTTGAGTCGAGCCGTTTGTCTCCGACGTGTTCGGCTTATATTCGCCACGGATTTGGTGTCTGTTATTATCTTAGTTGCGCTTGTTTGTTTGGTATTTTGAGATAACACCGTGAATTTTATTAGTTATACATTTTAAAACATACCTTCTTATAAGTAAATTTGAATTTGAGAAAGTGCAGATATAATTAAAAATATATCATATTTTCTCTATTAATTTACAATTATTTTTCAACTGTATTATTTGAGCGTAAAGTAAAAGTAATTGAAGCGGTTTAAAAATATGTACGAAAGTTAATTAAAAACGACAACTTTATAATAAATTACTTTGGTCGTATGCGGTGTGGCGACGAGACATTTACTGCTTCAGTAACTTTCGCTATTAGTACGTGCTTAATGAAGTATCGAAATCTATCAAGATGCTTGATAGGTTTTAGTAGAACCAGGCTGGATAGGAAATATATAATCTATCTATCTATCTATCTATCTATCTATATGTGTGTATATTTACTTTTGTGTATTCTCAATATTAGGTAAACGAAAATGTTGGTTTACTTGATGGCAAACGAAAATGTAACGACAACATTTGCCATTACATTTTTTTATTTATCTTAACGCTGTGTGTCATATTTAGCAGAGTAATCAGAAGGAACCTACTGTAAAGACACGCCCTTGCTCACTTTCCGCCTAATTTTCAAGATATTGTGTATAGAGCGGCGAAACCCAACGCCGCAGTTTGTCTTTTTATTTGCCTTTTCACCCGAAAGGGAGTCGAACCCATAGCCGTGACTTGTATAGTCAGACTTTACCGTTCCGTTCTTACATTCTTTATCCTCCTAATAAATGTCTTTAAAACGAAAATGAATAGGGTACCTCTTGGTTTACCACATTTTTTTTAAATATTTTGAAATATGATCATAATTATTGTATCGAAAACGTGACTTATAAAATTTAATCAACATATTTTTATAAACTGTCATGTATATTTATGACTTGATATTGAGAGTATTGCTTAAAACAGTTCAAAATTCAACCGCATCAGTGTATGTATCTTGAATATTTACAATGATAACAAGACTGAAAAAACAACGGACAAATATCGGTACCATTTTTACTAAGCAATAAAAGCAGAGCTTGCATGCCGTGATTGCCAATTTAGAAGAGAATTTCGCAAAACATTCTCGCTTCCATTAAGACAACAACCCCAAGTAAACACAACGAGCGTGTGGTCACTCCGATAAGTGTTGCCAGGACGACCATATTTTCTAATTAGGAAGTCAAGAGAAATGTACAAAATAAATACTGTAGCTCCGAATCAATATGTATGGAGGGTGGCTTTCTGAATAATTGCGCAACCTTTCGATATTCAATTACTATTACCATCACAAATAGAACACCTAACAATGGAATTAAGATGCAACGATCCACCGTACACGTCACGTCACGTCACGTCACGTCACGTCACGGTAGGCATTTCAATTACGAACAATACGAGAGAGCACAACGTGACGGAAATTGCAACGTTTCCAATAAAATTCAACGAAATCGTTTATGAAGTAAGCGTCATTACACTCGGGGTGTGTGGGGAGCCCGTTTTTGAATATTGTCGGCGAGGTGCGACGCGTCGATGAGAGCCTTCGTGCGACTCAAAGGTGCCCTAGTCTAGAGTCGTATGCCTCTGAACTGAACTTCTGCTGACTGAAACTCACTAATAATGAGGCCTTCATTACGTATGTTTTAAATTCATAAAATATTTTTCAACTACGTACAGTCAAATTGATATTTGACATTTTATTTAAATAGTTAAATATTAACGGCCCCCGCGCGGCTTCACCCGTTTGAACTGTATAAATGTTTGTTTAATATTATTTAAGTGTATTTAGGGAAAATTGGTTAATTATTATTTTAGTACGGTTGTCTACACTTAATAAATCTTAATTTAAATCTTTTGGGATTTTATTTGATTTTATTCGCAGAAACTATCTTATTTAATAGATAATGTTACGATATTTCATATCTGTTTTCATAGGTAGCCGGTAGGTACGCGTGCACTACAGACGTAGATCCCGTGGGAATTCTGTTCTCCTCACAACCACCCCTAACTATATGCACTTGAAAAAACACGGTTACTTTGAAATCACAGACAGACACTTCAATTTTAATTATGTTTGTAGATAATAAATAACATTTTTTATATCAAAATAAAAGAATATAAATATAATAGTGGCAAGACAATCTGTTACCTATGAAGTGGCGGACCTCAGCTGAGATTCATCTAGCCAGAGTGAAGAAATTAAAATAATATATTTCTCCATGTGAATATCGAACCCGCGAGCACCGTGTTTACAATCAGACGTAATCGTTAGAGATTGGGTATAAATCTAAAGTTCATGAAGTACCTACTTACTATACACAAAATTGGTATCATCCATGATTATAACCGTAATTTATTATATTACGATCAGCCGTTATTAATAAAATGGTCGGTGCACTGCCTCTGTTCGCTGGCTTACAGCCATTGAATAACAGGCTTTAAATTTTTTTACTGAAAGTTTGTAAAATTTTTACCAACTTGCTGCAGTGTATGTTATGATATATTAAACCCTCTGTACATTAAAAAAAACTATCAGTCAACGATGTTTAAATTAAAAATATTAAAATATTTTAATGAAAATATTTCTACATGAAACTACTCTACATCAAAATCTACTTGTATGAGAGATAGTTAGTTAAACGTTATCCTATAATATATTTTTTATTTATATTGAATTCACAACTACTGAACATACCTATTAAGTAAATTAACATATTATAGAAAATGAAAGCTCAGTGTTGTGTCGTTTACAAAAAATATCACAAAAGAGAAATAATAAGGACTTTTTTATAGTAATAATATAAGATAATTTCTTATGTATATAATGTATATATTTTAAGACAACATTGTTATTTACATATTTCTATATTTATCTAATCTAATAATGATCAGGCGGGCCATCTCTATCAGTCTATAATAACATTATAATATGGGACAGTGATCCAGCAATAGGTCAATCTATTTTAATCCATCGCCTGATAGAGCTCAAATTGTGTTAGGGGAATTACAACACCCATGTCACTAACATAATAAATAATCTGGAAGAATCCTCCGGTCGCCCCGCGTCAATGCGGCTTTCTGGGAACATTTACAAAATGTCCGCGTTCAACTTGACTCGCCAAATATTTTCTCATACGTCTACGCAGGAAACGCGAACGAGTGAAATATGGATGCCCCTGTATTGCCATTCCGTAAAATGATTGGTGATTTACGGTTCGCTTTTGTTGCGCAAAACGATTTGTGTCACAGGTGACGTATGAATGCGCTGTTTTTGAACGAACTTTAAATCCAAATATTGTCTTATCTTGACAGCAACGATACAAGGCCTCTAAACTATCTCAAACATTAAAAGACAATAATACTATGACAAATAATAGAATAATACAATTAAAATATTGACATTTATCAAAAAAAAAATATGATTACTAATGGAAAATATGTAAATAAATAACTATATGTTTAAGCAAAAGTGACTGCCAGGCAAAGTTTATTTAAAATTATTCATATAACACAAGGCGTTTTAACAGTAGTATAACGAGAAAGCAACCGCAAGGAATAGTTATTCCAGTTACTCCGGTAATCACATTTGTTGTGGAATTCGCAGAGATGAGGCAGGGGGGGGGGGGGTAAAGGGTAGGGGATGGAATCAATCCACTCTCGCCGAGCCCGTTGTCACATGTCCAATCAACTGACACACTGTTCACTGGGGATCATGATATTGGAAATACGAAACTATTGAGTGTTTTGTATCTTTTTCACAACACTTTTGATTATGTTGTTGGATGACTAACATCATTATTGTACTCTAAACATTTAAATTAAAGATTCTTTTTTCATTAATTTAAATATTTGGTAGATAACTAACTGCTTTGGTTAGTCTAATATATTTTACACATTTTGGTTTAAATGATGAGCTGATTTTGATTGATGAATTTGTTTAGTTACGATATAAAAATATCCGTAATATTGAATTTGAATTCTGTAAAAATAAATACTAATTATTCTTTTTTTTGTTCCAGGTAAGCGATGATCGTTGTAATGTAAATAACCACCACCAGACCAGTACGACATTTATGTCACAAAGTTAATATTATATAAATGGTAATGAACTATTTAAAACTGCTGATAAGTTATAGTTAATACCTATGTATTAGCGACGTGTCAAAATAAAGGTAACTATCTATACAAATTATTATACAAATAAATTATAATAAGAAAAAACAGTTTAATACGCGTTTCCCGTAACCTTGGTCGTTCGTTGTAGCAACTTGTCAATTCCCTTACCCTGATGAACAAAGGTTTATGAACTGTATTTATAGGAGTTAACTCGCGTAGTGATGTTAGTTGTGCTTCCCTCCACGGCCGACCCACAAACAATTAACTGCCCCAACTGGCAGTGTAGATACAGAATTGTTCCGATCGCTTTTCTTTTTCATTTAGTTTGTCAACTTTTAGTATTTGTATTTTTAAATAAATAAACGTTCTGAAGAGGCGCGGGTTCAAATCCCGCTACGTTCAAATTATTATACGTTTTCTTATTAAGTATAAAAAAATGTATTTGCTATTTATTGATATTTTCAATTTTTCGCTATAAAAATAGGGAAAAGAGCGGCGTCAACGCTGCTCGTTTACCTTCGTATCAGAGCAACAACAACATGCATTCAACACGCATTGCCTCTACTAGGTTCCCTCTGCCTATCCTGTTGTACGCGGGATACAACGTGAAGCTGTAAAAATATAAAAAAAAGGTGTTTGCAGGAATCATTTAAATATTTTATTGTAAAACTGAAAAATGAAAAATAACGTTTAACAAAATTTACGAACCGAAATAGAAATGTTAAAATACAAGAGGATTACGCCCGTAACCTACCTGTCTATACCGTTAGGTAAAAAAAGGAAAACCAATCAATCGGATACCCTCATGCTCGGCTCGTTTTTGTTTAATTTCAACACTTCCCTATCTATCTATATAGTATAAACTTCGTACATTTAAACAATTGTAAACTAACATAATCTAACTTGTTGTAACGAATCTCGTTTGACAGCCCAATTACATCTGTATTAGCTTTATTTTGACAAATCTGCTTTATTTTTTAGCGTTCCTTTTTCGATTATTCGATTATTGTTTTTTTTTTTTTTATTATTAGCTTCACGCTGTATCCCGCACACAGCAGGGTAGGCAGAGGGAACCTAGTGTTAAGACACGCCGTTCCCCACTTTCTGCCGAATTCTGGAGGCATTGCGTGTTGAGGGGCAGAACTCAACGCCGCGCTTAACCTCGACACCAGAGCGAAGAAATGGAAATATAAATTTAAGTAAATATTTCATCTCCTCGAGTGGGAATCGAACCCAGAACCAGTCGGTTTTGCAGTCACACCTCGTGCCGCTGCGCCACGACCGGCCTCAAATTGTCTCGATTATTGTTTCTTATGCAATATTAAGAATCAAGTCCAAGAATACTTTTTTCTGTTCTCATCTGCAGTGTTTTAATATCCTGATATATACATATATATATATACATATATATATATATATATATATATATATATATATATATATATATATATATATATATATATATATATATATAGTGTAAAAATGAAGATTGTAATATAATAACTAATTAGGAGATACGTAAAAGTACGAGTGAGTTTTAAATTTGAGGTAGGTTGACTCGTAAACTAATCCTCAAAAACAATTTTAAAAGTGATCTCCACGAACAATATTATTCTACGGAAACTTCAACGTTGACATTTCTGGCTTCATTACTCAAGTGAAATTGGTTTTCTTTATTTTACTTAGTGAGGTGACTGACGTCAATGTAGTTTGACTTCGCCAAGTTACGAAGTTGGTAAAATTTTAATTTTGAAAACCAAACTACAGCTTGTATAATAATGCAGTTAACAAATTATAATGAAATATTATAATCATTTCCTTCGACAATGTAAAGAAATCCCGTTAACCCTTATCGTGGCGTATCGGCCAGGGGGATGACAGGTTATAGCCGGAGCTAGGCGGTCAACCGCTTTCATCAATTCTATTACACTGTTCCCGACAGATTGAGGTGGACTTACGGCGCACTGAGTGACAGTCATTTATGTAATATCGTTTAAAGACAGACACGCCTCTTTAGTTCACGTTGAATAAGCTATTTATCTGGTGTAAATTCCATCTACTTTAATTTAGACTTCCATTACTTTCGATAGGTGCCAACATTGGTATTAGGAGCTTATGGGTTATTAATGTAATGTTTGCAGCTGGAACTTCAAACTACAGGAAAAATATTTTATTTGATGTCAATTCATTTGTATATTTCAGTCACTAAGCTGCATATACATACACAAATATAAAATAATACATTTAAATATGTAGGTACATAGTAGCACTAAACAATTTTTATATTATCTGTAACTATTTATAAAACATCTTAATACGTTAAAATCAAAATCAGCTCCGCGCTGTATCTCGCACACAGCATGGTAAGCAGAGGGAATATAGTGCTGAGACTCTGTTTCCCATTTTTGCCGTATTTTTTTAGGCATTGCGTGTTGAGGACCCCCGGCTTTTAGCCAGAGCGAAGATATAAAAATAATAATAAATAATATTTAAGTCCTTCGAGTGGGGGAATGAATCGAACCCACAACCGTCACGTCACACCCTTGTGGCCTTGCGCCACGACGGCCTCTCTCATCATCTTACTATGTTACTAGTCAATTAAATGATTATAGTAAAAATCATCATAACTGTACTAAATATGAAATTGCTTATAATATATTCATTAGTAGTAGTCTTTTATAACGCAACTGTAAAGGAGCCGTGGCTGGTATTCCTCATTATATATTGTACACGTGATGATATCTGTAACAAGCTGCGATACATTTACAAGTTAACAAGACACTAACGATTTTTACCTTTCCCTTTCCTCGGGTACGGTGCGTGCAAAATACAACCAAGTCAATAAATTTTATTTTTTGTTTATCATATATTGTTTCACATTTTATATGACGTAGTATTCGTTAGTTTTCAATTAATTCGTGAAATCATTCGATATTAACTTCTGTTGTTCAAAAAAAAAAAAGAACATGAAACTAATAGCAAACATATCTTCATTTTAAAATTTATGAATTCTCTTTTGCCTTGTGCGCGAATGGAAAAATATGAATATTTTTATTCTCTTCGGAACAGTAACTTCCATTGTGTGCACCAAGGACGAAAGCACCAAATTATTCACGTAAAGCGCGTTTCTCTGAAGTTATTTCTTTATTACATCCATTCTGCTCGGTTCCTAACCTTATTTCACATGTTTTTATTGTTCTCTCAGCTTTACAGAGTATAAACAGATATTCCCTTAACAGCTCGCTTCGTTATATCTTAGTATTTATCTTTCATAATAATTAACCATTATTAATTCAAATGAATTTGCCTACTCTCGGAGGTTAATATTTGTTCCAATAACAATTTGACTTTAAAACAAAATATAATTTATTGTAACCTCGTTGCGGTGAAATTATTACAATTCTATCTATTTTTGAAGAAATGTTTCCAAATTGTAAAGTACTAAACGGTTTGTTTTATTAACACTAATGTGGGGGCCAGTAAAAATAATTTTTGATATTATTTAAATGTAATACATACATATAAAAGACAATAAAGTCAGTATGCTGCAAAATGCTACTGACATCAAGCCTACGCACCCAACGCAATGCAACATTGAATTAATTAATAAAAATTACTGATTTCACAAATCCGAAATGAAAATATCGTCAGACATTCCACGCTTCCAGATGAATACAAGGGCTTAGCAATGAATAATAGCTGTCGCTTAATAACGGTACTGTAATTGCGTTATCTAGGCTCCTAGAGGGCGCCACACCCCTGCTATCCATAACCGCTGCCTCATAATTGTCTAAGATTTGAAGAGGAATTGTTAAGGCTTGGTACCTTTTGCTCTTATGTAGATATTACAGTAGATATGATATTGTGTTATTATAATGTAAGGGGCCAGTCGTGGCGCAGGGGCACAGGCGTGTGACTGTGAACACGACAGGTTGTGGGTTTGGTTAGCACTCGAGGAAATTAAATATTAAATATTTTCATTTCTTTGCTTTGGTGTCGAGCCAAAGCGCAGTGTTGAGTTCCGCTACTCAAAACGCAATGCCTCCAGAATTAGGCGGAAAATGAAGAACGAAGTGTCTCAACACTAGGTTCCATCTGCCTAACATTTTGTGTGCGGGATACAGCTTGTTTCTATTCTGGTACATACATACTCGTATGTACGTCTATGAGCATCGTAACGTACCTAACAACATAAATAAATGTTGTTAAAGATAATGCTAATACATTTTAATTATGATCCATATTTTATGTATTCGGTATGTTCTCACTCACCAATGTACTCAGTCATTTATAGCAATTAATAGCAATATTTACATGAGGTATAATACGATCCTCGCTTATTCTACTTAAAGATATAGGTGGTAACTGTTTGATGTTTCTCCTTTAAATCGGTCACAAAAAGAGATAACGTCTCAAAAATTAAGCCTTAAATTGAGGTGAGAAATAGGTATCTATGTAAAAGCCCTCAAAACGATTGATATCGGTAATTCTTAAAGCTTCAAAGCAAAAATGTTACTAATTTATCACTTCATAACAAGGACTGGATTATTAAAAGATGATGATGACATAAAGTATGGATAGGAATTAATTGATAAATAACTATTATAATTATTTCTGTTAAATTTGCATTAATAAATAGTTATCACATAATTTGTATATCAACAACCGACTTATGTTAAGAATACTGTTATATCTTCAAGAATAATTGGTTATTATGCTCGTATTTTTTTACTTTTTTCCGTTGATTTAGAAGCTAAAATTTTTCTGTGCTCCAAGGGACCGTACGTAGGCCTGAATATTTGATACCAATTTGAACTTAATATCTAAACGCGATCTCGAGAAAAATGGTCTTGACAGACGGATTATAATATAAAGATTCCGTTTTTCTTCATTTTGAGATACTGAACCCTAAAAACCTACAGTGTATGTATTCAGCCAAATTAAATATTTACATAGTACCCACAAGTACCACAGAATTTGAACATTTTTCTGCTACATTACACTAAATACATACATCGAATTTAAAATATGGTCTCTAAAGGCTTATCGGCATTTAGCAACATTCTCCTATTCCTGTTAATCGATTTACACTATATTATCGGTTTCACTATCCGCTGCTATACTGAATTTCCTAAAAGCAAAATTGCCGGGCTCATAGCGTAGTACTTAGTTAACTGTACCTACATTTTAGGATAGACAGTGATTCAGAGCGCTGAGTTCACATGTGTATTGCAGTTAACGATATAAGTGTTTAGCCTGGGATGGAAAATGTTATTTAAGGCACGTTATACTTATTTTATTTCTTCCCGCAGCTTTAAAAAGAAACTAAGTTTCGACTAATATAACTTAACACAAGAATGATATTAAAATTGTATATATTTACTTAATAATTTCATTATATTAATATTATTATTAAACAAGACGCCTAAAGTTACCGTTACCAATAACATTTCTTTTAATACTGTGCTGAACTTATTACAGAGTAGATACTATAAAGAAATAAAAGAAAGCCAGTGGCAAAATGTAAACGAAACACTAAACCCATCGAGTCCCAAAAAATGTCGTAGTGAAAGTGCTTGTCTAGCGTTATACAGAAAATATTGTTCGTATTTTGATTTATGGGCCTTAAAAGCGGCCCTTGTTCCACGCCTCCAGTTATTGTTTTTCCTCTTATGAAAATAGCGTACTTTCCTCGTTGCGGTCCACTGTTTCAAACGAAGTTTCCTCGTGATTTATTCGCAAGTTAAGTTTACGTTTCGGTAAGCTAAAAGATTTTTTGCTCCCGTTGATTTTGGTCGACCTGTGGAGCAATTAGGGTAGTCCGAGTCTATTAGCTAACATTCTGGGGTAGTGATTTTAATCACGCTAATAAATGGGAATTCTGTTGTGAAGTTGTAATAAGTAAGATTTCAGTGCAAATGGACAGGTTTGCATGTCCCTTGTCAACCGAGCTTAGTGCGACCTAATCTTGTGTACTCCAGCAAGACACGCATTACGTTGACGCGCACAATCTCCCTGATAAGCAATGTAGGATTTGTGTTCTCTACAATATCTACATATGATTTAGCAACTGCGTATTCAACCTGGCTTATACGATTTCTTTCTTGATTCTCTTTCGAAATTACTGTATTGATTCAGAAATGAGCATGTTGTAGAGGTTGATGACAGTTGACGGGACGAAAGAGGTAGCGTTTGGCACTCCGTTCTCTCTGATTACTCCGCTAGGGATACAGCGTGAAACTAAAAGAAAGAACAAAGAAAGAATGAATGACGAATTAGTGTTATTAGAGCTTTAACTATATTTCTCGGAAACAATATTTTAATCATTGTTTTTCCCAGTGAATATATTAAAATATGTGTTTTGCGCTAATGTCGTCTAAATTTAAAAAGTAATGATAAGATATAATAATAAATTGTCTTTGTTTTTTCTATATTTTTAATAATTACAAAAAATATATATAATTGAATAAATCTATACCCACAAACATCACCATTTAAATTTTATAAGGTGAACTGACAACCTAAAGGCTAGACTAAGCTATGTTTCCGATTTGTCTTGAGATTTGATTCTGTACTATGGTACTATACCTGCTTGTTTTGTTACTATTATCCTAGTTTATGGTAGGTATGTATGTGAATGAGTAAACTTTGTCCACCTAATGTGTCCCTTATAATTGTGCGTAGTTTGCGGTGTGACGCTGTGATACGACGAGCGTAATTGCGTAAGATTCAGCAAATAAAGTTTAACAGCTATCCCTTACTGTGCGTGTTTTGTGAAACTGACCTAAGCATGATATGTCCCTCTTTATAGATATAGTGAGACTAATTGAATATCAACGATGAGTGTTTTTAATATAAAATGTATACTAAAACAGAGACATTAAATCCCTACTTTAAATGTTTTATTTTTGATGTATCTAATAAAATTATCTATAATGTTATTATTTTTAATTATGATATATTTTATGATATATTATTATAATATATTCGAATTTTAATTATCAAAAATAATTATATTTTATACAATTCTGATAATAACAAGGATATCTTAAGTTTTTTTTTCCAGTTAATCTTTATTATATACCTAAATATGTCAAATATATGTACGTTATACGGTATACCTAATCCTCTCTATAAAAGTACATATACCTACATAATTTTCAAATGCTTTTAATATACTTTTCCAAATCATGTTCCTTAGTAATAACATAAAAGTTAATACGTCAAACATAATATTAACAAAGTCTTTTAACGGCCTATAATTTAAAAGTAATATTAAAATTACTTTTAATGTTCTGTAGCATTGCGTGCCGAGTGGAACAATTTGGGCGTGTTTCACCAATGTTTGTACTCGGTCGCTAGGTGACACGTCAGGTGTTCAATCCCATGGCATATCGATTTTGTTTTATTACATCATACTTTACTCTATACTGAGGCAAATTACTAGCGGCGGTTGATGTACTATATAAACCTAATTTATATAGTGTTTCGTAATTAAATATATTTAATGTTACCTTTTATTGTAGTTAAAGTAGTTACAAATAAGTTTTATACAAAGCTTGCTAATGTATTGGAAAGTGGATGAAGTGAAAGTAATTTATATATTTTTTTTATTTTTTATTAATAATCTATTGTTTCGTTACAGTCTTCAAAATGATTTTTAATACTAAAAGAATTTATAAAAGAAAACACAAATTATATGAATATGAATATATATACGTATGAAATATGGACTACAATACCCACCGTATTACTTATCGATGATACAGGAAAATCCCATAAGTCCAAACAGTATTTATTTATGTCGTTCGATTCTACAGTCATCGCTCATGTAATACGGGATTAAGGGCCTTTATTCATCGGCGAGGACACGAATACCACTCATGTAACAAAGGAAATACCTACGCAAAGGATGGAATTTGGTGCCATTTCTTTTCAACGTCTTATTTGTAACAAAAATATAATATTTAATGCTTTACTTTCTGATAGTGATTTTCTTTATTTGATATATTTAGTAACCAGATTATATTTATTATTATGATTATACTATACATTGTTTTCTTTTAAGCAAATGATGATAAATAGTAGTAAAAGGTTTCGGTTCGTTTTACGGCCATGCAGTTTTCTCTAATAATAATTTACTCAATCTACGGCCGTGCTGAAGACACTGTACTCTCATGCTTTAATGAGTACAAAATGCCACATAATATGACTTACCGTAGGACTTTCAGTTTTGAGCGAAACAAACCTGACCAGAGCCCGTTTAGCTTTACAGATATGTCCGTGTAAATCTTTAATTTCTTAATTTTTCTCGGAGTAATTTTTTTGTTAATAATATTTCTGGGGTGGACACTGCCCACCCGATCCTTTCGATTCACACGCCCACGCCACAGCCGAAGGTTCAGCTTCAGTTTCGACTTAAAACATATTTGCGATCGAATATAAATAATAAGTAATTAACGTCTCATCTCATAAATAAAATCAGGATTTTTTTTGTAAAACTAACATAACTAGTCATCTAGTATTATGCTAGATGATGTCTTAAACAAATTTGTATATATATAAGACTAATTTTATTGATACATTACATTTGTTACTTTTTAATTTATTTTTAAATACTAATTTAATTTTAGCTTTCGTTCAACTTAATTTTATAATTCTCGATACCAATAATCAACCCTTTCAGTCTTAAATTGATTGAACTGTGTTAAAAATTAGTCCTCATTCATTTGAATTTAAAAAACACAAGGATTATCTTTATTTGGCTTCCTTGGTAATTCGCAAAGTATATCAAAGAGCCTTTGTTTAGTGCGGCATTGTTGTTCGCCCTTCGATCTGTTAAAGTTGAACGCAAGTCGGACGAGGGATTTAGGCGAGTTTCGACGAAATCAGACAAGTTATATCGTATTCCTAGTGGCTTTTCACTTCCAACTTCGCTCGCGTGATGTTGATTCGACCTCAAGTTTGTTGTTTATCAGTCGGGAACATTCATTATGAGCCCAAAATCAAAATGCCTCCCACAAGTCAATCGGAAAAGTTTGCAAAGGAAAACCTTTATTTATTATATAATTATAAAACAACCTGGCCGCAGACGGTTGACTTGCTTTTAAATATTGGGGTAGCGTTGCAAATAAAACTTACTTTTGAATTGTTTGTTTTACCTAACAAGAGAGATTACTAATTTTATAATATTATGTTATAATACATGATTTTATTATAGGTAGTAAAAGTGGAATGAAATTGTGATTACAGAATAGTATAGAAAAATATTACGCACTCTATACCTACTTGCCTTGTAATTTTAATGATATAACTTAGATAAACTGCCGGGTTAGATTCCATCTGAGCGTGCTGTTTCTCTGAAATTGGTATAAAACAACAAAACAAACTACGCTCCGCACCAGCTGTGGCCACTAATACAACCGATGCGAAACATGCGTAAAATCTATTTTATTTCGCGCGAACATAATATGTCATAAAATCTGAATTAATTAGGGTAATTACAATCTAAATAAGATGTATATTGAAATATTGTGATGTCACTTTGCTAGAATGTTGCCATCTAATAGATTAACGATGAGGTATTTTCTAAAGCTCAACAAGCTCAAAGCCTGATAATAAATAAAGCAGCGTCGCCCACTAAATTATTTTAGCCCATTACCGCGACAGGCCCGACACAAATTAATCACTGGAATGACACTAAAGGCGTTTAACACTTTCCTGTAGAGTAAACTGCCGCAAAACTCCTCGCCAGGACGCTGAAGTAATTATTTCTATACAACAAGATGGGGCGTGTTTAGTCATTCTTTATAAATCGATTGTTATTATGGCAAGGTTATTAGAAAATGGGAAATTGTCGGTGTAGCTTAATATTATGTAGAAATTTGAAATTGGATCCTGGAAAATACATCATTGGGACTAATTCTATTTTTTTTTGGCCTTTATTAAAACGTAAGAGCAACCTTTATTAAAATGTATTCTACTATACAGCTATAAGAATATCTTTTATAATTGATCAGTAGCTTTAAAATAATAAGGAATATATATCGTAATATTATACATACTCGTGTCAACGATAACTACATAATATAGAGCTAAACTATTTCAATAACAAAGAAAAGCAGTTTTATCGGTAAGTCTTTCAGTCGAAGACAAATTACGGACGCGTTATGGTATGAGGCGTCATCTGTCACCATCGTAACTGTCAAACTGGCCGGGTTGAATCTATCACGCGCGAACTAATATCGAAGTTGAGACAAGTCGTTTGAGTTCCCCGATCGATAGGTCAACATGAGTCAAAGTTGGAGGTGCAACTCTGGAGCAGCATGCTTCTTTTATTTGATGTTTCCGTAAAGTTCCCTTTGTCCTATCCACTAAGTAATGGCAACGATCGTGAACTACAGTGCGCAGGTTTGAGCTTATAAACAATGTAAGTAGATGCTTTTAGGAAAATACCTTTTATATATTACTATACATTTGGTAACGGTACAAAGTCGCAATGGTGCTTAGCATATTTTCATAAAAATGTTATAATTTTCAGTTCAATTTCTTTTCTTTATATATCGATATTTGCTGCGTTAATAATTATAGCGCGATGTTGTGCTTTTACTAATAACATGCAAAATCGTTTAAAGAATTTGCAGAATATTTAGAGTAAATTAATTAAAAATATTTGGTTTTCTCTATCTATGTTAGAGAACCATGAATATATTTTTTATTTCTCAGATTGTATGTTTTTTTTTATACAATAATACACACACAAGTTAATAGGAAGCGCGAAAAAGAATCAAGAATTCATTATTTCACAAAAAACTGACACAACATGAAGCAATAACAAAGCTACGATGAAAAACAAGACGAGTATAAGCGGGGGAGGAATAATATATTTATTTATATTTTCATACCCTGCGGCGACTCAACAAAGCTCTTGAGTAAAGGCCTAGTGAATCTCGGGTTTCGTTGATGTTTGCCGAAGGATATCCCGGGACAAACGAGTCCGGGGTTGACGATCCCGAGATCCCGGGATCACGACTGCGTTTAGGGACAACAATAGCGCCGTAGATACCCCGATATCGCGATATATATTATCTTTGTTGACACCACATCATGTAGGTCGTTTTTGTTACCAATTTTCGCATTGTGCCAGTGAAATAACTTTAGGCGCAATTTTTTACCGCCTTTGTGCGAGTAATTGAATAAAGTAAAACAACAATAAAGGTAACTTCTTTATGTTGTGTATTATAAATGATACATATTAAAAATGTGTTATATTTATCTTTCTATTTAGTAAAATTGTCTTTATTCAAATATCTGTTGACAGTAACAGTATGATTAGAACGTACATATATAATTCACACAGAACCCGTAGTGATATTGTATTCAAAAGTAGCCTAGGTACCCATTGTTCAGAGCAAAACTATTCTTACGTCTCGCATTATGAAATGTTTCTAATATAAACCACAGTTCCCCTATTTTGTTCCACTATCTGTCATATATATATATAGGCACGTATTTTTATATGATTAAAATTTATTTTAATAACGAATATTCTCATGTTTGTATCTTCATCCAATATGGAACAACTTTGTTCAAATTTCCTTGTTCCGATATAGACGTTCGTTACATTATGGTTCGCTGCTTAAACAGCCTTGCCTCGGCTTGGATAACTGTTTGGGTAATGGTGTGTGACATGACTAAATATTTTTTTTATCATTGACGTCTAAGGGAAACAATATTATTCCTAATAAGATAAATGATTCATTGTTATGTTCTGTTGAGTCGCCATGGTAGAAAATATAATGTAAAGAATTACACAATTTCTAGAAAATGTATTAATGGAGATTTTTAATTTACGTTATACGAGAAAAGTATATCATGGAAAAGAAAGAAAAAGAGAGAGAGAAACCAGTGTCAAGTGTGTCAAGTGTATTTAATCAATATATATTTTGTGTTAATTAATTTATATGCTTAAGACCTCGTGCCATGTCTACAATACTGAAATGATTTGTTAATGATCGAAGTAAAAATATTACATTTTTAAATTTCAAAGCTGTTACACCAATTACATTAATTAATTTTCATTTTATAATTGGACATTTCTTTGTTGAGTTCATTATCCTCACTCATGTTAAGTACAGTATCACTTAATATAATATTAATGCACTGAAAGTAATTCATTCGCATGAGTGACATAGTATATTCTACATAAAAAAAAAACACGCTATAGCCATACGAACTTGGATATTACAGTGTATATTATTCACTTTGTAGCGAGCACCTCCGCTTCTTGACACATCCTAGGGCCGTAGACAATTAAGACACTTGACCCCGATTGGCAAAGACCTAATATGCGGTGGGTCAATAGAGTGCGGTGTGGGTTAAAAGGCTTGATAAACTGGTGGTTTACGAGGTGCCAGTATCACCTCTGTGGTGATGTGAACATGGTCCTGACAATGTATTTATTAGTATTAGTACTAGGAAAAAGTTGATGTATAGGGTAAATATTTATTTTCATACTTTTTTTGTTGCTACTGTGAAAAAGTAGATGTAGAAGGAAATAATATTACATCTAAAATATCATTTTTATGTATTCAAGGTAATTCGATCGAAGACAATGAAATAAATCTTGAAATCCTGTAATAAATCTTGAAGTATCTAAACGTTCCATTTAAAGGAAGCTTCGTTCTCAACACGAAGATGTTAAAGGCTTTCTACAGAGCAAATGAGAAGCTATATTATTTAGAAAGTGGGTTTTTTTTCTTCATTTTTTGTATATGATGATAGAGATATTAGGTATTCTTTTTCTTTACATGTTCTTTTTAATTTTACAACATACATGATGAAAATATTTTAAATTGAGCATTAGTAGATTAAAAATATATCTATATGTATGAGTATGTATATATGGGCCTTAAGGAAACATTTTGTAATAGCTTATACAACCAATAGTTTCATTTTAAATTTTAGTTACTACTACAATGTTAATTAATTAGGAAATAAAAATAATAGTTAATTCTAATAATTATGGCTGCTAATTAAAAAATATGTGTAACAATTAAATACCTTCTGCATCAATAAATAATAAACAGATTAAAATAAAAAACCGGTTAAGTGAACAACTGGGAAAAGGATGTACAACTTGCTTAAGTTAACAAATTTAAAGTATGCACTACTTTTGTATGCAATGAACTACAAATATAAGTTTGTGATGTTTTTTTCTATGAAATACGTATAAATTTTTACTTTTCCCAATTTTTCCTTTATCTGTGCTATAAGACGTTGCTTAATAAATAATAATTTCTAAAAGTAACCAGTTGCTAATTTACTAAATTTCAACATTCTGAGTTCACGGTAAGTACTCTGCCGGTTTTGATTCCCTGGCGAGTTTCGAAAATTTGCAGCATAAACGGCTGTATCTATTGATTGCGTTGGCTTAGAAGTTTATTTTTTTCACAGCTCCAAGGGACAGTACACTTGAGTATTTATTATAAATTTCAGCTTTATACTTTTTTTACTTTTAATCCATGGGTGCCTGCGAAAAAGATCCCATCCATGTTGACAGATGGACGGGCAGACCGACAATAAAGTGATCCTATAAGCGTTCCGTTTTTGTCTTCTGAGGTACGGAACCCTAAAAATTAATAAAATTACATTATTATTCTTAAATTACATATCTGTTGACAAAACACTAATAAGTAATGTAATTTTATATAATTTTATAATATAATTTTAAAATACTAAAAAGTTATATAAATTACAGTCTTAATTTTTATTTCATGTAACGCATTTTTAAATATGAAAGTTTTAAGCCCCAAGGGAATGTAAGTACCGAAACCTCATGACAATTTATGGAATGGTCATTTACAAGAAATATGTCTTTTTAAATAGAATCCTAGAATATAAGCTCAACAAATTATAACGCAAATTGATAATTTGGAATCACAGCAATTTATATCTATCTGTCATTATTAATGCAATGAAAATGTACTTGTTTAGAGAGTTATATCTCGGTCAACATAATATTAAACGATTGGAAGCCCTATCTCAAGAGTCCGTTGCCCTCGCCCAAAGCAGCTATCGACGCAAAATCACATTCATAAAAGATATGTATATTATCGTCAGATGGATTCACAAAGTTTCACCCCGATATATAAAGAATATGAAGAAGTATATTCAATATTTATGGAGAAAAAACTGTGTTTTACGAATCGTAGATCAAAACAACGGTCTACTCCCTAGAGTAGAGAAAAAAATATTAAAATATCCGACTTTTGGGAACGAAAATACACGATGTAAGAAAAGATGAGTCGAGCACAATTTTGTCGATTCGATGTCCCCAATTCGTTTGCTGAATTCTTAATGGCGCCGCAGGGTCGGCTCAGTTTCGTAATCGCGGCGTTTTCGTATTTAATCCGCGTTGGGTCGTCGAGTCCGCCCGCCGACGGAGATATCACACACCACAGCGCGTTCCTAACAAGAATTTAATTGATACACTGGGACTGCCGACTTTTAAATTAATTTACAATATTTTTATAATGATATTTTGATATTTCATTGAACTTAATATATTGTTTTTTTTTAATAGAGTGGACGCAAATTAGCTTTGAAATGAGCTTAATTTACGTACTTGTCCATAAATTAAAAAAATATATATTAGTACATTTGAGTAGAAGGAAAATCTTCAACAATAAGTTCACCTTTAACAATAAATTTTAAAAAGTGTGTAATTAATTTTATTACTTACGAGTACTACTGGCGTACCTCAAACTTACCAAAAAATCTCACTCGAGTTTTTTTATGAACATGCTACGCTAATGCTACGTCGACACTTATTGTCTCTATACTGGTACCATATAGTATAAGATTTCGATCTGCCTACTTCTGAAATACGTAACTAAGTTGTGTAGTATGTTCAGTGGATCATGTCCTCCTGTACACACGACACTTGTGGGTTTATTCCCTACTCGGAGTAACATTAATATTTAAATAAGGTTTTTTTATTAATAGATGTGATGGATATATCAAAAATCTACGTTGTAGTCGTCGAATTTCCTTTGTATGAGTATATTTTTTTATATTATAAAATTGACGTTTATACACTTTCATTTTCTTTCAAATAATGTAAAAAATTACCTTGGTACGGTAACGCTGGTTCTGCAATTTAACACGTAGTATCATATGTTGAATCTATGGGAAAGTCGGAGAGATAACATTAATTAACATTATACCAATACTTACGATTCTGTACCGAAAAAATATATAATAAAAGATAAATTGATAATAAATATGAGAAATATTATAAGGAAACGAATCAATATATTAAGTCGGATTAGATAGCAACATTTGTTGCCTCCGGGCGCGCGAGTTGATTAAGATGAGGAAGATGCCTATATATATTTCATACAATATTTTTTTCTTATATCCTCTTGCATTTTTCCATCGAGAAACCTAATAACTCAGAAGGCGGAGACAGCCTAGTGTCCTGACACTCCTTTCTCCTCCTTCTTTCTGAATTTGAGACGTTGTGTTATGTTGCAAAATAGAACGCCGTACTTTCTCGTACCTAAACGGTAAAATAGAAATAATTGATTCTTCGTGTAAAAATCGAACCCACAACACAACACATCGGCTTTATAGTCTGACGCTGAATTGAACATGTAGATTGTTTCCTCACACAGTGCCTACTGTGTACAGTTACAATTAAAAATATTCCCTATAATAATACACGTCCACAAAAACACAATATTACACAGCGCACACAAAATGTATTGATGCATTATTATTAAAGTAACAAATAATTGTAGCGTATGCAATTTAAAAATGCAAGCACCATTGAAACAGCACAAACAAACAAACGCAACAACTGTTCGTCCATTGTTAACATTCCGGTAAAAAGTGCTCGCCTAAACAAATACCTAGTACAGTACATCAACAATTAAAACGTGCCTCTCTCGAGTTCACTCTCGTAAATCTTCACCAATTTGATGGTTTACCAGCAGCCCTAATTCCTCGCTCCCCAAATTGATCTACGTTTCCACCAGATTATTTCGTTCTAACTCGATCTCGGTAGTGTCTTCGTTTTATTGTGTAGCTCGTTGTGCTCACCTATTTTATTGTCACTTTGGTAAATATAGCATTCGCGATGTATATTTGTTTTGTTTGTTTTAATATTTGTGACTTTCTATTTCCTTATTACAAATAAATAAATGTCATTATGCGTTGAGTTCCGCCACTCAATAAGCAATGCCTCCAGAATTCGGCACAAAATGGCGTAGTGTCTTAACACTTGGTTCCCTCTGCCTACCGTGCTGCGTGCGGGATACAGCAAAACGCTAAAAATAATGCATGTACGTACAAAGTATTACTAAACAAGTAATTCAAATAATTATAGTTTAGTTTAATTTCCCTTGTGATTATTCAATTAATTAATACGACGATACGGCATCAAGTGTTCCGTTGACATTTGTAATTTCCGTTAATTTTCTCTATATACGTATTGTGTGTTCGCTGTTACAACGGAATTTGGATCGCTATAGTTACACTACAGCCCTAATGAATTGTTGTCGCTGTTTATATGTACCAGTTACTATACGTCTTAGCACAGTACTAGCAAATAGTAGTTCTCGTAGAGCTTTAAACAAAATATATTCAAGTAAATGAAAAAATGAAGAAACGAATGACAAACTAGAAATAGTATTTCTAGAGAAACGATTCGCAACAAATAAAAAGCTCCTTAAGTAAAAGCGTTCCATCCTTTTCCCGCGTGGTCGTCAGTGTAATTGATCGTCGCTGCCGTAGCGAGATAATTCTGCCGTGACGTGATCCGCATTGTGCCACCTTTATTATCGACTCCTGGTCGAGGTGCACGGGAAATGCAAAACAAACTCTCGCTAATTGGAACGGATACGACTTCATTTCCCCCACCAGAAGTATTAGAGCGAAGTGCTGACAGCGTCGATATGTTTGTTTTTTCCCGACTGCTAAGGAAGGGTTATGTTTTTCGCGCGTATCTTGTATGTATGTAATATTCTTTATTACCTCGTATCTCCAGAACCGCTGAACGGATTTACATATTTGAGGTATCGTTAGATTCGTATTAGCAGCCCAAGTGTTCTTAGGTAGGTGACGTTAATAAAAAACAATCATGGCGGCTGTGGTACGCCATTGCACTTAGTGAAAAAACATTTTTTCGTTTCGAATACCACAATATGGGTATCAAATTCAAGAGCTCAATTTCAGGATTTCAAAAAGGTATATATATCATGATTATCATTACCATAATAAATTCTAACAAAAAAATGAAAAATAAAAAAATATTTGTAAAAACAAAAACCCCGACTGCATCAAACTAAAAAGAAAATAAACAAGCCCAATAGTTTATTAGGATTAACAGTCGGGACCTATAAGTAATTCTTCAATCAATAAAACCTTTACCAGGAACCTCGCATAATTTAAAGAGGTCCCGACTGTTAATCCTAATAAACTATTGGGCTTGTTTATTGTCTTTTTAGTTTGATGCAGTCGGGGTTTTTGTTTTTACAAATATTTTTTTATTAACAATAACTTGTCAGATCTAATGTTAAATTTTAATTTCTTGATAAGAAGATTAGAGATTCTTTTGTATATCGATTAATAGTTACAAATACAAGTATGGTATTACTTTATCAATTATACAGAATTAAGTTTCTTTTTTTGATTTTATTCTCCCACTTTATATGAGTGTTGTACTAAATTATAAAATAAAATTGTATATTATTCAAGATTAAAATACAAGAACGGCATAGTACGCTTTATTTCACTGTTCATACATTTCAAGTGTTATCAGTCAAATGCTTTAATCCAGCCATTAGTATTGCGAGTAACACTTTAGTGTAGCATAAGTTTAATGCGATGCCCCGATGGTCCATAGCTATAGCTTAAGCACTTAAGCCTTGGTGTTTGGAGAGGTTTCGAGTTTGAATTCCAGGTTGAGCGGTTTGTGTTTAACTAAGTTAAATGTTTGCTGGTGCTAGGTTTTGGCCAGTAGCAAATGAATTTTATAGGGAAACTATTGAAAATAATATTATTTTAACTTTTATATGTATTATTAATGAGTAGAAACATTTTACCTGGTATTTTAATTGAAGCTTATCTTTACTGCTGCGAAGGCGTAATATTTAAATTCTATACTGGAGAACAAATCGTTAGTATATATTAAAATTATAGATAGATAGATTGGTTAAACAAAGTACAGAATTGAGGACCTAGGGTTCCGTACCATAGTCTAAAAAAACTGGAAAAAAATCATACTTCTTGCATGGGTACCACCTTAAGTATTTATTTTGTTCTGCTTTTAGTATTTTTTGTTATAGCGGCAACAAAAATATATCGTCTGTGAAGATTTCAATTGTCTGACTATCACCGTTTATAAGGTACAGCCTAGGTAGATGGACATACAGACAGTCAGACGGCGGAATCTTAGTAATATTGTCTCTGTAGTAAAGGTAGAAACCTTTTGGGTACAGAATCCTAATAGTACAAAATAAAAAAAAACACACACAATACATTAGTATCTACTACTTTTCATATCTTAATTCTGTACTTCGTTTAGCCAATCATCTGTAATATGTATAATCTGTTAAGTCAGAGCCTGTTTAAGTCAGAGAGTATATTTAATATTAATATTGTGTTTATCTAGTGATATATTTATTATTATTCATTTTTGTCTACTTCATCGATTCGGGAAAATGTGTGTCAGCTTTCTGTTAATTTCAACAACAAAAAAAAAACCCTTTTTATTTTACAGACTTATCCAGATGATCTCGAGACTGATAAAAACTCCTTAAAAGAGAAATTTAAAGAGATAAAAAGATGCTTCTGTAACAATTTTATTATATCCGTAGTCTGTGCTCCATTATCATAAGTGACATATAAATCAAGTTGTGCCTCAGTGTCCATGTGAAATTCGAGTTAATTACAATAAGATTGATAATACACAAGCTACAAAGTTAAAAGAGGTCACAACTGTAATGAGGCTTATCCATTAATTACGTTATGGATTGTTGTAACCCTTCGAGGTTTCCCCGATTCGGTACCGTGAATAGAAACAATCGTCTCTGAGGCTGAATGCGAAGTCGTGCGATTGAATTAATTCTATTGCTGCTTTCAGTCTCTCTCTCTTAGTAAATGTAAAGTTTAAGATTCCATCCGCGAACTCTGTTTCGGAAGATTTGTTACTTTTGTTTTTGATGGCTCTCTTCTAAATGCTCGCTTTAATTATATCATGAAAGATATTTTAAAAAAATATATTGTATTTTTTTGTACTACCTACCTAGCTATGCATAAAAAATATATAAAATATATGTAGTCAATACCATTCAGTTTAAAACTAAGGATAGATTCAGGTAAGTTGTATGAAAATCATAGCTTTGCATATCTTACGGCACTGTACCTAAATTGATTGGAATACTTAAGACGGCACACTAGTTTGCGCCCTTTGATGTATAATTCTCGTATGTTGAAAGATGCAAATGGATATTACATTTTGATTTGTCAAAAGTTCCTTTGTCTAAGCTACAAAGGAAATCTTGAACCACAAAGAATAGTCAAATCTGGTTTCGAAGCACCTTCTGGTTATGTCACACATCCTTTTCTGCATCTGCTTATATCAAGTTTCACATATCCAAAAGGTATTGGAAAATTTCTATTGATATAATGTACTGACTTTTACGTGTCGGTGAAACACTTGTCATTGAGAGTCATGTATGAGACATATTGGAGTGCCCAAAGTTAACTTTAAACACAGGGTTATATCGAAATAACTAATTTCGTATATATGGACTGTCCAGCATAATTTTACACAATTCCTCTAGTTCCTTAGATAAGGCGTTAAACAAACAATTCATGTACTTCTTGTTTTGGAAAATTGATATAGAATATCGTAGAAATTTATATAATATTCTTTTATTTGTCCACACAAAATATATTCAATATGATACAATTTTAAATAATAAATATGATAGTAACCAATAATAATCATAACATGTATTCCCATTGCTCCCAATGAATTATAGCGGCTGGTTTATCCGAGATAAAATTAAACCGGCGCGCCGGGCGCCTCCGAATTACTCGCTAAATTACCGGTTGTTGTGGAAGCTCCCTATTGTTGTGCCGATTATTCCTCAATGCCTCCGACGCCCAATATGCTTATTAATTTGAGTCATTTTTCACGTCATCTCTTACTATATTCCGCTAATGATAACTAATACCGAATATTCGTTCGACATAAATATCTGGATATTTGAGCATGAATAAACTGTATTAGTAACTTAGTATAGCTTCTGTCTAAAATGTGCATCCATTCATTCTTCTATATTACAGAAGAATGGATTGATTTCAAAATTTGTTTAATTTTCGTAGATATTCATGAATATTTGTCTAATTTATAAATTTTATGTCGAATTTTATATACTGCTACTATACTGCTACCGGTAATTTGCGCGTAGCAGTATTGTGTGTGCTTATAATCCATCCTATTATACTCTTAATTTTACTTTTTATTAATTTAAAATATAATTTACAACTCAAAACAATGCTGATTAGTAACATTTTAGATACTACCATTTTATTTAATAGCCATTCACTTGCAATACAAGCAAGTCGTATAATTCTTCTCCACAGTAGATACACATTTAAAACTAAAAGTACATTACAAAGTTAGCTTAGGTGAAACATTTTACAAAGCATCGGTGTCGGGGCCAGTTAAGTTTGAAACTGAAACAATTATAATAATGGCTTACACATAAAGCAAATTGGCCGGAAGCTCATTTGATTGCTAGCATTAATGTTGTGTTCACTTATTTGTGACCTGGTTATTAATTTAATTGTAACAACTTGTTTCATAACCTACTTGGAAGGTTGCACGATCATTTTGTATATATTCTACATTTTCATTTTGGAAGTACTTGTTAGTTTTTTATTTTTATAACTTGGATAGGATTTTTTAGTATTATACTTCTGCGGGGTTTCGCTCATTATTTAGGTGTATTTGAGGAAAAGGGTTGATTATTTTAAAATGATTTTCTATTCTGTTATATATATAAAAAATTGTAATTTAAGTATAGATATTTTATTTCATTTGAACGTGAACAATATTTAGTTATATCATATCTATTTACTTAAGTAGGCGGTAGATACGCGCATAAGCAATGCAGTTTTTCCTGCGTAAATCCAGATGCCACAGAATTTCTGGGGCAATAATATTTTTTTGTTATGGGAAGTTAACAGTACCCCCTCTGGGTTGTGTCATGTTCCCATAAAAATTGGTTAAGCTATCCCATAAATAGCCTCGAAAAATAGAGAGTAAGACTGACAGAGAAATAAAAAAATTAAAATTGTTTTAGCATCGTGCAAATAACTAAATTTACTTGAAACAAGACGATTTTTTTGAAATTACAGTCAGAGACTTCAATTTCATCAGTCAGATATGTATAGATGAGCATAGTGATATTGAAACTTAAAAGCAACAATTAATGTTTCACAATTCATATTAATATACCAAATCTTTAGAAATCAAGTCTCTACAACAATCCTCCATAGCACATATATATTGCAAGGTGAAACTTTAAAATTGTAAATTCCATTCTAGAGAAGTTTTGTTGAGAACACCTGCGTACTTGACAGTACGTGGAGTTTTCTCATGGGTAACGACGCCCGGGGTAATGGGGGGAAATAAGTCGACGTTCCTCGCGCCTAATTTGGCAACCCGACGCCCGGAATTTATAGAGGCGGGTACGGCTTGAAATATTCGAAGGCTCCACTCGGCCGTGAGTTATGAATGAGACCCGTTAAAGAAACCGGAAAATTTTTAACGTCGTGCCCCCGATAGCGCGCAGTGATACTGTCGTTTGGACTACCTTTTTCAATGCTCCTTGTTGATATCAAAATGTCTCCAATATACAATTTACAAATATGAAAAAGCTAATTATAGATAGACATAAATTAGTGGTTATAAATAAAACATCTTATTTATATTATGTTACATTTGGTATGTTAATAATATGGTTGTGGATCATGGAACACGAGTTGACTGTCGCATCATGATTTGATCTTGGGAAAAATCTTTACGAATGCTTTACGGGTTTTGTCAAAATTGTTATTAAATCCTTTTATTAAGAAAATATAATATATTTGATATAGGTATCTAAACTATTTTGTCATGAGAGGATACAATTATAATTCTGACAATACCTCTGAAACGACAAAACTAATTATACTAAAAAAAAATTAAACCAACTGCTTTTTGATAGACAAGATACAAGAATATAATTTTAGTAATGTTTTTAAAGCTATGGATACTTTTAGAGGTTGAAACTACAAATTGAATTTTCAGTGACGTGAATATTTTATACGTTCAGTTGTTGACTTTAGCGAGCTTTGCTCAGAGAGCCAGTGTTCACCTGTGTTGCAACACGATGTTAAAACGCTAGGTTAATTTTAGTATAGATTAATAATGTAAGAAAATAACGCCATCATTGCCCATGATGAATATTCCTTAAAATATAATTACATAAGAAAATATTTATCATACAGATAGCACTCTGAAGGGTTATCAGGTATATATTTTTTTCCAAAATAGGAGAATATTATGCCATGGTAATTTTAAGGGAAAAAATTACCATAGAAATTCTATTATAGCTTACTTGAACGGAGAACTTTTGAGTATATAGTATTCCATTTGTATCTAATATAATATGCACTTAAACCTCCTGGCAGCGTGTCAGCAGTCAGGTCACGTGTCGGGCTCGATAACGCGGGATACTTTTCGATCGGCTACAGATCTTTACGAGATACGCGTGTGATGAGAAAAATTGAAACCGTTTTACTCGTCACAAAGAAAATTCTTTACTTTGTTGTTATCTTATAAAATAATATCAGGAAAATATTTTGAAATGTTAATCATAGGTTTGGCAATATTATTTTTAAAATCAATATAATCAGCTTCACCCTGCATCCCGTACTTATCGCAAAAGGCAAAGAGATACTTCGTTCTCCACTTTCCGCCGAATTTTTCGAGGCACTTCGTGTTGAGTGGTGGAACTCAACGCCGGGCTTTTGCCCAGGTGGCAGAGCGAAGAAATTAAAATATTAATAAATAATAATTCCTTCCCCTGAGTGGGGATCGAACCCACCCTGCGCCACGACGGCCTAATTAATAAAATAAAAATTTGTATTTATTAAAAAACATCAAACAACGTAAACCACCAATACGTATTCACAGCTAATGTGCCATCAATAAAACACGACACGATGTCACAAGGCCACCACCGCTCGCCAGCTAATTTTCATACTAAACGAGCGACTGCATTATTAAAATGTTCCGTCACGTGACAGCTCTCGTCTCACTCCAGCATTTAAACTTCCCAGCTTTACATACCCTCCCTTTAATACAACATTGGCTCGTAAAATATCTTCCACCCTTGTATAGCTTATCAATACATTAATGTAATTTTCTTTAATTTAATGGAGCCGAGTGGAGAATGTTCTTTCGCGTCTGTAATATTAAAGGTTTGAAACTGTTCGCTTGTATTTTAAATTATTATAAAATGAATGCTATCATAGCAACGACGATTATTTTAATTAGCTTTCACTGTTAAGACGTTAAGTTATTGATGAGCTAAGTTCCTATTTTTTATACTATATAAAATTAGTTTATAATATTTTTATTTGAGGCCAGTCGTGGCGCAGGGGCACAAAGTGTGCCTGTAAATCGACTGGTTGTGGGTTCGATCCCCACTCGAGGAGATGAAATATTTATTTACATTTATATTTTCATTTCTTCGCTATGGTGTCAAGGGGAAAGCGCGGCGTTGAGTTCCGCCACTCAACACGCAATGCTTCCAAAAATTGGCGGAGGGAACGGAGTGTCTTAACACTAGGTTCCCTCTGCCTACCCTGCTGTGTGCGGGTTACAGCGTAAAGCTGAAAAAAATATATAATATATTTTAAGTGTTGATTTATAACAACATATATTACCAAGTACAATTTGAAAAATTGTTTAGAAATAAAGTGAAGCGAATAAATAATTCTTCAAGCAACGCCATTGCAACAATCGCGTTATTCACGACAAGTTTGCGCCATATATCTTAGCGCTCGTTGAGAGCGAGTGTCAAAACTAAAGCACTATTTCTTATATTTTATACTCACTTGGACACAAAATTGTATCAAAAACTTTTTCAGTTAGCGAAAATTTGTCAAATATTTTTCGTGAAATATCCGATTTATTTATAAAGCTCTACAATATTTTCGTCTGGTTTTCAGTACAAAGTAAATAATGATAAAAAAGAAACAAATGCTGAAAAAGTGAATATTTTCTTTTGGCTTTGTTTGTTTTTGTGTTTTATAGCTTTCATTTGATCGTATATCTACTATTGAATTTTCACATGAAATAGTGTATACAGCATATTTCTAGTGAAGATAAAGGATGTTAGTGCGTGTGCAATCGGCGCTGATGCAATAGACACTTGCTGACGTAACATCAGATCTTGTAATGGTTTCTTGTTTCACAGGGTATGTGAAACAAATGCGTATCTACCACTAGAGCGATACCTGTAAATAGTAAATAGAGCAAGTGGAAAATATTACTACTCTTAATAACTAACATGTTTACTATTAAAAATGTGAAAGAAATCTGTAACAAGAAATGATATTCCAAATAAAAATACCACTAGTAGCTTTACGCTTTATTGCTGGTGGAGTAACCAGCTAGAAAAAGCTAAGCTAAAAAAACTGTTGTGTTTTCTAATAATTTTTTTCTTTGAAATATTCACGACTTTTTCACAAAACATTTAAATGAAATAAAACTATATGTATACATATAATATATTCATGTAGGTAAAAATGATTAACCTAAAAGCTTTCGTATATAAAAATGATTACAATACTTATTTCGGCATCAGTCAAATTTTTATTCCTCGTATGTTTGCGCCATCCATCTCGCCGCATTTTCATATGCTGAGAGCAGGTGTCAAAACTAAGAGACGTTAGGCTAATGTATGCAGATCGCATCTCACGAGCCACGCTCGTTGCGTCGAGTTCATCCCCCCATTACCTCTGCTTCATTTTAGCTTGTCAGACCAAAGTGACCTAACCTGAACAAAGCCAAAAATGTTTCTTATACGTTTGTATCTCAGAATAAATATTAAATATATAATCTGTATACATTGAATAATATCGACTATATCGTATTTTGTGATTGTTTAAACAACCTTATTTTTATAAATTTTTAAGGTTTTCTAATTTTTAAGGCTAGGTCATTTGCACGTGTACCCTCAGTTTGCATGCAGGTGCCAGTTTTTATGCTAATAAGTTTTAATTAACTTATGAACTTAGCGTCTCCATGCTCGGAGGTGGTTGTCATTTTATTATGAAATAGTTTTACTTAGGTTGCGAGGCGCGAATAATACATCGTTATATTATGTCTTGACAACTACTATTAAAATTAAAGTGTTATCGGAACTACGGGGCAGAATTAAATGTGTTTTTGCTGTACAACTTGTTATTAGGCCTGGGCAGGATCTAGTCTAGTATTTAATTTTAAAAAAAGCTGTATTTTGAAAACAATGCGATGCTAGATCGACTTGTCACATGCATAGGCCAAAATTGCAGGCGGGAACTAGTTAAAAATAAGTAAGCGTTTTAAATTCATTAAGTTAAAAATTATGCAGTACACTAATATAAAATTAATTTAAAATAAATTAAATATTTAAGTTACTTTACAACCAATATTAATATAACAACGTATAAAATAACATACTTATACAGTTTGAACTAAAAACAGCAACTATTAGATCAAGTATTTTAAGTGGAAATGTAATTTATATGTCGTACTTATATATTGATATCGCTACCTCAAAACACAATTAAACCTTTGACACGTTTAGTAACAACAAACTTTCACCCCTGGGAGGTAAAATTTAATTAACGAGATTTCGTATCAGAGTTACAGTCAAAATTAATAAATATTGCTTTATTTTATCATTGCCGCTGTAAATATTTGATAAAATTTGGAAAATTATATTTTTAATCATTATTATTTTATTGTTTAGTTCATAATAAGTGGGTAAAGTTTATTTATTTATGTTCGTAACTCCAACGTATTTTATTTTTCTTATTAAACTACATATATCTATACAACAAGAAAGGTAAAAAAGTCATTTAAACTAGTTTCATCTAGTACCTAAAAAAAGACAATGTGGAAATATATTTTCTCCCTTTTCCAATCTAACATTGCCTACAGAGTGAGATCGGATGTGTGTTTTTCGAGACGTAAATGTTTTCTAATATGAAGCACATCCTGAACTAGGAGCACAGTAAGGCATGCTATAAATTGACCGTTACAACCTTAAATAAATATGTAATAATAATAATAAAAAAACAGTAGTGTATATTAAACACACAGACAAACAGATATAATATAACCGCTTTGTTGAAATAAATCGAACACGCCTAGCTCGAACAGGAGCGGTGGAAACGTTAAATATCGAATTATTTAACGTTATCAAAATAATTACACAGCGAGCGATTCAGTGTTTTTATTGACCAAGCATTCAAATACAAACAAAATTTAAATTGATGATGTCAGCCATAATTATTTCAGTCGATTTTAATTAACATATTATCGTAATACGTTTCGCTTGTTCTACGTATTTGGATGTAATTATAGTTTTTGAGGTCGGTTACGCGCATATATTAGAGGCAAAGTAATAGATTTAGGTATACGAGTATGTGCATCGAATAAAACAGTTGTGATTATCATATAGCACGCAACGCACGAATTTTGAATAATTTAAATGAAAAAAAAAGGCAAATACATGTAAATTATGAACACAATTTAGATAGCAATTTACCTAACATTATGTATAGCATATTTGATGAAATGTATATAGCACGCCTAAACAATATTAAAACGAAAACGCACTTATTTGTTACATACATATGAACATATTTTTAGAGATAACTGTTGTTTAAAAGCTATATTAAGCTAGTCAATAAATTTTATACGAAATTAAATTAATATGTCTCTCTTATCTTTTGTTTTTAATTGTTTTCACCATATATACGTCAAATCCAATATCTAGTATACAATAAATATAATAAGCTAATACAATAATAAATAAATTCAATCATCAACCAACAATATTTCTGCAGACGCCATTTCATATTCTTCTCTTATACACCTAATGAACCGAAGATACTACTGTGTCAGTAAAAGTCTATATAAACGTTCTAATGGAAACATTGTTTACACGGACGAAATAGTCGATTGGAGTTGGTTTTTAAATATTCAACAAGTGCCAAGACTCTTTCGAGACACTTTCGAGTTGCTTGGCGCAATGCATATTTAAAACAAAGAGAGGAAGCCCTAGTATATTTAAAGGAGCAAGTGCTGAGAGATATTTACGAGAATACTTTGAATTTCAATTTGTAAATTGATTTTGGGTATTAAGAAATTGGTTTACCTCGGTTTGCGTAATGGTGGTTGTTTATGTTTGAGTTTTTCTATTTAAAAATTGAAAATGTATTTATTGGTTTGGTGAAAACTTTTCCTGAAAGAGATTGATACTTGAGTATATATTTTTGATTATGTTACAGTTTTGATATTTCTTTATACTGTTTTGTTTTTTATAATTACCAGGTGGCGTCACTCATATTTGTTGAGTTTTTTACTTTCCACATATTTAATAACGTCGTGTTAAGTCCGTTTTAACGTGGAAGTAGAACAAAAATCGTTCCTCACACACTTACACGTTTTTTATATTAATAGGATGTGTACACAATTAAGGATAACCTTTATTGTACATAATTTAAAGCAAATATATGTCTATAAAGGACGAGCTTTCTGCTAAAAAATATTCCCTACCAGTCAACCACAGAATCAAGAAGAAGGTTTGCAAAATAGAAACATTTATAAGTTATATATCTATATATGTTTAAACAACTACGTCACGATAACGTCACACTAACTAGTTTTAGTAAACAAAATACACATTACCAACGCTAATATTTCAAGACATTAAAACGGTCTCAATTAAACCGAGGACGAGTTCAGCGGAGCGCGGCACCTGTCAAACGAGAATCTTGTCTTGTCTCATCCCCTACCACCCGGAGCGATCTATTAGAATATACCTACCTAAGTAAATTGAGATAATTAACGTTCAAACAAACCTCACCGAAAAGGCGATTAGACAATTTGTCCAAACTCCCAAACTGTCACATAAACAGAGTGAGATTTCAATATGGCCAGAACTTTAACTTCCAAGTCGCCATTCGCAAGTTTCGTAATGTTATCGTAAAGCTTATTCCTGTTATATAAATAATTGACTAAACTTTGTAATCCTAGTCTGAAAAGTTTTAATTTTGTTCTAAGATATCATAATTTGTGCTGTAAAATTTTGCTTTATTATTTATTATTCGCTCGTGTTTTTTTAAAGGTTCTGCTTCAGATTAGTACGTTTGTTTCTTTAAATAGTTTAAAATACTTGAATAATATTGTAAAAAAAATGTTTGAAATTGCCAAAATCAATGTAAAGTACTCAATTAAAATCACATTATTTTGACGGAATTCGTTTACGGTAATTTATTTGGGGAGATAATTTAGTCCCCTAACCTATCTCACAAATTAAAACAAATATAGCATTATATAAATATATACTCTATTGTCTCGAAGACGAGGACTGTAGAGCGAGGAGCATGTTAGTATTGTCTTTTCGAAGTATTGTCTTTGTACACGACGGCTTGGCGACAATGTGAGTACTGTAATTTGCCTACAGATAAATCCAGCCGCGGACAGATGCTTCCTGCAATATAGAGAACTCACGCCTCGCTAAGTTTCCCTGTTTTCTATATGTTTTGTCGACGTCAGTATATATAGTATGTATAACATCGACGCTACTTCAGACACACTGTTTAATATACTGCAACCATTAAAAAACTCTAAAGTTTTAATTGAAAATTCTTTCAGGAACTATGAAAAGTATTAGAGCGAACAATATTTCATAAGAACGTTTGTTTCGTTTCAGGTAAACAACTTTCATTTGATTGACATCGGTATGCGGTATGTTATTGAAACGTTAATCTCGTCCGAAGCCACGAAGTGAACTCGTCTCTTTAGCTTTGGAAATAGCTTTACGATTATTTTGTAACACATCAAAGGAGGTGATTAAATGTAGGGACGGTATACGCAGATTTTCCGACGGCGGCGGCGCGGCGGCGCGGCGCTGTGAACACCACCTGCCAACTGTCGACACGTACTACCAATTTAAACTGGGAACCCTCTAATTGATTCACAGCTCGACTTAGAACACAAATATTGAAGGTAACCTTTGAGACAGTGTCAGATAAGAGTATCGGTATGCCTGATTTGATTTTTTTAGGGTTCCGTACAGAAAGGATAAAATGGAATCTTACTAACTAAGACTTCGCTCTCAGCCTGTCCGTCACCAGACTGTATTTCATGTGATGATAGACTGTATCTTATATAACAGAACGTGATAGTTTGATAGTTGAAATTTTGTAGAGATGATGTATTTCTGTTGCCGCTATAAGCAAAAAAAAGATTCAGTACAATATTATTATGAAAAAACAATAATGTTAAATATTTTAGAAGGCTCCTATAGAATAAACGTGATTTTTTGCCGGAACTTTTCCTTCGAGTCTAACGCACTTGCTCGGCTTTTTAATAATAAGAAATGAATAGTAAAATGTATACTAATAGTAAAACTATTGAGAATTTTTAGTTCTCGACTCATTTATTTAAAGAGCAAAGTATTTATTATACCGTTATATAAGTAAATTATATAGGAATGTAACATTTTAATTAATATTTCAGTTCGTTAATTAACGTAGGAATATAAGGTTTTTTGTCTGTCTTTAATCTTGAAAGATTTTTTCAAATCAAGAAAACTCTCTAAATTATGTAACATATAGATGTGTAATATACAAGTTGGGGGTCCAAATAACGTTTTCGATTCAATACGGCGGCCGCTCGTAAACCGGAGAGGTAGACTGCCTCATGAATACCTTAGTTTCTTAGTCCACTTTAATAGTTAAATAGTGGAGACAGGTTGAAGGGATAACTTAACTTTGTTATCCCAGAGGAGATCCGTTACAAGATGGAGCTAATGGAAACAGATCAGTTAAGAAAATTATTAAGACAAAAATTAATAATTAAAATTTTGACTCCACACCTCATGGCGAAATGTTACATATGTCGAATAAAAGCTTCAAATTAAAATACCTAAATACAAGGTAATATATACATAGTCTACTTTTTAGTTTGGAAATAATGTTAACGTACTTGACGATAATAATATCACGGAATTATCTAATTAATTATACTATAAAAATCTCTCGATACCTCCGCTATTGAATTAATTATGGTAAATTGGCTCCGATCTTACTATAAATACAGACGGAACTGCACTGTAAATTGATAGCGGTATTATCCGATCCGTGTATATCATTAAAGGCGGCTCATCTAATGCGTACAGGTAACGCAAACACGCCCTCTCAGCATTGAGGATCGGTATTCTATTTGTGCAGGCAGTGGGCTAAACCAGCACACTGTATGGAGATATCCTTCAGCTGTAGTATTATTTATGTTAAAGTAGCTATTTGAATGCGTCCGAGTAATGCTGGGGCGAGGCTGGAGTTCTATTGATGCTATAGTATTCGTTAACCGGGTTTATTAAATGTTCTATGTATAGAACTATTATAATTTGTTTATAATATGTGTAATAGAATATATTAACTATGAACGTGAGGCCGGTCGTGGCGCAGCGGCACGAAGTGTAACTGTAAAACCGACTGGTTGTGGGTTCGATCACCATTCGAGGGGAAGAAATATTTAATTAAATTTATATTTCCATTTCTTCGCTCTGGTGTCTTCGCCTGGTGGTTCGCTCTGGTGGAGGCTAAGCGCGGCGTTGAGTTCTGCCACTCTACACGCAATGCCTACAGAATTCGGCAGAAAGTGGGGAACGGAGTGTCTAAACACTAGGTTCCCTCTGCCTACCCTGCTGTATGCGGGATACAGCATGAAGCTGAACTATGAACGTATATATTGAATGATTGACTCAGCCTTCTTTCTGAGTCAGTCAAATGGTTGTCAAATAATTACTTTTTTAGCCTCAATACGTTAAATAATTGAAACAATAGTAAAAGTTTTTTGTTTTATATTTTGTTTGTAAATTATACGCAAATATGAATTTTGCAACAGCCTTCTTTTATTGTTATTTTTATTACACGCTACATAGATATATCGATTCGTAACAAAAAACTATAGGTTTATTGTTATTTTAAAATGTCCCCGTGTAACAGCAACATGGCTAACATTTTCATTTAAAATTGAAATAGGGTTTAAAAATTTAAGAAGACCCCTTCAAAAAACGACCTAGTTTCGATTTCGATCGCACACGTGTTGAATATTTTAAGCCTCCTGACTACGTATACGTATCCCATATAGTAATATACTTTCCGAATTCATTATGTAAATTATAATCAATTTCATTTAGTAGCCTTAATATTATTAATTTATTTCTTGAGACCAGTCTCGGTGTGTAGTTTGTGCCCAAACTACACACTGTGTAAGCCACAGGTTGTGGGTTTGATTCCCACTCGGGGGAGTGAACTATTTAACGTTTTTATTTTGTGGCTCTGGTATCGAGGCAACGAGCAAAATTGAGTTCCGCCAATTAACACGCTATGTCACCAAAATTTCGGTGGAAAGTGGAAATGGAAGTATCTTAACGGGAACGGAATGCCTTTACACTAGGTTCCAAGGTTCCCCGCTCCATCAGCGTCTGACTGCAAACGCGATGGTATAGTTTCGACCATCTAATCAGGGGATGAATTAATGGTCTTTTTAGAGAGAAATAACGATGATGAAAGCTTATTTTGCCTTATTTTAGTTTTAAAAACGGGTTTAGTTTTAATAAAATTCGCCCCAGAATTACAATATTAAGTAAGAAAATAAATTAATATTTACTCACTATTTCCAAAGATGATTTTTATACTTATCTAATACATAAAATTTTCAAAGAAAATTTATATTTCCATCTAGGACGCCGCCCGTGTGTAAAATGCGATAGCACTGGTGTGGATAGTAAATAGGAATACTCTACTTAACTATACCTAATAACTTTATACGTAATATTTTTAAACAGATATATTATATTTAGAGACTGTAATGTTTGTAGTTCCGTACCCTTTTTATTTTTTAGCTTCAAGTTTTGTCGTGGCGAGGCGGCGAGGCTACCCCGCTAGGGACAAAACGTGAAGCTAAAAAATATATTTAAAAGTAAATACCGCCACTCGTGGCGCAGCGGCACAAGCGTGTGATTGTTAAGGAGACAGCTTGTGGTTCACATCTCATCCGAGGAAATGAAATATTTTATATTTTCATTTCTTTCTCTGGTGTAAAGACAAAGCGAGGCGTTGAGTTTTGCCTCTCAACACGCAATGCCTCCAGAATTCGGCAGAAAGTATGGAGCGAGGAGTCCTAACACTAGGCTTACTCTACTACCTGCAGGATACAGCCTGAAGTTAAAAAAATATTTTAAATTATTAGCGACCTAGAATGCTAATAGTAGTTATACATTACAATATTTAAAATTGGGAATAACATTAAATCATTACTAAACTCCCATCTTCTATTAATAAATGGTATATGACCAACAAACAATCTACTGTACTGCTCTACGAAGTAGTCATGGATTCAAATCTATAATAAAAAAATATATACGGCTGTTTGCTTTTCATAAGACGAATAATACCTAAAGGACACGTATATATAATAAGAATATATAAGTAATTCCCCAAGTCCGTAAGTATTGGATGGTTAGGCTAAAGAGTCAGGTCGAGTCGAGTGCATGCAAAGAAGGCTACAGCAGCACACGCCTTGTCAACTTTAATTCATGGCTACTAGTTAGTGACATTTTTAAAACGTGTTAATGATACGACCAGTATTATATACCTACATTCGTATACGCTACTAGCTCTAATTGCTATGTGTTTTTATATTATGTAAATGTCACGTCGCCTTCAGTTCTCTGTGTATATATAAATATTATTTTAATTCAACACATGAACAATCGTTAGATTCATGTGTTTTTATATACGAAATGTAACTATCCACATTTTACGAAGGTTATAAAAATATATTACAGACTGAAAAAATATTTATTAACAATAGTAAATTAATATTATTATAAAAAACATCTTGGTACTATTAGCAGTAGACCATACTTATTAAGCTTGGCAGCGAAAGGCTTATAATAAATTCAGTAAAAAGAGTTATTGCAATTATGAATAAGAACATGTAAAACAATGTTTTCATATATCATAAAGATTTTCTATAGCAAACAAGTGGAGTGGTCCGTTAATGTTGTTGAACAATAAAGTCAATATTTTTATAAAATGTAAATGCTTTTACTCGATAATTTTATCAGGTTTATATATGATAGAGCAATATTAATATTGTTTTAAAACGTGCAACAAAAAAAAAGCTTTTTTTTTAAATTATATCATAAAAATATCTTTTAGACATACCTTTAGCTAATACATAACCTGTAATAAATATATCAACTAATATCAAGATACCGTTTAGATCTAAAAGAAATTTATTGCAGTGTTACCGTGTATTTCCTACTTCGTCTAAGAATGAAGATTAGAATTAAAATTTAATTAAAATTAAATTAAATCAGCTTCACGCTGCCAAATCTAGTGTTAAGACACTCCGTTCCCCACTTACCGCCAAATTTTGAGTGGCAAAACTGTACGCCGCGCTTTGCCTCAAAACTAGAGCGAAGAAATGGAAATACAAATTTAAATAAATATTTCATTTTCTCGAGTGGGAATTGAACCCACAACCAGTGGCGTTTACATTCCGAAGAATATTTAACCACTAAAATTATCAATTTAATTAAGTTTAATAACTTAAGGTGATACAAAAGACAATAATGCATACATACTATTTTGTAAATTCAAAAACATCTTTTAAAATCTCGTTTAATACAGCACCAACTGACATTCCCTTATGCAAAGTTGAAAAAAAAACACGAGAACAAATTCGTAGCAGCCTCACGTATTGCGTTTGCTGTTTATATTAGAGTCGGAATACTCTTTTCTACTTATAAAGGGTTTTGCTTATTATGAACGCGCCAACTGCGGTTTTCATTTAGTTTTATTATGTAGCTTTGACTGCGTACACGAGGATGTTTAATAACTTCTTTCGTTTGCTTGTTCTCTTGAAAAAATATTTTAGTTTTAAAATCACCATCTCTTTTTCGTTGTCTATGTTAACGGGTACGTATACTACGTACGACGTACTTTTTAAATATAGGCATTTTTAATCACTTAATTACAAAATGTGATAAAAACTATTATTAATTTATATTGACAATTGAAAGGTAACTAACAAGGTTATTTAATATTTTTGATATTAATTATATTTATTTGACATATTAATAGACACAACGACGATATAAAAAAACTGCAAAATTCAAAGAAATTACTATCTGTAATACAATGCCAACTCATTCATTATCACATTTACAGTATTTAGCCGAAAATATAAACCAACAATGGTATGATACAAATAACATCATTAATATAATGATATTTATAATTTATAAAAGGAACAAAAACGGGACGCGATCCCGTGAAAGCTGCTTTGACGTCCTCCAGAGGATATAAAGCCCTAGAAATTACGTTAAGATGGTGCAATTTTAACGGCTTTATAATATTTATATACTAAGTGCTTTAAGACTTCAATTTGTTACTTGATTTATTAAAATAAAAATATAGTTTTAGTTATACTTCAGAAAAGTATGGATTTTTTCTTGACTTTTCCTTTCACACTTTTTCCCACAATCAGCCAGGTAGAGTGAACCTTGCTTTAAGAAACTCTATTCACGACTTTCCGCTCGAGACATTGGGCGTTGAGCGGCGAAACTCAACACCGCGCTTTATCTACCAGAGCGGTGAAATTGATATAAGATCTCGAGTGTGAATAGAACCCAGAATTACCGCCCGTAAAGTATCGCACTACGCAACGACAGACTCAAACTTCAACTTATATTTTTATTCCATTTTGTCGACGTTGTGATAATCTTATGGTAATAATTTATTCTAAATTATAGAATATGGCACGATTGTTATTTCCATTTATACAATAGCTACACGTTGAACTAGACTTGCTCTTTCAAGGAATAGTTCCTCTTAGCATAAACCAATTGTTTTTATATTCTATAACAGAGTTATTTATTTTATAATTTAAAAAATCTATTAATATTGAATTAAATGCGTTAAAATATTATTATAAGCAGTATAATATATATATATATATATATATATATATATATATATATATATATATATATATATATATATATATATATATATATATATCGTATAAATCACTTTTAGTTTTCAGCTTCGTCCTGTATCCCGCATGTAGAGTAGACAGAGGGAGCCTAGTGTTAAGTTACTCCGCCCCTCATTTTACTGCCCAATTCTGAAGGCATTACGTGTTGAGTAGAGGAACACAACGTCGCGCTTTACCTCCGCACTAGTCCTAAGAAATGAAAATATCAAGTATTTAATTTCCTCGAACGGGAATCGAACCCACGACCCGGTGCGTTTACACACACGCTTGTGCCCCTGCGCACTTAAAGAAAAGAAAACAATTACAGACGCGCCACAAATTCAAATACCATAACAATATATTAGTCATCTGCAATTATACAAAAAAATATCTAAAACCAGTCAATTAGCATTAGTACGTCGCGTCGGTATCGTATCGCACAGGCGCAAGTACGAGTGCAGTCCCGCGAGGAGGCATCTCGTGTGAATGATGCCGAGTGTTCCGAGCGCAGCGTTGTTAAAACTCAAGCCGCGTTGAGTCGCGTGCGCTAATTGTGCTCTACGTAGAGTGGAGTGTAAGCCACACCCCCCCCCCCCCTCACTTCCCACCACTTCCCCCCAGACTACCTTACTGCTCCACATTCCTTGTTTCGGTCTCTCATTGTATGTGGAAAAAAATTTATAACTGTTGACATTGAGCTCGTACACACTATACGTGCATACGTACTGTGGATGTACCTACTCCTATGTATGTAACGTCGTGTGTCTTTGTAAGTTTATTTCCTTATTTGCTTGTTTCTTTCTTGTTTCATCGTTAGTGTTGAGCTTATTTAGACTTGTTCCATGCAAAAATTGTGTTTAGTTTAAATTGAGGTCTGTAAACGCAAATGGTTGTGGGTTCAATCCCCAATCGAGGAAATTAAATTTATATTTTCATTTGTTCGCTTTGGTATGGAGGCAAAACTCGGCGTTGAGTTCTGCGACTCAGCACGCAATGCCTCCAGAATTCGGCGGAAAGTGGGAAACGGAGTTTCTTAACACTACGTGCCCTCTGCTTACCCTGCTGTGCGCAGGACACAGCGTGTAAAGTTGTTACTACTCATACTAATATATTTTTATTGTTGATATATACAAATAATATATACTAATATATTTAGAATAAACCTAAGCGTGGATACAATTAAAGGTTGCGATTGTAGATGCGTTCAAACGCCACAAACAAAAAGGTCGATAGCAAAACTAATAAACGCCGAACAAGTATTGGTAGTTTAATCGCAGCTGCACAAAACGCGAGCGACAAAACCAACCTCGAATCTGAGCCACAACAACCCTGCTGAAGTTTAATTCAATCGGTGCGCTTCGGCCGTAGGGGAAGGGGGAGGGGGGGAGGTCGGCGGAGGGAAACATGTGCGGAGACTGCGATCCCCTGTTAATTACTATTCGTGTGGCAACCCGCACGTTGCGAATTTTGCCTCTCGACCTGTGTTTGTGGACATTTTGTACTAACCTAGCTTCTTATCACATATAAAAAAATCTGGTCATGCCACTCACGAAAAATGAAATACATGTAAAAATAATAATATTTTAACTCATAATAAATAAAAATTAGTAGGTAGTAGAGCTCAAGCTTGCGGGACGAGATCGCAGATAGAGGCGAACACAAGTAGAGTCTACGAGGCGATGTTAATTACTATCGCGCGGCCACACATCGCGAACTTTGGCGGCTGACGTACGAGTACGTAGGTAGGCCTCTCGCCGCAAGTTTATCTTTCATAGCGCCGTGGCAGTCCGACAATCTTGTTAATTAACCCTTTGACGTGATGTTTGTTCTAGTCATATTATGATGGCTGCTTCACTTTTGAAATTATATAATTTTTTTCATTTTTATATTTATATATACGAATTTAAACAAGTTATTACTTTACATCAGTCCATCAGTGAGGCTAGTTGTGGCAAAGGAGCAAAAGAATGCGACACGACAGACAGGTTGTGGGTTGGATTCCCATTAGAAGAAATTAAATATTTAATATTATAATCTTCGCTTTGGAGACGCACGGCGTTGAGTTCCACTACTTACTACACAATATCTCCAAAATTCGGCGGAACTTGCGGGATACAGCGTGAAATAAAAAAAAATGTTAACACAATCTTGTACTACAAGCAGCATGTAAATGTCTCCTTTTAAATAATAAACATTTGTACATTAATTCCATATAACCTAAGCGTGTTCACGATTTCAATTTGAATTTTCTCGTCGTATTTCACGTGCTTGCGTCAGATACCTCAAACATTCCCATCCCTTGTTAGAAGACACCAAGCGAACGGAGAACGTACCCCAGTGCCTTTATCATGTAAATTTCTAAGATTTCCTCCTTAAACTCCAATATATTTAAGTTAAACAGGAAAATATATTTGGTCCAACATCTTTGCAGTTTTAAATTAAATTCTACTAATTCTTGTCAGTTTTTATATTGGTTTATTAATATATATTTCAATTTCGTCTAAATAATTTAAAGTAAGTAGGTACTAAACAAATTTAAAATTATTTTTAATGTCGTTAAACACTTTTAGCTTTATAAAATTGGAGTCACTTTGTGTAATAAGGGCTGTTATAGGATCGATGTGGACCGGGCCGTAAGTCCATCGACATAAATTCGTATTAGTGCCAGCTCTGGTCGACTTTACGACGTCTCCAGCGTACTTATTGCTCGCTCGCGAATCTAAATATTTGCAGAGAATGGTAAATTTTGCAAGAAAACAATGTACCGAACTTGGACGATAAATTATATTAAATAATATGAACGGCACGATTTTGTAACATTTTTAAAACATGTTTTTTAATACGCTTTTTGTGTAATTTAAATGTAGTTTTATTGTATTTTGTAGTCAATATTAAGAAGTACTTTTACGACACAAAGAAGTGAGACTTAAGTTAATTTTGTCCAAAAGATGAACACTTAAGCGAGGACGAGATCTTCAAAGGTGTCAAGGAGTTCGGCAATTGAGAATGGGGACTTGAAAACATTCTTACTACTAATATAAATTTAACAATCTCTTCTACCGGGATTTGTAAAATTTATAGCGCTTAATCAGTTTAGTTCAGTTCTTTAAGAATGGCATTTCTAGCGTACCAAAAGGACTTAATCTTTGTAGCAGTGAAGTTAATATATTTTATTAGATTTTCAATATAAATAGCACGAGACCAGTCGTGGGTCACAAGACTGACTGTTAACTCGACGGGTCGTGGATACGATTCTCACTCGAAGAAATGAAATATTACATATTCTAATTACATTGCTCTGCTATTGAGGCAAACTGCGACATTGAGTTCCGTCACTCTCATCTCATCTTCGAAGGAAGCTACGAAATATAATATACTCGTATATGTTAGTAATATAATATATTCAACTTGTTAATATAGTTTATCTGATTTTCTCCTATATATCCATAACTAGTTGCAATAAGAATGACAAGATGTCTGTCAGTACAAAATTAAGTGAGTTTGTTGAGTGTAAACAGGGATAATCCTTAGCTTGACTATGATTAGCATATCGCGGGAGTCGGCGTTCGTACCCCAGAGGCATCTGCAATTTAAATCAGGGACTTGGTCGGGACCGACCGACTCCTTAGCTCAACTCGGAATTCGAGATTTACTACGATTGGATGGTTTCGGGTTCGATTTTCTGCATATTCGAGTAGATTGTGTCCTTTGTGTTTGATTAAATTTCGATTTAAATACTTTAGGATTTAGTAACGGAATTTCCCTAACTCCCGAGTTCTGTATCATATATAAAAGAGATATTATTGTAATCCTTCTATACTAGAGGGATTGTTTCGCCCGAGAGCTCTTTTGAACTCTCCTATTAATAAATCGATCAAACATTGTATCGATCTCTATTCGTCTACGTCAGTTTAAAAATTGGATGAGAATTTTCTACTACAATTTACAATGAACTGGAATGCTGTGAAAAATAACCACAGATTTACACGTCTTCCTCTGGATTTTCTTTGCTTTTCTTTATTCCGGAATTAAGATTTTAATTGCCCTTATGGGAACGTTATTTATTGCTATTTTACTTTATGCTCGCTCAATTATTTTCATACGAGTACGCCCATTTCGAAACCATTTTTAGTAAACTATTCCGTTAAAGCAGTGAACAGTTTCTTAACAATAAGATTGATTTATTTTACTAACTCCCGCCTCCGTAACTTATTATTTTTAGGTTTCACTCAAGTTTCATTCATAGGAGCAAAGGATTTTAGTATTATAAAAAGTCAGTTTATACTTAAACAATAGTAATAAAAGAAATACATGTGCTACGATATACATATATTCCACTTTAACCTTACACCAGCTTTAAGAAGCCTTTGAGTATCATAAGCCACTTTGCCAACCACGTAGTTACTGTAAGTTCCGCTGCTAAATTCAATTGAGGTTGCAAAATCTAAGCTGTGCAGCAAGTTGGGACCGATCGTATTTTCACTCGCAACAAATTTGAATTTCAACACATAAACCTAACAGACCAATGTGTGGTATCAACAGCTCTTACTGTATTTCTACGAACGGCAATTTCGGCAAAGGGTAAGAGAGACAGTAAAGGGGAATTTTGAAGAACCCGCGCCTTGTTATCTAGGGCCTCGCAGTATAACCAATTAGCGGTAATTGTTTAGGTTGTCCTTTAAATTTTACTTAATCCCTAAATAAGCCTTTGTTATTTACGTGTACAAAGCTTGCTTTAATCGGTTACATTGAGCATCAATTCTACCCTGTTATACACATTACACAAAACAATTTTTGTCACAAATGTAAAATTATTTTAGGAAATTAAGATAAAATTTACAAATTAATTCTCTAATTTGCTATGTACAGAATTAAATCTGCATATTTTAAATATACATACATATAGTATATAATTGGACATGTCATGCACTTTCAGATTGTGAATTCGATTCGCATTTGAGGAAATTAAATATTTTAATTTTTTCGCCCTGGTGTCGAGGCAATGTGCGGCGTTGGGTTCCGCCACTCAACATGCAATGCTTTCAGAATTCGGCGAAAATTGGAGAACGGAATGTCTTAACACTAGATTTTCTCTGACTACCCTACTGTGTGTGGGATACAGCATGACGCTAAAAAAATATACTTTCTCTTTTTTAACACTCTTTTAACAAGATCCTAATTTCGATTATTCATTATGGAAACATATCGTCCAATAATAATAACATTGATATTTTTAGCGATATGCATACATCAATCCACTCATCCGATATTGAAACACCACCACCACCACCACCCAACCACCACCAATAACATACACGACATATCTGAATTATGATACAAAGAGATGACAGCGATTATTGGCCATTGTTATTGAAGTGAGCAGGAGCGATTAATAATTAATTATCCATCGGACATAATTTGGGCGGATCACTGTGCGAGTGCTGTAATGGATTGGTCCGTCCGACTTCAATTGATATACTATACGTGAATTATGCTCTGTTTAATGAGAGGCTCGTGCACAGATTGAGATATGAAGGCAGCTTGCCTAGGTGACTTCTTTAGTTATAATCTAGTTTACTCTTTATTTCTCTTCTATATTTAATCTGCTTATAAAAAAATCATAAATACAAAAGCATCAATAGATAAATATAGATGGGAGAAATTGCGACCTTTAAAAGCCACGGCGTCTTAAAATATCACTTTAAATTATTCATGTGGTATATAAGCATAATAATTAATTGTTTTACTAGAAATTTATGTTTTTATTTTTTTATTAAATATATTATTATAAACGTGGATACGTTGTAAAACTTAAATAGTTCGTTAGGTCATCGTTTCTAGAGGTTAGTTGAGCTAAAATAATTAAGTACTAAGCTAATTATAAATGTAAATTCAAATTGATAATGTTCAATCTACCAGATTCCCAAGTTCTTGAGATGCTTTCGTTCCGTTTCGCTCCGATAAAGATGCAAAAATATCTTATCTCTAAACTTTTTCTTCCATGCAACAGATCTCAGCTACCCCTTTTAATAGAAATTAAACTGGCTCTCTGCTTTTAAGATAACTACCTCCTTACCGTTTAATTAAAGTTGGCTCGTTCAATTTATTTTGTAAAAAAATCGGCAATAAATAAAAGCAAACATCTATTGATTAAATAATTTCAGTTGTAGTATTGAACTCTTTTCTTCATTTATATTATCCCCACAAAGATGGTTGACGTTGGTATACCACTTTTGACTTTCTGAGTTTAGACAATGTCTCGATATGAACTTATGAATATATAATTTTAAAATCTAACTCATCTAACAAGTTTATTTATAGATATATATATATATACAAGTTTATACAATAAAAAAGAACAACATTTTTATAGTTATGTTTATCAACATTTTCTTTTAATTACAACAGGGTAAATAAATAACTGGTTTTATTTAGCCTATTTTATTCATATTATTTTTTTTCCTTATAAAGTTGAAAAATATATTGTTTCCAAGTTTCATCCTTGTTTTCTAAGATATTTATTTACGAACAGTTTCGCAGTCGGCGACGAAATATCCCTTTAATGGGCGTCGGGGTGTCGGGTCCTCTGCAATTTAGATTAGTCCTTTAATTAAATTAACATTATGATCCCTATCTCAGCGGAGCAGGTGGTCGCCGATATTGCCCTGTTAGAATTCTTTCCGCTATTTCGCTTTCGTCTTTAAAATTGCAAAATTTCAAAATATTTACGATCTAGCTTTGGATTTAGATATTTATAGTTAAAATAAGGTTGTAATTTATATATTTGTTTCGGTTTTAGTTCTAGGTATTGATTTTGTTAGCGCACAACACTTACTAATATATGTTTAAAGGTATAGTGGATATTTCTGATTCATATTAAGGTTTTATAGACAAAATAAAATATCCATACTGGTATCTCTATTAAAGTTCTTTGACATATGATAAAAATAAAATTAGATACTCATTCAATACATAAATAAAATGTTCACTCGCCGTAGCTTCGTTTTCTCGTTAAACACAGTGATTTAAATCGTCACAAACAGTGCTAGTTTTCGCGATTTAACCCTCGTTTCTTTTCCAGTCTGTTTGCGTTTATTTTATCTATTTCTGAAGCAGCGGTGCTGCGGTGCCGGTCGACCGAAAAATTAGAAATATCTCTATCCCATCGCCCGCCTGAGATCGGACGGCTACGTGATTACTAAAATTGCAACATCTATTGTCTTGGATTTTGTATATTTGTTTTATGTTTTACTTTGGATTTTATTTTATACTTGTGCCTTTCGATATAATATTAAACCTTATTGTAAATAAAGCTTTAATTATCTATTTTTATACGAAGGTACTTATGTTGGATAGAAATGTAAACCACAATATGATTGTTATTAATATTTTAGTTTCACCCACATAGCAGGGTAGGCAGAGGGAATCTGAGGACTAATTATTAAGATACTCCCATCCAATTAAGACACTTTCGCAACGACTGGTCTTACACACTGACCACAATATCAATTATCAAAACATAAGAAAATGTTACATTAATTATTTTTAGAACTAACACCGTAATACTAAAAGACACGGACGCTTACCTTCCCTCGAAGGTATGCAGTTACAGCCAATTATTTTTACTTTATGAGGGATAAAAGTAAAGTTTTACCCCATCAGTGTTAGGTACCCGCAATAAGTTAGGGGCAATGGAGGATAAGGGTGAAAAGATTGTAATATTTTACAATAACATAATACCGGATAAACGTTGGCGAAGCGATCGTTATAATTTTTGGAAAAGACATCTACTTTAACTTTTGATTATGTCCTTCTAAACTTTGTCTTATTTATATATATATTTCACTTTATTTGATCTAACCTGACAATATCTATTAGCCAGTTGTGAAAGTTTAAATTATTGCCGCTGACATTGATGCCCGAAGAAAAATTGCCTTCTCCAAAGTTTGAGCGCTTCATACCGAAGTTTGTTTTGTCAATATTTTATTATCGCCGAAGACGCGCTATTCGATCAAATTCGAAACCTTTTTAAATATTCCGTATCCCTAGGAATTTTTACTTTCTTTGTAATAATTATAATAAAATTCTCTTTAGCCAAATGCTTACTAATCGTATACGATTTGAATTTCAAAACAGTTTGATGGAAATTATGGTTTACAAACATCGGGCCCTGTATTTATTAAAGCTCATTTGTGAATCTGAATCGTACTGAATATCTAATTCAACACATAATTTCCACTAGTACAAATTATTGAAAGTTTATGACTAGGTATGACTTGTCAACAGTTTAATATTTTGTATGAAGAGTTGATGTTTAAGTGTGGAACGGAAGTATCGTTGGTTCAAAAAAAGAAGTATCACAATTACTTTTCCAAGTGTATTGATAAGAAGTTCGGTACGCATAAATATCAAAAAGGTAAAAATTATTGCATAAATATTAAGACATAACTTTAGCTATAGACAAAATTATGTTGTTGCGCCGAGAGTTGAAGTGAAATGATTCTTTGCTTGTCATTTTTCAAAGGCGCTATTCTACTGACACTTAATTTCGATTCCTTCTTGTTTTCAAATACGAAAATCTTTGTTTTTCTTTTCGTGAACAATAGCCACTGCCAGCGAGGTGGCAACATTGTCGTGTTTTTTTTATTTAGCTTACTTTTTATTTTTAGTTTTATTTCCATTGAATACATCTCGTAATTTTTAGTTTAGAGGCAGTAATTTAACCCTTGATGTGAAAGCTATTGCATCCTATGTATGAATAATATATATTACATATATTTTGAACGGGTCAAATATTCATTTAGTCTATCTTCTATCTATCTAATAACAAGCTAGGTGGAAGTGATGTATATCTGTCATGTGCAATATACAGATAATATTTACACTTTGAAAGCTATATACACATAAGCGTATGATAAATTCGCTGTGCAGCGCCCCAGGCGTTTCCGCTCCACTCGCCTCGGATGCACGCCGGTGCGATCGATCGTGTGAATACACCTTTATCCGTTTTTTATTTTTTATTTTCACTTATTTATAGCGAGCTATTGAATCCCGTCCTCGTATGAACACATTTTTTTTAAAGATCGATTCGTTAGCACAGCCCACAAAGTCAACTACAGTCAGGGTAAATCTAGATAAAAAATATGATATCTGAAGTTATTTGTTTGCAAACCGAAGATAAACAAAAAATAACCATTTGGATCTACACCATTCGTTATTAAATGTATGTACTATACATACCCAAAATTGTAACACGGTTAAATTTTCCGCTCATAATAATTAAGTGGCAACGGTAAATCATATATGACCCTTTCGTTTGATATATTTCATGGAGCCATTTGATTAATTACATGTCAAATGATAACATTATATATACTACATTGGTGTAATATAAGGGAAATATTTTTTGTATTTTCGTTATATTATGTCAGAAATTGGAAACAGTTGAAAAAATAAGATAAAAACACATTTTGTCTTTAAGTTTCCAATTTATTCAGAAAGACATTCTACGTGATTGCAATAAGTGATATGTATTACCCAATAACAATACTTCACATCAGTTTCTTTAAAGATATTGCCGTTGCCTACAAGCAACTGCCTCCGATTGACACAACTCCACTGCCTTTTCACCTACACCTAAAAATTAGATATTATTTTTTGTATTTGCTGTACGCTCGACATATTTTATTAATGATTTATAGTCATTAGAATTTCCAAGCTATTATATTACAAAATATGATTTTATATTTATAAATAACAAATAATTAGAGTAGAAGGCAACTCTCACATAGCAGTGCAGTGCCGGATACCATAGCACAGTGTATTAACAGAGCGCTGCAGTACTGTTGCGTCCACTGCACTAAATTGGTGCCGTCCGAGTGGGCTTATCGATGGTTATGCTCTGAGACGTTTGTTACATCACTTTGACTGCTCATTCACGAACGGATGCCCAGTGACACAGCGCTAACGACGTACGGATTAACTGTCGTTTTGTCCGTTGCAATCGATACTGATATTGACAATAGTCAGCCTTATTAAATTTACTAATAAAACATTATAAATTTCTTGCATCTACGGAATTAAGTCAAAGGACATTTTGTAGTAAGGATGTCTATGAACAATTATTTTCTTTTAAGAAAATATTCAATTTGTTAAGTGAATGAGTGACTTTAATCTCCAAATTCCCACGGTGATTAAACGAGGTTAATACGTACACCAAATACATAATTATAATAAAAAAGTACATTTTTTTAGTTAACTTTAAAATTAGCTATATCATGTCTCGTTTAATAATCGCTTAGTTTGCCTCCACCGGCCCACGGCGTACTGAAAGGCTTCACTATATCCGTTATTCTCTAGACGACCCAAAATAATTCATAAAGCGACGAACAAATTAGTGCCTTCTATTCCACCGAAAGAAATATTTAATACTCTTTTTCGTCGCAATAATGTCAAGCGTAGACGTTATCTGCCCCCGTAGACAGATCTAATATTCGCACGCTTTTGATGTCGCGAAGGCGTAAAATTAAGATAAGCTCGTAATGCAAATATGTTTGATCGTGTTAATGTTGTAGAAGTATTTTACTACTAAATTAATTTTCAACGTGTAGTATCTCTCGAATGTTATTTATAATATTAACTTTGATTTGATATGTTCTAGAATTTGCCAGAATTTTCCTCCAGAGTACAAGTATGAAACATAACTCAATGGTAGTGTAGGGATTCAAGCGCAACCGAGTGTGTAATAGGGCGACGTGAAGGGGCATTTTCAGAGTGACCGGACAACGTCGTTGCTGAAATATCTAAATGTTAGTAGCTTTGACGTATAACATAACGTACTCGTGTAGTTGAAGATTAATGTTATGTTTGTTATTTTCTCATAAGAATTAAATATATTTAAAGGTATATGATCGTGTAACTCAATTATGAAAGTTATTTGATGAGGTAATTATTATATAATACTAGAGGGCGTGCGCGGCTTCGCCCGCTTATTAAGAGTGAATTCTAAAAAAACCACGAAATATGTGTTCAATAAAATATTTTTAACAGTCTGAATTTATTTTTTTATAAAAATCGGTGGCAATTTAAAGATTTTTCCATATAAACTTTCAACCCTTTATTTGAACCCTTAGGGGGTGAATTTTTAAAAACCATGAAACACGTGTTCAATGAAATATTTTTAAGAGTCTGAATTTCAAATTTTATAAAAATCGGTGCAGATTAAAATTTTTTTCCATACAAACTTTCAACCCCTATTTCATCCCTTTAGGATTAAAATTTTTGAAATTCCCTTCTTAGTGGATGTCCAGAATATGAAAATAAACATATACCCAAGTTTCACGTTTCTACCATCAGTGGTTACGGCTCTGCGTGCGTCTTACCTCAGTCAGTCAGCACAAGTCCTTTTATATATATAGATTATTTATCGCCATTGTGGCGCATTTTAAACTTCTACGTTTGATTTAGACTTGGAATCTACAAAATTTTCAATATTCGGAAGATGGGAAACTGAAGTTAATGGAAACGGAGTGTCTTAACACTAGGTTCCCAAGGTGACTTTGCCTACCCTGCTGTGGGCGGGGTACAGCGTGAAAAAAGAAATATCTGGTCTAATTGCACAAATTAAACTCTACAAACACCTCCATTATTCACCATGTTATGTCTTTAAGTAAGCTAAATGTGGCGAATCAATTGTGTTATGAAGCTTTTTAAATTTATGCGTAAACACCTTCAAATTTTATAAATGTAAATTAATGATTACGATTTTTTTATTTGTATTTAACTCCTTACATAGAAGAAAAACATACCTACGACATCTTACACTATTTTGTTTTTAAATAATTTTAATTATTGCATTGTGCAAAAAACAGATATTTTTATTATTTTTCCTCTACAACAATGGTTCTATAATATTCACCTGTACGAAAACAACCATTTCTTTATACGTACACAACACAATGTAATAAGAAACATATGTGTATATATTATATAAAGAAAAGATGCCACTTAAGTATTCTCGAGCTATAATATTAAAGATTGTCCAGGAAAAATATCACGTATCGACGATACGGGGAATTCTCGTGCGTTCAACCGGAAAATAGCCGACATAAAGGTCCGACATTCTGGTTCTGGCTGAGGACGGAAGCGATAAAATATATGTGAGGGTCACCGACACCCTCGGTCGCCAAACTCATGAAAATCATAAAAAGTTTAAATTAAATTTTCTTGGGAAAATATGGCGGAACTCTCAATGTTTAAGGTAACCGCTATAAAAGCAAAGAATATTGAATAAGTTAAAACTTTTCCATTAACGATAATATATTCATTTAACCGTGTTGTATATATATACATACGCCTTAATTAAATACCAGTAGGTACATTAATTCATTAGTAACTTTAGTAAACATATATCTTTGAATAGTTTAAATATCAAAAGGAATCATTAATATTTTTTTTCTCTTGAAATTATTGAGAGTTTAACGTAAAAGACTCTGGCGCATAAATAAAATGCACAACAAGATGGCCGCGACAGTAGTCCGTGTTACCAGCAATTAATCTCCATTACCCGCACGCGGCCAATCTACTACCAGTTCTGTTTTATTTCATTAAATGGACCCCGAATTAATACGCTCAAACGTTTACAAAGGCAAAAGAATCGACAAAGACCGCTAAAAGAAAATATGCCCCTTTTGTGTCGGTTTCTGATAAATGTCTTGCCTTTGTTTAAAAATAAACGAAACAAACTTGTAGCTAATTTCAAATGGAATATTTTTATAGAAAACGGAACGCAATATTCTTCTTTTGCATAATCTTGTGTAATGAAGAAATTGTTATTTTATTATTGCTAGATATTATATATTTTTTAGCTTTACCCTATAACCTGCGCAGAGAAGGCATAGGTTGGCATAGAAAACAGGGAACCTATAGTTAAGACACTCTGTTATCATTATGATACTTCCATTCCCCACTTTCCGTCTCGACATTGCGTATTGAGTGGCGAAACTCTACACCGCGCTTTGCCAGAGCGAGGTAATGAAGATATTAAATAGGTAGGAATTGATCCTACAACCTTTTGCGTTTACTGTCGCACTCTTGTGAACCTGCACCTGACAAAAAATTGGAATTATTTAAAAATACAAAAATGAAGTAAAATATATTTTTAATATTATTTAAAAAAAAAAAAATTAAATTAGCTTCACGCTGTATCCCGCACACAGCAGGGTAGGCAGAGGGAACCTAGTGTTAAGACACTCCGTTCCCCACTTTCTGCCGAATTCTGGAGGCATTGCGTGTTGAGGGGCAGAACTCAACGCCGCGCTTAACCTCGACACCAGAGCGAAGAAATGGAAATATAAATTTAAGTAAATATTTCATCTCCTCGAGTGGGGATCGAACCCACAACCAGTCGGTTTTGCAGTCACACCTCGTGCCGCTGCGCCACGACCGGCCTCTATATATAATATTATTTTAGTTTTGTTGAAATATCATAAATTTATCGTTTTTAATTGTTGCAGGTGCGGACGTTGTTCGTCAGTGGATTGCCGATGGATGCAAAGCCACGTGAGCTTTATTTGCTATTCCGAGCATATGAAGTAAGTATACCAATATATTATTCCTTTATAATAATACTGTTATATATAAATTAACATAAATTAAAATAAAAAAATGCCATTCTCTATATTGTATAGGTACCTATCGCTCGTCGCTCCCTCGGTCACGCAACTCTAAATATACTCGTATGATATGAAAGTCATATCGCCATGTATTATGTAAAATATTGGATAGGTGTATACCATAGGTGGTTTTGTTAGTTTCTCGACTGGTACGGATGGTACAATAGGTGTCTAAAGTTGCAGGGGTCGTTTCTATCGCGTGTTCTCAATGGTACCTGGTGCAATGCGCCACCATTGTACCAGTATGATAGGCAAATTAAATTTCGTCGAACCCAATTTACGATGTCACGATCATGGGGATTTGTGGTAAATTAGATATGCTTGGATTTTTTACCTATATACTATTAGGTATATAAACTTATGTTTATTTTACTAAAATTATTTACCACGTGTACCAAAAACATGTTGGTACACATTTAAGTTTCTCTTTATTTAGAGTTTAACTCTAATTTGATTTGCATTATGCATACAAGTGATTGATATGATTTTTATTTCTATAGGGCTACGAGGGTTCACTTTTAAAGGTCACCAGCAAAAATGGCAAAACAGCATCGGTAAGTACATTTTTATTACGCACAAATAATAAATTGGCATTAGCGTCCTAGTAAAATTTATTACTTATAAACTAATTTGGTAAAAAAATATATATTGAATTTATTATTCAATTATATTTTACAAAAATCGCAATGTTGAATTGTATATTTTGAAATAATAATTAATTTCAATTATGCACACTAATGAAGCTAAACATTTTTATTGCAGCCGGTCGGTTTCGTCACATTTCACACTCGAGCTGGAGCTGAGGCGGCTAAACAAGACCTTCAGGTTAGTACTAACGCAAATCATCATAACTTATGTTTAACCAAGTAATTAAATTATATTAAATTATTCGTTAATAATTTTAATTTAAATATATTAAGAGTTTATCAAAATGTTATTTTTAGGATTAAACCACTACTAACACTTAATTTCTGTATCTATACTAAAACTAATTAATAAGACAAGTTCTGCTACAAACGCTGAAATACTGTCCCATGAACTTGAAACGCTTTCAAAAACACTTAAAGATCTAAAAAAGACACCACAATATGTTTGCAAAAGGCCGAGGTAGTTGAACACGAAAGTAAGAGCGCTACTTGTAAATAATAAAAGAGAGTACAAAGCACGGTGTTACTGAATCTTCTCATCACATGCCTCAACACAGCCAACAAGCACTATAGTTAATATTCTCATTGTAGACTTGGAATAACATTTTCCTGACTCGAGTAACCGCATCGTAAGTTATGCTAAACCCATGCACATATCGAATAGACCGCGTCGGGTCATCAAGTCGGAGCCACTAAGCTCTAAATCCCGGATATTGGAGTGAAATCGATTAGGGTACGGTGTATATAAACAACTGCATGTCACTGTTTGACAGATTTCGATGTCACACACCAAGCACAGTGTTCCGGCACTTTGGCAGGCGCTGGCGGAGTTCTCATTGTGTCAACAAAAAATATTTTTAATGAAAAAAATTATAGTTATTCATGTCAGTATTGAATCGTACAACCGAGTCATAAATAATAACTTTCGCGGTATACAGCCAGATAGCAAAATCGAAACAAAATATTTTTTAAACAGTTATTTTAATTTAGTTTTAAAGTAAACAAGGAATTAGGTTACGTTAAAGTTGCCTCCACGAAGGACCGCGTGAGTCCTGTGGTAGCGCGGCAAGCCATCATTATATCGGAGCGCCGCACCGCTCGCGGCTGTTCACAGCAGGGTGTCCGGTTCGACCCCGATATGCCGCAAACGATTCGGCTGGAGTTCGCTAAAAGCAACACGAAGGTCAGCAAGCCGAAGCCGGCCGTTGCCACAGCCGCGCCAGCTGCACACCCCGCATTGATGCACCCACTCACTGGACGTAAGTACCGCCGACGCACACACCACCCGGCGCTCGCTCGATCGTCTACTCCGGACTTTATCTTATTTAGAGACGATATCTCATCTAAAATATATTTCAGCCCCCATTTACTGAATGTAAATTAACTTATACTCCATTTTACCAATATTTATATAGTAGGTGAGATATCGTCACCATGTAGTTATCTTATCGTTACACTACCCAACAAAAGATTTATCACAACACACAGATTTCATGAACCTATTATATTTTGCTTGTTAGTGTATCTAAAAGTGAGTGATGGCGTGTCGAGCAAACGCGAATTGGGCAAGTATCTGTAATCGCTTACACGTACCACGCAAGGCCTAGCTCCGCGAAGCTATTACCTATTAACTGAACTGTCGTGTTCTCAAACACTGTTGTGAACCTCCTCGACACATGTTTTCATGACATTGCATCACTATCATAATAACATGATAAGTGTATGTGAGACCAATGGACACTATGTCGACGCGTGAAAACATTGTCGTGTACATTGTAAATATATTAGCCCCCTCGTTGTCAGAATGATAGTTTAACTACACAATATTATTTTATTTCTCTTAGGGTGGTATTTGTCTGATTCTTGCGTTCGTTATCCAGACCTAGCCAGCCCCTTCTTCCCCGGAGGAGGCGCCGAATTGTGGCATCACCCATTAGCCTATGGAGGGGAACTGCCAGCTCTGTCGCACGGGCTGGTCCATCCCGCCATCCATCCGCAGATGGCGCCCGTGCGTTCTTACCTTTGACTAGCTGCCGCCGATAGGCCACACCACGTAAGTTGTAATCTTTGAATATGCAATGTAGGTTATAGATGTTGCTATAAGTATTCTTACATTGTAACTATATAAGCATTACACGCACTAATTGTTCGTACGTTTGGCCAGACTCCGCTGACGCTGGGCGCGTGCGTGTTGCCGGCGCCGGCGCTGGGCTCCCCGGGCGCGGCGGTGCCGGGCCACGCGCCCGCGCCCACGCACCCTGCGCACGCCGCGCACCCTCACCCGCCCTGCTCCACGCTCTTCGTGGCGAATCTCGGACAATTTGTATCGGAACATGAACTTAAAGAGATATTCAGCAGGTACGTTATATTTGCTTTTTGTGGATTCGACTGGAAAGTTTTTTGGATCATCATTTTTTTTTCTTTTATTTCTTTGATATATAAGTCGAAACAAAAGTAAGTGGATGTTATCAAATTTCAAATTTTATCTTTCTTATTTTATCATAATAAGGTAACTTCAGTATCATCATTATTAAACTTTTTTGTGAGACTCATTGATGTTCTTTACAAAATTAACTATGAAAACGATAAAAATATATTAAAATTTCTAAACTAAATATTTCCAGTCGAACCAAATCGTCATTACATGTCTGCATGGTCGCAATGAACACCGAAGTGTTCAGTGCAATAGTACTGAAATTGTAACGTAATATTATTAACTAGAATAATAAATGTGTATTATCTACAGTGCATGTCGCACCAAATATCACAAACTCGTCCATTGTTGGGTATTACTTGTTCTAATGCATCTCACGCAAATTGAAATACTAATATTTCGGTTTGTATGAGAGCCGAAGCCTGCACCCGTACCACTTCAAGCATGTCGGTCGAACTATATACACTTAACACACTAGTCGTATGCTATTAGCACAAACATCACATAAATGTATGAACTGTCTGTTGCACTTAAAGTTTGTTTACAGTATTCATAAGGCAGACCGAGCTACATAATATATAATCTATCACACACGCCAAACAAATTAGAGAACAAAATGTAACACTAAATTTTATTTATCGCTTATATTCGAGATCAGTTGACGCATTTGTATGTAAAAAATTTAGACGAGACAGCTTAATAGAGCGTTGAATCGCAAACATTACAATTAGTAAGAGACACACGAGGCGTGCAGTGGGGTACGAGTGCGGGCATATCTGAGTGTAATGGTAACAGCTGCCCGGGCTTCTCGCGACTGCGCCTGCTGACGGGCGGCGGCGGCGCGGGCCCGGTCGCCTTCGTGGACTTCGTGTCCGCGGGCGACGCCGCGGCCGCCCTGGCCCGCCTGCAGGGGGCCCTCCTCCTGAGCTCGGAGGGCGCCATCCACCTCGAGTACGCGAGGCATAAGTTGGCACACAACGGCTGGATACTCGCACATGAAGTATGCACGCGCACTTCTTTAACACGATACCACACGGCTCCTTTTTCCTGTTCAAATTTGATCATAATAGTCGCAGCTATCTTTTATCTGGAAAAGGACCCAAGTGTTTATGTTAAAATCAAAGTTTAATAACTATTTAAACTTAATTTAAATAGTAACAAATAGAAAACGATTTAATGATCATCAAACCGCTCTTTGTTAGAACCGTGTAGTATCTTTCAGTCAATTTAGAAGCCATACGCCATGTTTTATGGTCGAAACAATGATTTTAGTGCGCCGTAAATTTTCAACCGTATGGGCTCTAAAATAATTGCGTTATCATCTTGCACCTCGCACTATACTAGTAGTTCTAATAGTTACTGAATAATTGATATTGAATAGGGATGACAAACTTTCAAATATAATTCTATCAAATATTTTTTTATGTATATTATTATAAAAAAAAAAACAGCCCCACTAGCCCTAAAAATATTGCTTATTCACTTCTTTAACAATTCATACGCCATTAGTACAAAGCAGTGGCGACGGTGCGTCATCCCTATAATACAGTGGAGTAAGTGAAACACACCCCTCATGACTAATTGATGCACGCGGTTAACAGGGAGCCAAAGGCGGAGAAGAGGGCGAACAGCATTAGTTCGTTCGTGGCACTCGGCACTTGACAACCAGCTAACTGAGGGACGCGCTATCTTGATCCTCGACGACGCATCGGCACCGGAACACCGGCGGGGGAGGGGGCCGTTTGCTACGACGCGTACTCTCTACACGGCTAACGGATCAAGACTAACCAATTTCACGTAAATTTAGTAAGAGCTCCCATCTCCTACATATTTATGTTCTCCCAATATCCTAGCGTCTGGGGTGTGGTGTATTTTTGTTGATACCAAATTTAGAGTTAAAATATTATTGTATGTAATTAATTAATTATTTTTTATTATTAACATTCCACTTATTGTTTATCGTTTCTCGATGGATTATTACTTTTATTGTATATGACGTTTATGGCGTTTATGGCGTTTATTTAATTGATTTTGAATGTAATATAAGATTTATTTACAAGTAAGTTGGCGTATGAACAGTTCGTACATTGTTTCTACGGGGCCGATGCGAACCACTGGGTATTTGTTATCGATGTAGTGTAATGACAGAAATTAAAACACTCTAGGATATATCTCATTCGAATAAGCTAAAAACCAAAGGTGCCCTTCATAGAAAGATTACGTTTTGTTGATAATATTTCAAGTTGAATGATTTTAAATGAAGTTGTATGTAATAATCGAATCGATTTTGTTTTAATCTCGATAATATTAGTATATTTAAATGAATTTTCACGACTATCTCAAATTATATTTACCTAATGCTTTTTTAGTAATTTTTATAATGTTCAATCACTCGTTAAAGCGCTGGCACACTAGCGTCGGTCTTACGATCCTTTCTATCTGTATATGGATATTTGCAATAATTGTATAAATAAAATATAGGGGCCGCCCTCGGTTCCGCAATACAGGAGTGCAATACGCCACTGGCTCCGGCTCGCGCTCGCACCGTGTACCGCGCACGCGCTAGCTCCCACGGGTCTCTTGTGCCTTGCGGAACTCTTTTCCTAGAACCGCGTATATTCTTTATCACATCACTTTTTACGTTTCCTTTTTTTTATATAAATTTTAGGACCTCGTGGACTCTACGGTGCATGTGTATACGATGCGACAGAATCGAGCACGGTTCAGTCTTGTTGCGAGAATTTAGCCTTGGCCTTATGAGAGTTATTATTAAACTAAATATTATATGTAATCATTATATTAATAATTATTAGCGATTAAATGGCGGAGAACGCCATGCTGGATAGTGACAATTATTCTATATGCATGCTTCGACGAGCTTTTTGGTAAAGTACTAATTTAAAATTTAGTAGTTACTTTAATTGTGTAATCTTTAGGTGAATATTACATTTATAATCTAGATAAGGGTATTTATTGTAGAGGATCAGCATAGTTACACTACAGTTAATTGAAATGTTATTCGTACATACTAATGAAACAGTGTAATGTTAAATTTATTGTGTTAGTTTAATCAAATGGAAAAAGATTAATATATTTTTTATTTTTAGCTAGTTGTCTGTCGCAAACAGGACGATACTTAGTTACCCATACGCGAGGGCGCGGTGACCTAAGTGACACCTCGTTGCGATATAGCAATAAACCAAAAATGATTCTTAATGTTTATATTATAAGTATCTAGAGATGTATTCTGCTGATGTAAACATGTAAAAATTATAGAAAAAAAAACTAAAAAAAAAAATCCCTGCTTAGGCTATTATATTAAGGTTTCGGATATTTGTTGGGTTGAAATCTTGACGCGATATCTAGGAAGTTTTCATACGATTGTTGTTGTAAATTACCGGAATATCCGCATGTGAATTCTTATGAAAGTCTCTTAGTCAATATTTAATAGAAGTATGTCAATTTTTGACTTAGCAAAATTTTATACGTTATTTATAGTAAACTCTACTTTGAACATGATATACCGAGCGTCGCTTATAGACCAAAGAATAAAAGATATACATAACTTTTAATACTAACCTCAGACCGTACCAAACATTGTTTCCTGGCCCACATACTGGTGAAAAGATTTTTAAATGTCAACTTGTATGCAACTTGCTCCTGTATTTCAAACCTTTTTCATGTATGTCAAAATGCATGACTTTAACTAAAAATATCAGTTTTACCCTTCAATTTCCATAATATTTTGCAATATTTGTTTCACATTGTTAACACTTTGAGTAAAATCATCCATCACCAATACGTGGCGCCAGCGTTAGATAAATCTTTTAGCTAATAACTATAACAAAATGTACTGCAAATACGTTGAAATCAATTATTATTAATTTATATCAGTCCTAAAATATCAACTCGGTTTCTCTTATAATTATACTATCGTATTTCACTGATTTTAATATTAAGCTAAGTCAATGTTTACTTATTTAATTCGATATAATGCTAATTCGTATGTAAGTATTCGTATAATAGTGTAGCAGTGATCTCCCAACCCTCGGCGCCTGACGTCCCCGGCCGCAGATAATACAACGAAAACTTTACAATTTACCTGTATTTGTTACTTTTTTAGTCTCTGTGGTGACTTTAGTGATTATTTTTTATAAAAAAATCTACAAATCAAAATTGTATAATGATTTTATTTGAGTTGGAAATGTAAAATAATTTGATTATATAATAATTATTATGTATTAATTAAAGTCACCGCAGAGCTCGTGTTTCTCTAGTTTCATATAGTTGATTGGATATATTACAATAGTATCGGTAAGGGTATCGCGCGAGGGCCGCGGGCGCCGCCACGATTCCGTCCAACAGTAGCTAGCGGGTAAGAGACGTCCAGTGGCTACCAACACGGCTACGTCATTTGCGGGACTACTCGATACATATCATCGTAATATTAATGTGTAATTAGAATAATGCGGTTTCATAGAGACTTTATTCAGTGTCCTCTTGTCTCGCCTACTTGTGTAACGGCTGCATGTCACGCTATCTATCTATCTATATCTGTCGAGTTTTCGTTGTCGGAACTTTCGCTTGGTGAATATGTTAGCTTGGGTGGTGCAGCGTGCCGCGTGACATGGCCCGCACGCGACGGGGCAGAGCGGGGGTGTAGCGTCGCCTTGCAAGTTAGGTTTAAGTGAAGCGGTAACACACAAACACCGTGCATCGGAAACATATCAATTCTGTGCCCCTTAATAAATAATTAAATACTAATCTAAGAGATACATATAATCGGTCGTTCGGAGTATCAAATACATACTAAGTGTTGTTTTCGTGCGGTTCGGAACGCAACACGCATAGTACCCGAGTAGTGTCGCGCAATTTATTTTAACTTACCGCAATAGATTACATTTATTTTTTATTGTTATACTTAGGCTAACGTTTAATATGGCTTAACTACCAAAATATTTTTAGCGATTCAGCTTCTTGTTCAGTATTAATGGACTCGTTTTGGTTTAACGGCGACGAGGGCTAGCGCGTCGCTGGAACTTATTTGTATATCGAGCAAATTAAACCATACAAAGTATATAGTTAGTAATTAATTGTTAGATTTGTGTGACTTGGATTATTTAAAGCTTTTAGAGCAAAGGTAAAGTGTTATTGTGATTTAAGAAATAAAAAAAAAAACATAATGACATTGTAAAAATAGTGATAAATTTAGCTTAATTATCATTATTACAACTTTTATAGATGTTCATTAATTTCTTTTCTTACTTCATGGACTATTGTGGCATTGGAGACGTCATTGTTATTTCAAATAAATTTGAGCTCATCCTCAATCGAAGTTTTCATTCCGTCATCCCTTCGAACTCACCATCTGACGAGTCTCCAAGCAGAAACTCTTTAAAACGTAGTGCTGTAAAAAGCACACCAACCATTTCATTTGAACGTCGTAACCAACTGTTTCGAATTTGTTGTTCTGTTTTGTCAATTCCTTGTTATTGAGACATTAGTGAAAATATATAGATGTATAGATTAGGATAAATTGAATTACATATAATTATCTACAGTTGAGCTTTTAAAACTGCTTTGTAGATTTATTGCTTTATACGTGCGTCGGTTTGTAAAACAAGTTTTTGAGTAAAGTAATATTGAGCGAAAGAAATTTGTTTTACAAGGAAGGCGGTACAATGGGCGTGAGCGCTATCAAATCTTCTTATTTCTACTAATAATTCGTTTGTGGCAGTGTTGTATTTATGTTATAATTAGTTTTAAAGCATTATAGGGTCCAAAGATTGGGAATAAAACATATGTGACAAATCCTGTTTGTTTCTTTATCATTTTATAAGTTTAACTTTTTTTTTGTTTTCATTTAATCCTTCTCTACTTCACCTAATATCCAAAATAAAATTTTACAAAGTTAAATTTTTGAAAGAGTTTTAAGTGATTTATTATGTATGATGTTTTTGTTACTTTATAATAATACACAGCTCTTAGCTTCAGCTCTCGATTCAGTATCCAAGAGTAATATTATTGTTAAATTTGTAAGAGTTAGTGCTTTAGGGCATAGAATATTATATTATGCAAAATACAGTAAAAGCACCGTGTACGGTGTTGTGCTGGAATTCATTTTAAGTTAGGACAAATATATACGGATATATGAAACAAAATATTTACTGAATTTAATACTTGAATTGAAAACTTTTTCATCTCTCGTTTTTACTTAGAAGCTTTTATACTCTCATAACAATGTTACTACGCTCGTGACTTTTACTTCATTTTGTACAGGTGTGTTAAGCTTAAGCTAAGAATTTATTATGATAAAATTTAAATTGCATTTTTTATTAATTAGTCTTTCATATTTATTACAATTTAAAATATTATACATCACTTTATGCGATGGTAATAATGAGAGATGTTTATTTTGTGAATAGATAATTATTTACTTAGTTTATCTGTTTGTTTTCTTTCGATCTATAGAATTATATATTGAATATAAAATAAATCTAGGCATATTTGATCTGAGTATTCTGTATTTAGAAGTCAATTCAAGTCAATGTTTATTCAAACGGTAGACAATCCTGTCTGTCACATATCATTTTGAATTGTGCAAAAATAAATAAGGCAGCTAACCTAAATATTCAGGGAAGAAAATATATTTAACATGGATTTCAGGATTCTATTCTTGAAAGTTAAAAAAATAAAGGGCAAATATAATAAAATAGGAATAATTTATATAAAACTAAAAAAATCAATAATAAATATAAATTATAATAAATATGGCTGCTAAACCATAAGAAAACAAATAGAATAAGTTTTTATAAATTTGTAAGTATTAGCTGGCGGATACTGTAGCCGACATGCCGAGTTGCTGCAACGAGAGGAACAACTGCAAAAGAACGAGGGAATATTGACATCTAAACTGTATATACTTCATTGGAAATGAAGACTTTAATATTTAATAGTTTTAAACATAATCTCCAGTCGTGGCGCAGGGGCACAAAGTGTGACTGTAAGACCGACTGGTTTTCGGGTTCGAGCTCCACTCGAGGAGATGTAATATTTATTTAAGTTTATATTTCCATTTCTTCGCTCTGGTGTCGAGACAAAGTACGGCGTTGAGTTCTGCCACTCAACACGCAATGCCTCCAGAATCCGGCAGAAAGTGGGGAACGGAGTGTCTTAACACTAGGTTCCCTCAGCCTACCCTTCTGTGTGCAGGATACAGGCGTTAAGCTGATTTATTTATAATCTGATTTCTATAAATTTAGACAATAATAATAATTTAGCGCAAATTATTGGAATTTATTTCGGGATGATGAATAAATTGCACTCCTAACACCAAATTTACCTACTGGACGGTGTATAATTCATATTCAAAGTTGTTATGAACTACACAAAATTAAGTCCGTAGTTTCCATAAACATAAATTCTTAAATTCAATCTACTCCAGCTTAAAGGCAATCCACGCCAACCAGTCTAAAGTAAAACGTCACTACGGTCTCTGTAATTATTTAGACAATTTGAAGCTAGTGTGACCCCATTCTAAGGCCCCGAGCAAATTAGTGAAGTAACATTAATATCACATTAGCTCCAAACTTGTGCTGTTCGCGGCTAAAGCGACATTATACAGCGTAGTTTCAGACCATCTACTAATTAAATATTCACTGAATTTCTTTTATGTCTGAGATTTTAGGATTTCGTGCTCTGTTGAGTTGAAAAAGTGTTTTGTTTAGTATAAAGATGAATTAAAAGCTTAAAATTTTAAAAATATTAGGTAATGCTATTTTTTTTTAATAAATGATATGAATGGATATAATTCAATTTTCTTAAGTCTTTTAGTATTTGAACAATGTTGAATGTTTTTTGCTAAATAATTTCAAGGAGACCACAATTTTTAAAGGTTAAAAGGTTGAAATATAATCTGAAATAATATGAAGGATTCATAAGTATGAAACTTTTCAAAGAAAAAGTATGTCAAGGGTTTTTACTTCACTCGAGTACCTGAAATTCTAACGAGAGTACCGCAACAGATCAAATGTTTGTAGCTCACGTATAACTTATAACAATATACGACTGTCTAGAGCTCAATTTACTAAATTACACAAAAACACCAAGCTTTTAAATATTATGTGTTTGTAGATAGATATATCTACAAAAAAAATATTTTTTCGTCTTAAGTAATGAGTTCTGTCTGTACTCTTTATATGTATATAGCAGTGAATGGGAAAGCTTAAAGAGTAACAATGAAAGGCGTGCCACGACATGCTAGGAACTGTTATGCCTCCCCCGAGAGCAAACTTTAAAGGACTTTGTCTACTCCGCAAATTGCCTAGACTCTATTCGGCCACTCGTTAAAACTGGCTCAGTGCGTACATTCTACTTTAATTAAAGTTTATCCAGAACGGCCTAATTAGTAAATCTGGAATACTTAATTTTTCATTTCATTTCTGTTAAAGTCTTCCATATCTGTAGTCATATATGTGTAAAAATACTGCTAATGATGCTGTCTTTTTGATGATCTCAGACGAACATGAATGAAAAGTATTCAAAAAAATTTCAATATAAAAGAACAGTCGTCTATAGAATATAATGAGAAAACCAGGAGACAAATTGGTTCGTTCCTCACTTTCCGCCCGTTGCGTGTTAGATGTCTTAAAGAACGCCGCACTTTGTCACATTGAAAACACAATATAAAGGGTATGTGGTAGATTTGAAACCAAAACCATTTCATGTATTTTCTAGTATTTATGACTTTAAAAAATATTTAGTAGAGCTTAAAAAATATTGATTAATGAACAACCAGGCTTTTGTCAATATTTTATAAATTTTATTAGAAAGCCAAGTTCCGTTTTTAAGGGAAATGTCTGAAATCTTTTGCTCTCAAAATTCTATGCATTCAAAAACTTCACCATGAATAGCCTTTGCTAAAAAACAGAACCAAAACCAACTTCTCGTTGTGGTTTTCTTATCTTTCAAATCAAAGCCCGGTTCAACTCGCTTGTTTAGTTTTAAACAACTTGTTTGGATAACGATTTTCTAGAGATTACGAATAATTTTACCACTTTTACATTAAAATGCTCTACATTATGTTAGGACATATAAAAATCATACAAAAAAACGATCTCACTGAAATTATATTGAATATGATGTACTTAAAGTACACTAAGCTAAAATAACTAAATAAATTACTTATAAAACATTAGAAATAAATAAAAATGAATAAAAAAACCACAAGACCTCAGTTTACTGAACAACAACGCAAACAAAATGAGAAAAACAACATGAAAAATACATTTACTTTTACTAAAAATAGAATACATACGAAAGAATACTTTATATCATGACCTGGATTATTTACACAGCTATAATATAATACAGAGAGACCGCAAATAGAACGTCGATCCAACTAAATCGCATATGACTTTGGACGCTTCGACATGTGACAGACGTATTCCAGATGTTCCACAAATTGAGCCCACATCAAAGACGACGTACTTACCGCGATATATTATTCTAGGAAAAATTGTATCTGAAAACTCTCTTAGGAAAATATTTTCAGATTTATAAAGCAAATGATAGTAGCAACAAAGGCTGGGAGATATTAAAGTATCTACATGTCTGTATTTCATATAAATGAAAACGAGTGTTTCTTTAACCTTTTTTAACCGACTTCTGTAAAAGGAGGAGAACAAGAAGGTCAACTCGGCTGTATTTTTTTGTGTTTGTTAACTACAGATGGATGAACTGATTTTAATAATTTTTTTATTTGGAAGCTGGTGCTTCCCGTGTGGTACTATTTGGTTTTATTATTAATTTGGCTCACTTCTGTCAATATTATACATGAGAAAATCATATGAATTCGTATTAGGTATGTGCGCGAATAACTCAATATCGACCAATAATCGGCCGGCGAGTCCGACTCGCACTTACTTATTTTTTTAAATATATTTGCTAAAATCTTATATTAGCTAAAAGTTAACACTAATCACTACTAAAATTGTAACCGTAGACTGTAACCTAAATTAATAATATCAGACCATCAAGCAACATTTACGTATCATTTAAAATGTAATGTTCATGTTGTCTAAACCACAATTCACTTCGATCGCAGCGACGGCGGGTTATAAATATATATCTATAGTACAATGTATTTTCAATCGGTGAAAATGTTGGTTAAGATAATAATTCGCGTTCATTGTTCACAAATGTACGCTACAATAATGATTACCGAGCACGCAGTTTGTGATTGTAGGTAATAACGCAATATATATATTTAAATACTTGCTTTTTTGAGGCCAATCGTTGCGCAGGGGCACAAAGTGTAACTGTAAAACCGACTGATTGTGGGTCCGCTCCCCACTCGAGGAGATGAAATATTTACTTAAATTTATATTTCCATTTCTTCGCTCTGGTGTCGAGGCAAAAGTGCGGCGTTGATTTCTGCCACTCAACACGCTATGCCTCCAGAATTCGTCAGAAAGTGGGGAAAGGAGTGTCTTAACACTAGGTTTCCTCTGGCTACTCTGCTGTGTGCATACAGCACATAGATACAGCGTGAAGCTGACCTGATTTATTTATAGAATATGTATTTCATTTATTATACAATCTTTACTTATTTTATCGTTACTTATTTTATTAAATAGTAATAAATAAATTGTTTTATTTCAAAACTACAAATATCAATACAATAGATCCACAAACTTAAATTTAAAACCTAGAAACATTATAGTATCATTTAAAATGTCGCTACGCTATACTCAAACTCAAAGATACATGACATATAAGTAACAGTCAGCTTTTAGAAGCGAGCACAGATGAGGTAGAAGCTCTGATGGAACGCCGCGTTTTTAATTAAAATGAAAAATAGAATGAGATCAACAAACGAGTACACGAGTGCGCATAAAATATGAGTACGGGATACATCAAATGCGACCGCAGTGCTGTCGGACATCATTTATAAAGTTTAGACGTAAAAGTTTGAAAGCAAACATATTTAACACAGAGTTTCCTGTCCCGAAATCAAATTAAACTTGTATGCGTCGCAATGGACTATATTAACGATGGGCTTGTGAAAAACTGGCACAGAACATTGTACACGCGTATCGTAAAAATGGAAATTATATTGAATATTTCATATCGCCTTTTTATCTTGTGAGGGTGTGAACGAAACATTAATAAATCTTATATTCAAATCGTAAATAAACGCACAAAAACTTTAAATTAGAGATGTTAAACGTTTCAACTTTGAATGTTAAGAATTTTTGTATAAACAATCCAACAGCGTTGAACTACTGACACCATTTCTGCATTCACTACGCCTAGCGTCGTTTCTTTAAAAATTTCTAGAGTAATTAGTTACTAGTTGACATTTTTTTCCCTTTTTTCATAGTGTTATTCATGAAGTTATAATAAAAAAATAAATATTTTTCATGTCTTTTATGTGAATAATTTGTATAGCCAGCGCAATTATTTTTAGCGTATTCAAAATTATTAAGGATACGAAATAGGAATATGTTTTTTTTTTTTTAATTTATGTACATAATAATATAAAACGATATATTTTTTAATATTCAACAAGTGATTGTACGTTGTATAGCGTAATTCCTCGTTAGCCCAAATAACATCCATTGACGCATTAAATGGGGTATTAATGTGATCTTCTGTAATGAGTGACAAATCGTGACAAATATAATAAAATAGCACACGCTCGAAATCTAAGTAAACGCGACCATATGTGGGTTCGATTTCCACTCGACGAAATGTAATATTTTATAGTTTCATTTTCTTGCTCTGATAACAAGGCTAAGCGCGGCGCTGATTCCGTCACTCAAAACGCAATGCCTCCAGAAGTCGGCAGAAAGGAGGGAACGGGAGTGTCTTTATGGGAACGGAGTGTCTTAATACTAATTATCTCTCCTAACCTATTATGTGTGAAGCAAGCAAAAAAAAATTAAAAAATAAATCAAACATACACATTCACATATTACACATGTAGGTATATTAAGAATATGTAATCACCAGCACTAAGCCGCCTCCTAATAGATTAGCGCGTACAGTTCTAAAACCTTCCGCAACACCTAGCCAACATCTCGTCGGCGCCCTCCTGAAGCAGTGCGGATGTCGGCCGACTCAATTACCTCCCTAATTGCATACTAATCCTCGCACCGAACTCTCGACTACTCGCACCTTTTGTGAGTTGCGACTTGAGAATGGCAATCAACCGTGACTTTTCTAACTTGGCTACTATTAACAAATTATTTTCTTTTAGCTTTAGAATGTGAAATTTGAAATAAATTTGGTTATCATTTAAACATTATACATAGAAAAAAAAACAATTCGCTTGCTCAGTCTAAGTCTTGCCCAAATTCAGAAGTGTAGGTCAATGGGAAGTATAACTTATGAAAGTTAACAAATTTCAGTTTGCAGAGATATATGCTCTTATTTTGTATTAAATCAACTACAAATATAAGTTTATAATATTTTTAGGGTTTCAGGACTTAAAAGGAGAAAACGAAATCCTTACCAGATTGTTGTCTGTCTGTGCGTTTGTCAATACCATTTATCATGACATCGCGTGAAAGTATCAAAGTGAAATTAGTATCACCGGTTCAGATCTGTGTCCCTTGTAGCACAAAAAAACCAAGTTTCTAAGTCAATCAAAAGTTAAGCTAAGTGAGACTTACAATACAAATAAAGGAAAGAATCCGAAAAGTAAAAATTTTACCCTAAAAAATATTTGTAAAAACAAAAACTCCGACTGCATAAAACTAAAAATATAATAAACAAGCCCAATAGTTTATTAGGATTTACAGTCGGGACCTCTTTAAATTATGAGGGGTTTCTGGTAAAGATTTTATTGATTGATGAATTACTTATAGGTCCCGACTGTTAATCCTAATAAACTATTGGGCTTGTTTATTGTATTTTTAGTTTTATGCAGTCGGGGTTTTTGTTTTTACAAATATTTTTTTATTTTCACTTTTTTGTTAGTATTCATTATGGTAATGATAATTATCATATACCTTTTTGAAATCCTCGTATTGAGCTCTTGAATTTGATACCCATATTGTGGTATTCGAAACGAAAAAATTTTCTTTCACTAAATCCAATGGCGTCCCACAGCCGCCATGATTGTTTTTTTTTAACGTCACCTATCTAAGAACACTTGGGCTGCTCATATAAATCTAACAATACCTCAATTAAGTAAATCCGTTCAGTGGTTCTGGAGATATGAGGTAATAAAGAATATTACATACATACAAGATACGCGCGAAAAACATAACCCTTCCTTAGCAGTCGGGAAAAATGAGGTAAAACAAATATAATCTTCTCTCTAAAACATATACTTATGGTAAATTATAATATTACTTAATATTTATCTATCATACTATAGTATATAGAAGTCTTACCAAATATATATCTATATAAGGCGAACTACTCGACCTGGCCGTCATAAAACTTAGCCAACGGCCCGACCCAATTACGGTACTAATTACATGCTAACCTCCACACTAAACACTCAGCTACATCCGTACCTTTTTGTGATTGCTTCTTGAGAACACTGTACTACGAGGAGATTTTTTTGGTCGTCTTCTGACACTATCTTATAAATACTTTATACGTACGTTTAAAAAAGATATCGACTTTTATGAGTCTATTTCATTATTGCAATATAATAATTTATATATGACTAGTTTTTAACAATTTCCACACAATTTCCGTTTACTATCAGATGTAGAAGAGCCAAAATCTGGAGAATTTGCTTGTGTTAAGTGACGGAACTGAACTCCGAGTTTTATTTAATGGAGTGAGAAAAATAAACAATTTATATATTATAACAATATGCAATTTTATAATACCACATTATTATAAAGAAAAATATTTTAAAAAAGGCGAAAAAGAATAATAAGTGTAGAGTAAGAATAATAAATCATAACAAGGGACAAGGGACATAAAATAATATGTAAACGTAACCAAAGGAAAATATTAATAAAAAAAATAAAAATCAGCTTCACGCTGTATCTAATGTTAACACACTCAGTTCCCCACTGTCCGCCGAATGCTGGAGCCATTGCGTGTTGAGTGGCGGAACTCAACGCCGCGCTTTGCCTCGACACCAGAGCGAAGAAATAAAAATATAAATGTAAAAAAATATTTCGTTTCTATATTAAATTAAATCCCTAAAGATAACTCCACTGAAATAACCAATCGTTCTTTACTAAAAATACTTAAGTAACCAAGAAGTTAAAAAAATCTACTACTCGAATAAGCAAGAGCAAGAGACCCAAATATAAACAGCAAATAACCAGATGAAAATTAACAGTATATCGAAAACATATCAGTGATATCTCCTAAAGTATTTATTATACTGTTGTACATCAAAGTATACTTTTAATCTAGATGAAATGCTATAAGGTGACTATTATATTTATTTTCATAACGATGAATACCAAATTATAAAAAATATATTAACAGTAATAAATTTAAAATAAATATATTATAAAGGTTACTGTGGCTCAACTTTCAGAGATACACATATCATCATTCATCGTGGAGGTTTTTAGAGATTTAGAAGGATAACAATTTTGTTTTTATGTGTGTGCACGCCATTTTTTTTTATGGGAAAGGACAAGGCAAACGAGCGTTCGGGTCACCTGATGGTAAGTTATTACCGCCGCCCACGACCCCGTGCAACACCAGAGGAGCTACAGGTGCGTTGTCTGCCTCTAAGGTGGGTTGGGCGCCAGAGGCCGACATTACCTGATGCGAAATGCAGTGGCATAAAGCCACTACTTCACGCCGGTTTTAAATGCCGGGGGTAGTAATGATCCGGTCGAGTCTGCCCATGCGTGTTGCCATTGCTGGCGACGTGACTTTACCACACGTACTTTAGTCGCCTCTTAGGACATCTTCTAGGCCGGGATCACACGGCATGTGGAACAATAACAACAATGACATGTGTGTCAGGGAACCTGCTTTGGGCGACCGTTTTTTACAACAACAAAAATCCTTGTTGTTTAGCGACGGTTGTAATTAACATTGCAGAATAAATTGCATATCAAATTGAAAGGTATTTCACTATATTAGTATATATCAAGAATATTTCAAATATAAGAAAAAAAAGTCTATCCCAAGACCCTCAAGTATCTCTATATGATATTTTATCACAATTGGATCAGCGGTTTGACCTTGAATGCGTCACAGACAGACATACAGAGTTACTTTCGAATTTATAATGTAAGTATTGATATAACAAACGCCTATCACGTTGAACAATCAAGGCGACATTTGATTATATTCATAATCATAGTATAAAAGATAATAATCTGTACAATTTGATTGCTATTTTAATTACAAAATATTATTTTAACAAATATATAAAAGGTTTCCACAGAGAACGTTATGATTTAAATATATAGGTGCTGCACTCAACACTGTAAGATGCAACTATAAATAACAATATCTCGCCAAGATGCTGAGTAAATCGGTATTCGTTATAAAGTTTGCGGAGCATTTCATTACAGTGATTAATAGGTATACTTAGACAATACGGCGTCTGGCGGCGGACAAATCAAGTGAAGCAAAAAATAAAAGTGGAAAGAGGAAGCGGTCGAAAAGCAAAGTTTACTGAAAAGTAAACTGAATTTTGTTTACATGTTTGGACGGTCCTCAAACTGTGAAGCAAGCCGCCGAGCCGGCATGTTTTAATTGAATTTGTATTGAAAAACACTTAACTCGACTTTTGAATGAATTCAATTGATAAATTCTGTATGCACGTGAATGGGACATTGCTAACTGAACTTTTAATTGTATAAATATAGACAAATTATTAAAATTGTAGACTTTTTTCATTATCTTATATTTTTATCTATATATATACCTGTTTATAATAAATATTTTTTGTGGACTTTATAACTTGATTAATTTGTGAATATGAAAAAAATACTTTAAATAGTATCCGTATTTCGCGTATGCCGATGACATAGCACTCATTTACGCTCTAAAAGCGGCGCCTGAGATGTTATAGCCACGTTTCGCACTGGCCTAAAAACTATGTTGGATGCAAGTGCCTTTTTGTCTGTCCCTGGGAGTAAGACCTCCTGGATATCCAAGTAAGCGCTTGTTGGATATCTTTCAGGATATGAGAGCCAATACTCTACCACCAAAAAAGGTTAAAGACCACGCAAAGTAAAGTAGGTTGCGCAGGAAGACAGACTAACAAAAGCCGGAAATTACGAAAGGAAGAAAAAGAAATTTCCGTATTTTCTATTACGATCTGACTACACCATTACAAATAAAAACTCTACATACACTTAATACATATATATTGTAGTTTAAAAACAATGTAATGACCTGCAGAATATTAGTGGTCAATAAATAATACCCTCCGGACGGCGTGTATGAAGAGGTTAATGACAGTTGGCGAGGTGAAAGAGGTATGCAGAGACCGTAGCGTTTGGTGCTCTGTTCTCTCTCACTACCTAGCCTAACAAAACGTGAAATTATAAAAAAAAGTATTCCACAGCAAAAGGTACGGACCATGAGTCTGTGATGTGAGAAATAATAAAAATAAAAATATAGAATATTATAAAGCATATTAATAAAAAACCTCAAGCGACTTTTAGGTACTTAATATTTATATCATTTTGCAGTTTTTTTTGAGTTTTTTTAAGTATCGAATATAGATATCGATACTAAAAAAATGCCACTCTTTTCAGGGCTGGGGCTTGTATTAGAAATTGAATTTACAATATATTAAAATTAAATCATGTTAATCATGTCACATGAAGAAAGGGCACTAGTTTTGAGCAAATTTCCCAAGGGGGCTCTTTTCTGGGACGTTAGGACGTAAGGTATCTCAATATTAAGTGAAATATCTACTAAATAAATCTTTGAGTATTTTACTGACTGATAAACATTATTTTTTTATGCTAGTATTCCAAGAAAATTTACAATAGACTATTCTTGGAATATTTGTTGTTTATCTAGAGTGCATAGTAAAAGATGGGGTGGGTTTATGGGTTCGATCCCCATTTGATGAAATGAAGTATTAATTTAAAATTTATATTTTCATTTCTTAGCCCTGGTGCCCAGCCAAAGGGCGGAGTTGAGTTCCGCCACCCAACAACCAATGCCTCCATAATTCGGCGGAAAGCGTCTTAGCAATAGGTTCCCTCTGTATACCCTGCTGTATGTGGGATACAGCGCGAAGCAGAAATTTGATCATCTTATAAAATTTTAAAAAGCTAATACGGAGCTTTTTTTAGTTGGGGTCAAATGTATCGCAGGGGTACAAAGTGCGTTTGTAAACTTGACAGATTGTAGGTTCGATTCCCACTCTAGGAAATGAAATAATTAATATTTCCATTTTCCTTGCTCTGGTGTTAAGTTAAACCGCAGCGTTTGGCTCCGCCATTCAACATGCAATGCCTTCAGAATACGACGGAAAATGAGGAACGAAATGTCCTAATACTATGTCAGTAAACCTTACTACACAAATGTATAGGCAGAGTGCCTACCCAGCTGTGTGCAGAAACAACATGACGTTAAAAAAAGAGTTATATGTTTTAAGCACAATAAAGAACAGCTAATATAGCATAGATTTCAACTATTAAATATTATTTTTAAGCATGACAGACTGACACTAGAAACTTATCTCAGGTGTTATTTATCATTATTCTATTATATTAGCGGAAGGTGAGAAGCGGAGTGACTTAACACTAGGCTCCTTCTGCCAACTGAAAAATGAAACGATTTATCCATCCGTCTCATTAGATATATAATAGTTTAATTTCAAATTTCCTAAGTATTCTTGAAAAACTAATTATTTTTTACACAGTATACACAAATACAGTATGTTTTTAAGAGTGCTCAAAATATAAAAAACTATTATTCCAAATAAAAATATTCATATACCATTACGTACATGTATGAAATCGCAACTGATGCTGTAATTTAAACAACAGAAAAGCAGTAAATACAGTAGAAAAGGCATTAAATGAACAATCTTTAGAGGTGGCTTACGCCGATAATCCTCTTACAGCTAAAGGTTACAAATGGCTCGCAGTACTGATTATATGGTAGTGACCAAAATATCTTTCATACGATATTTATGTTTGTTCGTTAAATCTTGGACTAGTTTATCAATACACTAGTAGATTAAATGTGATATTTTTTTTCTGACACTCTTTTTGTTTTAGTATAGTTAGATTTTGAGTTTTGAGTAACTTTGTAATAAGCTTCATATGCGCATTACACTTTTTGGTTTTTATAAAAAGTTGTACGTACTATATATTTTTTTTTATTTCAATACATTTATTTTTTGTTAAAGTTAATAAAATAAGTATAATAATTTCTATACAAAGCTTTTTTTCAGCTTCACGTCAGGCACATTTTGTGCGGCTGCGTCACGACTGGCCTCATCACTGTGAAGAAATGAAAATATGTAATATTTCATTTACTCGAGTGGGCGTCGTATATCTACTGTGCTTACCCTGCTGTGTACGGGATACAGCGTGAAGCTGATTTTTATTTTCTTTTAGTATCATATTTATGATTCATTTATGTTTTGTAATATGGCAGTGGGAATATTCTGGAATGACTCGTATCTAATTATTAAAAAATATTGATATAATGCTTGTGCTTATTATTTTCACATATTCTTACATTTTATGATAAGATAGCTAGATAGATGGTACATTTTATTGTACATTACTCTTTTCGTATAAATACATTTACGACTAAAAGGGTCTCATACAAAGAAATAATCTTTTTTTATGGAAAAGACAAGGCAAACGAGCGTTCAGGTCACTTGATAGTAAGTGATTACCGCCACCCACGACCACGTGTAACACCAGAGGAGCTGCAGGTGCGTTGCCGGCCTTTAAGGTGGGTTGGGCGCCGGATCCCGGCATTACCTGATGTAAAACGCAATGGCATAAAGCCACTACTTAACGCCGGTTTTAAACGCCGGAGGTGGTAATGATCCGTCGAATCTGCCCATGTGTGATGCCATTGCTGGCAACGTGATTCTACCACACGTACTTTAGTCGCCTCTTACGACACCACCAGTACCAGGATGGTCCTATTATAGGCCGGGATCACACGGCACAAAATAACCTGGTGACGTAGAACTTTTAAAATTAGTTATATTTAAAGTATGACCAAAAAAGTTTATGAGTAATTAACTAAAGCCTAATGTACTAAAAAAGGTCGACTAATTACTATAAGTAAAAAGTAATTACGAACTAGCGAGTGCCGTTCTCTGCCAACTACCCATTGTCCAGTTCTATACTACAATACGTTTAAACAGATCAAAGGATTTTGTTTGTATATACTTAATAAATGTATACTACAGTTGATATTTTATTTTTTATCTATTTCATTTCATAAAATATATGTATATTACATTTAGTTTGTTGGTCTAATACCGATGTATCTCGATCGAGATGTCGTTTCGTGGCGTATGACGTTTGTGACATGCCTGAATAAACACGATTTGTAAAGTTCAAATTACATTTATAGGAATATTTATTTACTTATACAGTTTTTAGATCAAATTACTTATAACATAAGTTTCCTTCGTTTCTTTACATAATAAGTAAAATCTAAGATTTCTTTACGTAGAAGGAAGCAGAAGGAACAGATTCAGCAACCAGTATCTATACTCAATTATTAATGTTATTTGAAATTTATCAAAAAGAAAAACACAAAAAAATAACAATTTTAAAGTTAAAAATATTAATTTTATATTTTAAAGTCGTAGCACCTGGTGCTACATGGTAACTACACACATGGGGAAAAGCGTAGAGTTTTGTGAAAGTCATATAATAAATATATAGTGTGACAGTAAAAGCGACTGGTTGTGGATTCGATCTCCACTCGTGGGCATGAAATATTTTTATTTCTTTGCTCTGGTGTCGAGGCACAGCGCCGCGCCAAGTTCCACCACTCAATACGCAATGCCTCCAGAACTCAGCGAAAAGTGGAGAACAGAGTGTCTTAACACTGGGTTTCCTCTGCCTACCCTGCTGTGTGCGGGATACACTGTGAAGCTGATTTTATAAAATATAAATAGTTTGTCAAAGAATTTATTGTAATAAGTCACAGTGTTGTTAATTTTTTGCCTATTTTAAGACTATTTGTCTTTAAGTAGGCAAAATATAATTTTTTAGCCAAACTAAAGAAATTACAGAAATTATGTAAATAATACTAAGCATACAATGAATTTAAATTTAAAATTACAACCGATAGAAATGAATTAATACACCAGTATAAAAGTTAAATGGTTGAGAACAACATTGACCACAAGCATTTCTCCATAAGGATTTTCGCTTGAAGAAAACAGTAGTGTTTAAACGTTGAACTCACACTTTAAAAGTAACTGAAAAAATAAAAAAATATTTTACGGGTACTTTTTCCCTTACTAGTTGCAAACTAATAAAATATAAACATATTTAACTAATAACAAGCTAAAATGTGTAAAATGTATGAAAATATCTTGTAAGTTTTCGCAAAGCATAAATAATATAAACGCTACCCAGTTACCTACCCCGCTGCCGACTAAACATTAATTTTGCCAGTTTAATTTCCTGCTAAGAGTGTCGCTAAAAGTTCATTTTACTTTTAAATAAATTAATGTAAATAACACTACCTTCTTACTCTTCTTAAAAAGCAGCTTTCAGATTAGATGTACCTAAACTGTGTAGGAGTGTTTTATGTTTCACGCTGTATTCCGCATACAGCAGAATAAATCTAGTGTTAAGACACTCCTTTCCCCACTTTCCGCCGATATTATGGAGGCATTGCGTATTGAGCGGTGGAACTCAACGCGGGGCCTTTGCCTTTTCCCAGAGCGAAAATATTAATAACAATATTTATTCCCTCGAGTGAGGATGGAACCCACAACCGACGCTTTACAGTCACACTCTTATGCTCCTGAACCACGATGGCCTCTGGTGTAGTATTTCAGAATAAATAAAAAATATTTATTTGCTACTTCTACAATTTCATATTATTATAATATAACAATATACTGAAACCAGACGAACGTTTATATGTAAACAGTGTTACGAGATCTAAGTACTAAGCATTGCAAGGACGTGCTTTCAGAATTGTAGCTCGGCTCGGTCCTTGGATTCACTTCTAGTGGTATACTCTACAATTTTGATGTAACCAAGATACATTACAACTGTATACATTTAGCTGACACTGCTTGCTCAAGAATTTAGTATCAAGACAGATGATATGTTATCAACTATAACATATACTGTTTATAAGACAACCTTTTAAGCGATAGTTAAATTCTTAAATAAATTAATTAGTTACACCGAAAATACAATACGTGAAAATACCACAAGGAAATGAAGGGGAGTAAATTATGCTATATTAATGCTGTATATTCTTCAAATAAAAATTTAGAGTAAATGAATAGATAGTTGTAAAATCTTTAAGCATCCTTAGCCAGAAATAATACAATAAGAACTTTGTTTCTTTTTGGTTTATTCTCCAAATAAAAAAATAAAGTAAATAAATAAATACTTAGTTGAAAAAACCATATAACTAGATATTTTTACTGTTCGTTCCATTAAATTCTATAAATACCAAAAATACAATACATGGAAACACCGAAACAAGTAAATAAGCGATTACAGAAAGCTGTTTTAAAGCAAAGCCAACTGAGGAGTAAACTATTTTGTTTACTTGTTTAGACAGTCCATGTATTGTGAAGCACAGCGTTGAATTGGGATGTTTTCATACATTAAACACTTACAGTAAGCGGTGCATTTAGGTAGTTTCCACATCAGATAACACGACAGAAACTTTCAACGAAAATATGAAAACGAACTTTGTGAAGGAAATTCAGAAATATAGTTGTATTCTAAACGTATTATTACGCGAATTGAGAAAGGAAAAGATACAGCAAAGTTCAAGATTCCTAAAGCAGCCGGCGTCGGGGTGAAATGTGGTGGAACTCACATACGAATAACAAGTAGTGCGCGGCGTACAACTGCAACAGGGTGCGTGACGTCACGTACGGCCACAGTTCACCGCCGCGCGCCCCTTCTCTGAATTGCTGAACACACTATACTAAATGATTCTTTTCATTTTTTAGAAATAAACTTAAAAGTTTTAATTTTTGATTTGTGTACTAATGTCATTGTTGATATTGTAATTTTTTATCATAATATTTTTATTTGGAGGTACAGACTACCTACCTCCTCCTAGTACTACCGTAGTTTTATTCAGAAATAAAACTGTTGTATATTTTCCTTTATTAATAGAGCCCGTCGAGGTTCAGCGGCTCAGCGTCTGGCTGCAAATACGATTGTTATGGGTTCAATTCTTAGAGGGGAATTTATTTTCTCGCTATAGTAACAAAAACCGCTCAATGTCTAGAAAATTTTACAAGAAGAGGGAAATTGGGTGTTTTAACACTCATTCCTTTACATTTCATTTCGTTACTTCTACCTATATATTGCTATAACCGAAATAACGCGTAAAGCTGCTTGGTTACTCATTTACTTAAATAAAACGATCAATCAACTCTTATATGTAAACATTGTTTAAATATTTATTATATAAATTAAAAGCTGCATACAATGAAAATAACATAAAAAAAATAGTCGAAATGCTGAGTTTATTATTGAATTGAAATTTGAGCTCTCAATTCACATGAGTACATGTTCATTTGATCAATTGTTAATTTATTATACAAATTAATAAATATATATTTTACAATAAAAGCTATGAGATCAGGATCGACACAGAATACAACTAAATATTTCAAAATGTTTACAGAAAAGAGTAAAATGTTATACACTTTAATACAAAAGTATATAAAATTTCGTTTAGAATATATTATAAAGAGTACTTTGTAGAAAATGATGTGTTTTTTTTAGTTTGCGTGCGAATGAGCGTCTATTTACTGCCTATAAAAGCTAATTGCGAGGCCCTGGAGAATGCTTGAATTTTAGTTTGAAAGGTAGAATTTTTCATTAAAGAATTCCTGTATTTGTTTATTTTAATAAAATATTATCTGTAAACTAGGCAGAAAAAAAAACAAGAAAAATTTATATAATTTTTTTTAGCATCACGCTTGCATCCAGCAAGTAGCAGAAGGAGCCAAGTGTTAAAACACTCCGCTTCCCACTTTCTGCCGATTTCTAGAATAACTGCATGAATGGCGGAACTCAACGCCCCACTTTGCCTCGACACCAGAGCCAAGAAAAATAAATATTAAATATTCCAGTTCCTCAAGTAGGAATCGAAACCACAACCTCTGAATTAATTTAATTGATTTTCAAATTAATCTATTCCTCTCATTTCATTTACGTTAAGCTAGAGGGCAATAACTAGTTAGTTAATAACAGAATAACAATAGAATTTCAAGCAGCTAACTATTCGTAGCCATTGTTTTGGTTCACTACAGTACCTCGTAGCAGCTGCTAGTACGCGACTCCAGGTTCGCTGTAGTACTTTCATGATATACACAAAAGAATGTACTTATAAAGTGTAACAATGGAACAGTGCAGACCAAATAAAGTTTTTTTAAGATGTATTATATTATATTATGGAGGCGAGTGGGGAACGGAGTGTGTTACACTAGGTTCCCTCTGCCTACCCTGCTGTGTGCGGGATACAGCGTGAAGCTAATTTAATTTTTTATTTTATTTTATGGAGGCGAGGAGTCGTGGCGTACGGGCATAAGCGTGCGACTGTAAACTCTATGGGTTGTGGATTCGATTTCCAATGTAGTAAATGAATTATTTACTATTTTAATTTCCTCGCTCTGGTACCGAGGTAAATCACAGCGTTTAGTTCCGCCACTCAACAAACAATTCCTCCTGAATGCAGTGGAAAGTGGGGAACGGAGTGTCTCAACATTAGTTCCCCTCTGACTACTCTACTATCTGCGGGATACTAACGAATATTTAGGTTGAGCAATACTAACTATATTTAATATCGGTTAATACAATATTTATACGAGTTTAACTTCAGCTCGTCTAATTGGCTAGACATGGAGGTATTAGTTACCACAATCGATCACGCAACGTATCTAAATGAGTGTAAAAGCAGAGTGCCTTTACACTCATTTCGATACGTCACTACACTATTTTCCACTTTAATTAGAGATATTGCGTATTAAGTGGCGCAAAATAATTTAATTAATTTATTTAATATTTTTTTTAGGTAATTTTTTTTTATGCGAGGTATAATAAATCGTGTGAGTTGCACCACAAAAGAAAGATTTATAAATAGATAATAAATAATATAATACAAATATTTTAATATATTTATAAGACACCCGACACAAAAAATCAAAGGTTTACATATAGTGTCACCCAATTTGCATCACAGTGTTTAATTCTATACTAACTCAATGTTGGCGGCGACGCGAGTGAGGACTGGCAACAGTGACCGTACATTATTCATGAGACCACGTGCAACCCGCCTAGTTGGTGTCCCTCGGAAGCAATAAGGCAAATAATATATTATTTTAGTAATATTTAACGTGTTTTTCTAGAAAAAAAATATGGGGGGTACTGTATAAAATTGAGAAGGATATTTGTTCAAATCAGCTTCACGGTGTATCTCGCACACAGCAGGGTAGACAGAGGGGACCTAGAGTTAAGACACTCCTTTCTACACTTTCTGACGAATTCCGGAGGCATGGCATGTTGAGAGGCGTAACTCAACGCGGCGTTTTTGCCGATACTAGAATGAAGAAATTAATGAACGAATTCAAATAAATATTTCATTTCGAGTGTGGATCGAACCCACAACCAGTCGCATTTATACTCTTACAGTCACACTTTGTGCCTCTGTGTCACGACAGGCCTCGTCAAAATTAAACTAAAATGTAATTAATATTTTTATGAAGTCACCTCCAGGAAGAACGGTTAATAATTTTTCATTATTTTCATTTACCCGTGTTTGATTGAATAAAGTACGCTCCGACACGCAATGTTTAAATAAATGGAAAAATGTATAGGAAATGAAGCAAAATGCAAATATATTTATCAGCTAAATCTGTCTTTTAAAACTAAATAAAATTGAAAACAAAATTCAACATTATCGTTTTATAACATATTGTACCAGGAGCTTACAAATTCAACTCATACAAACCATGTTAGGATTATTAATGAATATACAATACTAGTAAGTTTGTCATGAAATGTTTATTTAATGCTGTATATTTTCCATTTTAAAGTAAATAAATAAATAATTGAAAAATCTCTTAGCATCCAGAAAATAGCAAGAACATTAAAACTTTAAAAGTACCAATATAAAAAATCAGCTTCAAGCTGTATCCCGCACACAGCAGGGTAGGCAGAGGGAACCTAGAGTTAAGACACACCGTTCCCCACTTTCCGCCGAGTTCTGGAGGCATTGCGCATTAAGTGGCGGAACTTAACGCCGCACTTTGCTTCGACTGTAAGTAGATATTTTATGTCCTCGAGTGGGGATCGAACCAACAGCCAGTCGATTTTACAGTCACAATTTGTGCCCCTGCGCCACGACTGGACTCATGCGCCACGACTAGCCTTCATAAAGCCAATATATTATCTATTATGAAAAATAAAAAGTAACAATATTAATATTAAAAAGCTTAATCGATATTATTACGAAAAAGTTCATTCGATTGATTAAAATGCAGTTGAACACACGAAAAGAACGTTGGGCTTGATACAATAGGAAAAACTAAAAAGAGAAGCCGAAACATCGATAAGAGGAAGTGGTCTGAAAACAAAGTTAACTGAAAAGTAAACAATTTCGTTTACATGTTTCACCACTTTTGTACATGTTAGGAAGGTAATTGTAAAATCTAAATTATTCTTTATCTTTTTAAATTTTGCATTAAATATGTACGCTTCTTACTTTTGTAGCACTTAAATTATTATTATTTAGAGATTACTATTGATTTAATAGTTTTATGTTTTTTAACATTTTTTGAAGTGTTATTCCACGCTTAAAAGGAAAGAAAAATATTTAAAAATTTGAACGTAGCGGGTTACCCGCTAATTAATAAAAACTAATAAAAACCCGTGTTTTCTAAATAAGTAGTTTTATAATAAGTTTTTTGATTTTCACGATTATTATACATTTTAAATGAAACGATTTTAAGCGGATTAATCGCGTATATTTGGTATTATACATTTTTGGAAACCCGACGTTTCGGGCACTTTGCAATAGTCCGTGGTCACGGGTAGGTAGGTAAAGTAGTTTTATGTTTATTTATATACTAGCGGTCCCGACGCGGCTTCGTTGTGTTTTAGTATAGTGTAAATACTATACACACTTTAAAAAAACGACGTTATTTTGACATCATAGACATTTAGATTTTATTTATATGTAATGATATCTCTCTCTCTAATCTGTATTTACCTTGCATTTGTTCACAATGACTCGCTCTGGTAACGAGACACAGCGCGGCGCTGTGTTCTGCCGCTCAACACTCAACGCTTCAAGAATTCGGTGGAAAGTAAGAAAGGGAACATTAAGTTTCCAGGTTCCTTCTGCCTAACACGCTATGCGCGGGATACAGCGTGAAACTATATAAATAAAGAATGTGAAACTATACACAAAATAACAAACACCGATATTAAAAACATCCCCTAAACGTTAAATACGTACAATTCCAATAACTACATCGGCTTTATAAAATCGATAGGCAAAATGTGGCTTTCGGTTCTAGCAGTTACATTTTACGACGGTAATTAGACGGCTGATTGCGGACTACGTTTTAGTATAAGTTTAAAAAGGTTAGTATAATTGATTTTCAATACCTATTCAGAATACATATTATGCATTACAATATATTCCTATTTTCATTTAAATTTAATTTTATGTAGTCGCGGTACAGCGGCATACCGTTTGACTGTGAGTGTTATGGTCGTGGGTTCGATTTAATATTTTAATTTCTTCGCTCTGGTAACGAGGCAAAGTGCGACTTTGAGTTCCCCAAGTCAATACGCAATGCTTCCAGAATTTGGCGGAAAGTGGGGAGCGGAATGTCTTAATGGAATCGGAGTGTCTTAACACTAGGTTCCCAGATCCTTTTTGTGCGAGGTAAAGTATGTGTTCGTCTCTGCTTATTCATGAAGCTAAATGCATTAAGCCATATAAATAAATATAAAATATCAACACAATTTAAGAACATAAAGTCTATTAAAGAACCACTTGTAGCTTGACCGCAGGTGGTTTTAGTTGACCCTCCTTGATTATGTAACAGTATAGTACATAAATTGTGGTTAGAACGACCGCAAACGCATGTACTTAGTGCATGCATACACGACATACGTACATATGTACCTTGTGTGTTCATATATATTTTATAGATAGAAGAGAATATTGTATTGTTTGTTGTTATAAATAAATCAGCTTCACGCTGTATCCTGCACACTGCGGGGTAGGCAGGGGGAACCTAGTGTTAAGACATTCCGTTCCCCACTTTCTGTCGAATCTGGAGGCACTGCATGTTGAGTGGCAGAACTCAATGCCGCGCTTGTCCTCGATACCAGAGCAAAGAAATGGAAATATAAATTTAAGTAAATATTTCATCTCCTCGACTGGGGATCGAACTCTGAACTAGTCGGTTTTACAGTCACACTTTGATATACTTTATTGTTATACTTCATTATTATTTGTGGGTAGTAAAATATTTTTATTTTAAAATAATTGTAGGTAATTTAAAGATAAATATTTTTTTATACCTTCATACATCTATCATGTCTTTTAATATAAATATATAAATAAAATATATTATTAATATTTAAGCAACAACTCTACAATTTTAGAATGAATGATAAGTGAAGTATTGTTTACATTTTAGACCGGTCGTAGCAGCTGCTACGCGGCCACAGCTCTGCTACGTAGCGTTTACGAGAAACCCGATGTTTACAGTTGAGCGTACAAAAATAGCGCCCTTTCAAACCTTTGCTTTTGATACTGCCATTTCTAAGAAAATAAAAGATTTTCTACGGTTTTTGTAGGTGGTAAAAGAAAATATATTTAACCTTAAATTATTCTATTTATATTATGTAACCTAAATAAGGACAATATATCATATATTTTGATACAAAATATTTAATATTAATTATAAGATACTATTTTTATTAACAAATTTTATTACTTTTGGAAGTGTTAGCCATAAAATTAGAATTATAAACTAGGCTACTTGTTTTCAATGCCACGAAAGCAGCGTGGGTTGAGCTCATGCCTTGTATGCCCTCTAAACTAGTTACAAATATAACGATCTTAAAGATACACTTAAACGTTGTTTTAAGTTTTTCTTATTTAAATTACAGTTACAATTTTATTCCACTCCGTTATAAATCAACAATCCACAAGAAACCTTTTTACTTATTCAAATGTTTGTCTTCTTAATGAGGCTTGTTTATGCACTGTAAAAAGGAAGTGGATTTTTAAATAAATTAAAAAATAATTTAATCCCATTTAAAAGTTGAAATCAAATTAACTATCACTGCATAGACAGACAATTCCATCCATTAACACCAATCTTATAAAAACAATAAAGAGACCAAGCGCCACTCAAAACGTAATACCTTCAAAATTCGGCGGAAAATGGGGAATAAAGTATCTTAACACTAGGTTCTCTCTGCCTCCCCTGCAATGTGCGGGATACAGCGTGAAGCTGATAATAAGGCCAGTAGCGCAAGGGCACAAAGTGTGACCGTAAACACGACTGGTTGTGGGTTCGATCCCATTCGAGGAAATTATATATTTATTTAAATTTATATTTCCAATTCTTCGCTCTGATGTCTAGGCAAAAAAGAGCCACGCTGAGTTCATCCCTCAACACGTAATGCCTCCAGAATTAAGGGAACGGAATGTCTTAACACTGTATATCTTGTATGCGGGATACAGCGTGAAGCTTAAAAAAATATTGGAATAATAAATGGAAAACTGAAATAAGCCAGCGTGGAGTCCAGTATTATGTCGCCATTAAAGCAGTTTAATTTGATACAATCACGGATTAACTTAATGCTGTGGACAACTCGATTGCTGGCAACACTAACATACATAATTCATGAGCATGTAACCAGCGTGAAGGCTGACCGGCTGACCGGCCTGCCTGCCTGCCCGCCTGCTTCCCACTGATAAAATATGGCCCGACTACGTCATAACACCGGTGACAGTGACGAGCTGACAAGAGGTGGTTCACTAATTTTGATTAAATGTGTGATATCGATAATATGTATGGAATTTTGTTATATATATTTTGAAGGTAAGGTAAGTGACTAGTAAAATATATTTGTAACATTTTTTCAATATTTTTCAAGTATTGTTTGACACTTAGGAAAGAAAAATACTTATTAAGAAAACGTATAAAATTTGAACATAGCGGGTTGAACTCACACCTCTTTGGAAACTGCCCAAGCGCTCTGACCAACTAAGCTATACGTTCTCATCGAGCTACGTCGAAATTCTTATACGCTTATTTATGTTGTTAATATAATTTAAAAAAAGATCAAATTGTGTAAAATAGAACCAACTGAGAAATACCGCTTTATCGTCATGATCGTGTATTACATTGATGTTTATTCACATTTATTATTTAATTATATAAGATGAATTAAATATTGTTATATAATAAATAAAAATAATGTATTTAAAAAATATATATATTATTTCCTAATAAAACACAAATGTTAAGCATAACAAACAAATAAACAAAAAACAAAAGCTCTCTCTAATTAATAGTGACAAAAAAATATTCGTATATACGAACGAGCGATGCACCAGTCACAACAATACAGATGCAGATAGGAGGGTGTAGGTGGCCTCGTAAAACAAAATGAATGGCGCCTTCATAACATATTGTCCTAACGTGAATCCGGACGTAGGCCTGACTCAGAATAACGGCGGGTCCAGGCCTGTACCTAACAATCGAATTACTATTATAATGGTAATAATATATAGAATGTGCACTTTTTTTGTTATAATTTGCATATTTGATTGTATTCTGTGTGAATTGTTTAGGCATTTTTTTATTAACTTCACGCTATATCCCGCATATATATAGCAAGGTAGAAGTAACGCTTAGTGGGAAACACTCCGGTTCCCACTTTTTATCCAAATTCTAAAATATTATATGGGAACACAATATTGCTCTTTATCTTCTTAAAAGAACATGGAGAATGAAAGAAGGTCATTTCCCCAAGTGGTAATTGAACACACGACCTTCGCGTTTATTGGCTTATGCATTTAATATTCTTATTAAATAAATTATTATCACTTTACTATTAAGTGATAATATTGAATTTCACAATAATGAAATCTCACAAAAGTAAATTATTTTAAAATTTTATTATAAAAAAAATACAAAGACAAAGCCCCCTAGATTAAGAAAAAAAAAAGCAATATAACAACAGCATAAACAATTCTAAGCCAATTATAATGTCATAGCTTAAACAGAAATAATTTCACTGAAACTACTAGTACTATTATGTACTGCTCAAATTAAGCTTAAGCTCTTCAACCTACATTGTTCCATTGTTATGTGCTCGAACTATGTTTCACATTCAAAAAGTTTTGATCCAACTTTCATTACTGATATCGATAGTTGGATGGTTTTAAAATATTTGTATTGTGCAATTTTTATTAATTCTTAGCTTTAGTTTCTTGATACTTGAGGCCAGTCGTGGAGCAGTGGCACAAGCATGTGACTGGAAGCGTGACAGTTAGTGGGTTCGATTTTCAGTCTAGGAAATGAAATATTTAATATTTTAATTTCTTCGCCCCTCATTTTATGTTTTCATTTCTCCGCTCTGGTATCGGGACAAAGCTCGGCGTTGAGTTCCGCCACTCAACATGCAATGCCTCCTGAACTCCGCGGCAAGTGGGAAACGGAGTGTCTTAACACTAGGTTCCCTCTGCCTACCCTGCAGCGTGCGGGATACAGCGTGAAGCTCATAATTTCTTCACTCCAGTGTCGAGAGAAAAGTGCGGTGGTGAGATTCGCCACTCAAAATGCAATGCCTCCGCAGAATTCGACGAAAGTGAGCGACTGCTACATGCAAGATAATGAAAAAAAATCTTAACTGCAGTAATAACATGTTAACATATTACACTAGAAGCAAATATTTGTGCTATGCATAAAACTATTATTACGGTATGGCTAAAAATTAGGGCGGCGAGAGTAGTCATTGAGAAATTCTATTCTACAGGAAAAAATATGAAAAATGTGCCATTTTGAAAAGCCATCACGATTTTAAAAGCCACCTCTGGATCAACCAGTTTCCATTTAAATATAATATTATGAGGTTTATAAATGAAATTTCATTTATAAAGTGAAAATGATTATAAGCGAAAATTTACGTCTAAGAGGTTTAATACCTCTTTTAATTTAATATATTAAAATTTTACTCTACCTTAAAACGGAAAAAAATATATATTTTTCAATGCTAACAAGATTATGTAGTTCATGAACATAATATCACAAGAAATCATATTATATGTACATTCAATTTCAAAAAAGCTAGGAACGGTTGTAGAATCGTTCAATTCTCAATATTGCTTATAAATAGTCAAAGCCGTGTACGATTGGTACTCGCAATAATATGATTTGCATTATTAAAAGAATTATAATTTTAAACATTATAGGAATAGAATTTCTAATATATATATTGTTATTATATCTATAATAAAATTGTAATGAAAGTATTATTTTTATATCACTTTTATAACAGAAGTGAATAACTGAATCTTGTTACAAGATTCTCTCTTCTTTAGCAGATATGCAGGATATGCGGGATGCAGGTAACGTTTATGGAGCTGAATAATAGCAATTATGATGAGCTAAAGTATTTAAAAACTAGAAACCTAAATATATAAAGTCTTCGAATCTTCGTTTACATAATTTTTCCCCACGATCAACCACAATGAGTTACAACATCAAAATTATCAATGTGTCTAAATTCTACGGAGCGAGCCTTCTTTATTTCCGTCTAACCTGTCCAACTTTGTGATATTGCAGGAATACGCGACGACATCAAACAAGTTCAATTCGGTAAAAGCGCAGACTCTGATATTTCGTCGACTTTTTGTCATTGCGGTGACATCTCTTTGAAGTTAGCACAGTTTTGAACGCACTTGCATATTTTTTAATAATTTCTATTATTATAGTATCTGAAACGTATACGTTATACGTGTGAAATTTAGATTTCCTCCCTGTTTTTAAATAAAGTTGTCAGATGAGATCAAAATCGTAAAGAGAATCGAAAAAAATATATATAGAACAATTAATCATTCCTTCGCGTGGCCTGCTGCCGATCAGCTGTGTGCACAAAATACCATTTATTTATTAACTTAAAGTAAATTTCTTCATTGTAAAATCGACTTTAAATTATATATATAAAACTGCTTCTACAATAAACACCTTCTTCAACTGCATATAACCGATATCTTTACCTTACATTGACGAGTAATTAGTGCATAGTGTATACAAAAATTTGAGATGCAGCGCTCACCAACGAAAAAAGATGGTAAATATTCCTCTCAACCGGATTTGGCGTGTTCAAATAAGATTGATTTGGAGCCATTCGTACCTGGACGAAAACGCAAAGAACGTAGTGAATTTGAAGATTTAAGGAATGAAATTCACATTTTAATTACAACTATCAAATCCGATCAAGAATCGAAATTTGATAAAATTACTAAAAGTATAGAAGAGCTAAAGGTACAGAACAATATTCTTAAAAATCAAAATGAAAAAATTATAAGTTGTAATGAAAAAATAGAAAATAAACTGATTCAAACAACTGAACTATATAGTGAACTGAGGAAGTCATTGGAATTACTTCAAGATGACCACATAAAAGCTACTAATAAAGTCACTGCCTTAGAGGAACAGATAGAAGAAATGCAGCGTAGCCAGCGTAGTTCTTTTATTGAAATAACCACACCCATCACAGAAAATGAAAATGTTCATGAAATAATTACAAAAATTCACGAAGCAATTGGTGTGAAGACTGTCGGGGAAAGCATTAGACAATGCTACAGAATAAAACAAGGTGCAAAAAAACCGGTAATAGTAGAATATAAAAATGGGCAAATACGTAATGAAGTTTTAAAACTGGCGAAATCGTACAATAAGAAAAATAATGAAAAAATGAGCACAAAAGTCTTGGGTAATCATAGTACAGACGAACCTATTTACATAAACGAATTTCTCACACCCAACGCGAAAAGGCTATTTTATCATACCAGGCAGCTGCGGAAATCGTACGGCTTTAAGTATAACTGGATATCCGCAGGGAGAATATTTGTAAAGAAAAATGATGGTGATCCTGCTATTCTCATCAAATCATTGGAGCAAGTAGAACGTATTAAAGTGGAAGGTACAATGTGACTAATACGTGTTTTTATATGTTACAATTTACTTATTTCCTCATTGCTTATGTTTGTTGTTTTATACATGTTATATTCAGAAGTATTTAACCAGTATTCCGTTTATATTATTAGCTTTAGATTTAATATTATTTACTCACACCACAGTAGTAATTACACTTCTATACATTTACACAATACCCTTACTCATACACATAACATTCCAATCATTCAAAATACAAATGCGTTGAATATATTCATTAACATCCTTTTTATGCACGTAACATCATTCTATTACTGTCGATTCTATAAATATGATCATTCATGCACTGTTAATGTTTGACATAAAAAAAATTCATGCCGATATTGATAGGAACATCAATGTCGGTACGACAGTAGTGACGAATGACGTTGAACAGTGCAAAAGGACATTACAAATTACAGGTAATAATAGTTTACGCATTTTAACACAGAATATCAGAAGTATTAATAGAAATTTTGATGAACTTACAATCCTTCTCCAACAATTAGACATTGAGTTTGATATTATTATACTTACAGAATGCTGGCTCTCTAAGGTACATGAACTCCCTATATTATTGAACTTTAAAAGTTTTTCTACAGCACGAAACGTAAATAAAAATGACGGTGTTGCAATGTACATAAGAAAATCCTTACGTGTAACGGTAACGGAACCACAAAATACCAACGAAATAACATGCCTCATTGCATGTTTAAAAGATACAAATATCATTGGCGCTTATAGGCCACCAGAATTTATTCAGTTAGATAAATTTATACAGTCACTAGAATCTATTTTAAATGATTTTAAACAAAGTAATTTAATATTAATGGGTGACCTCAACATTGATATTAAAGATGGATGTAATTCTTCTAAATGTGATAGTTATCTAGAACTACTAGCCATGCATGGTCTAACTGCATCCCATAATTATCTTACTACAGGTAAAAGCTGTCTCGACCACTGTTTTATAAAATCTAAACTTCCAATTGTAACTGTAGTTTATCAGTCGACTATAACAGATCATTCAAGTGTCATTATCTCACTCTTACAAAAGGAACCTACCATACGCTCACGTACTAAATATGTTAAAAAAATTAATTATATAGCTATACATAACCAATTAAAATGTATTGACTGGAACGAGCTATTACTGAATTTAAATGCAGACGAAGCAACTCAAATATTTTTGAATACTATTATTAATACAATAAATTCGAATACAATAAATATAAAACTGTCATCAAGAAAAAGAAACATTAAGGCGTGGATTACACCTGGTTTAATTAGATGTATAAGACATAAAGATAGACTACACAGTAAATCACGTAAAGATCCAAATAATATTATTCTTAAAATCAGTTATATTAGATATAGAAATACATGTCGAAAAGTATTAAATGCTGTTAAGCGATCATTTTATAGAAATAAACTAAACAATAATAAACATAAAACAAATGTTCAATGGGATTGTATCAAAGAAGTATGCAATTTGAAAAAAGAAGAACATATTCCATAGAACTACTGGAACTTACACACAATCTAAAAGAATCGATAAACCAAGCAAACTTATACTTTGCCAACATCGGCGAAACACTAGCAAATGAAATACTCGATAGAACACAAATGACAGAAAGTAAACTTTTACAGCTGCAATCACAAAGTAATGGCCAAGGCACTTCGTTTTACCTTCATCCAACTGATAAATATGAAGTTGCTAATATTATCAAATCACTTAAAAATACTAACTCTTGTGGGTGGGACGGTATTACATCACTATTCTTTAAAAAATATATAAATATTTTAGCTGAGCCCATTGCGTCAATTACTAACACCTGCTTTCAACAAGGCATATTTCCAAATCCATTAAAAAAAACGATTATTATTCCAAAATTTAAATCTGGTAAAAAACATGAAATTTGTAACTACAGACCTATTTCTTTACTACCAACACTTTCTAAGATAATTGAAAAAATTATTAACAATCGTCTAAAAGTATATCTAACTAAAAATAATATATTAGCTTTAAATCAATTTGGGTTTCAAAATAACAAATCTACGTCTGATGCTCTAAAATCACTAACTTCAAATATAATAAACCTTTTAGATAACCGTGTCAAGTGTATAGGAATATTCTTAGATTTAAAAAAGGCATTTGACACTGTCTCTGTTCCTCTATTACTAAAAAAATTAGAAAATGTAGGTGTACGGGGCCTTCCACATCAACTGTTTACCAGCTACTTAACAAACAGGAAACAAATGTTAAGTATTAATAATTTACTAAGTGATGAAACTAATGTCAAATATGGAGTGCCCCAAGGAAGTACCTTGGGTCCTACACTCTTCCTTATATATATAAATGAACTATGCCTTTTGCGACTAGAACACACTAAAGTAATAACATTTGCAGACGACACTGTATTAATTTCACAAGCAAACTCTTCTGAAGAAGTTTATGAAAAAGCTAATAAAGACTTCAATGTAGTAATGAAATGGCTGGACAACAATTTGCTCTCGTTAAATATTGACAAGACCAAGTACATAAAATTTAGTATCCGGGAAAAAAAAAACCACGACAAACAAGATTCACTACAACTAAAAGCTCATTACTGCAGACTTTACAATTATAATTTAATATGTAACTGTCAAAAAATAACACAAACACATAGCTTAAAATATTTAGGAGTTGTTGTTGATCAGCATCTTGGTTGGAAAGAACACATTAATTTATTATATGGGCGACTAAAAAGGTTGATTTCTATTTTTAAGAGTATAAGATATATATGTGATTATCAATTATTGAGAAGTATTTACTTTGCGCTCTGTAATTCTTTAATAAGTTATGGTATCATTGTTTGGGGGGGAGCTAATAAGACATTATTATTGAAAATAGAAAGGGCTCAACGTGCTATTTTTAAAGTAATGTTCTGTAAAGATTATAGTTACCCTACTGAAACTCTCTACAAAGAATTAGCAATGCTAAATGTAAGGCAAACCTATTTATTGGCAATTTTAAAAGACCAACACAAAAACTCAATCGTGAGAATTAATACGCACAAAAGACGACAGGATTTAGTATATCAGCTTCCCACAGTAAAAACAGCTTTTGCACGTAAATTCTATCTATTTCTGGCACCATATATCTACAATAAAATATCCAAATCTGTAAAGCTTAAAAATCTCAATAATTATACGTTTAAAAAAACGGTTGATAAATATCTTAAAGCACTAACATACAACGACACTGAAAAAATTATCAAACCAATATAAGCATACTTACTATTTAAAATGTTCAGAAAAATTAACCTCATTATCGCTATGCATTAGAATTTCAGATATTCACAACACACACACATACACACATACACATATACACACACATACTCATACATACATACACACATATCCACATTTCAAATATAATACTGAATTTTTACTTACGGAATTTATATATAATCCTCTAAATGTATCTGTCATAAAAATAGTTCTTAGATTCATTAATTTCTTATTTCTTTATTTTTTTTCTATATATACATAAAACTCTTTAAAAGTATATTATATAATTGTTTTATAAACATATATAATACTCTAAGCGTAACCGTTTTAAATTAAGTTTTTAAATTCTTTGTTAATGATATAATTATTAAGAAAATTTAAACCAATAAGTGGCAGCATCTAAACTTTTTACATATACTACATGAAGTAAGTAAACAAGCATGCGAGGAATACTATCCTACCGTCATACAGTAAAACTAGTTCGGAGGGTAGTGTTTTATCAAAATTTGTTAGCATAACCTTCAAAATTGTCATACCATTAATATATAAGCCATTATTGTATTAGGTTAAGATTTATGTAAATAAATAAATAAATAAATAAATAAATAAATAAATTAAATTATTGTCATAATAACTGAAGATACTGAATAACTGTTCTTCTATAACGTTACAAATAGTAGAAAAGATTAACTATATTTTATTTTAATGTATTTACTTGATAACTAATATATATACAATACCAATGATAAGTGGTTTATAAAATCTACTTTGGATGATTCAACCGCAATATTTTGGACAATACCAAATTTTTAACAACAAAACAAGATTTTGTATTCATTGTTACTTGTTTTATGTCATACATTTCTAAGGCCGAGGCGGTACGTGATACGAGCCAGCGAGTCACCCCACTCTTTTCATAAAATATTTTCTACTTGACATTGTACTCTTTCTATTCAATATCCGGCAACTTCTACTCAGCTGACATACTTTATGTTAGGCTAAGATTCTTCAAATGTACATTAAAAGTTTAAGCTAATATAATATTATTTTGAATTGTAATTATAGTGTCTACGATATAAGAAGGAAACTTCTACCGCACTACAAAATTAATTTACTAGGAGTATATATTAAATAAAAAATATATATAAATAAAGAATGCGTAAATCTCTACCATAATTTTCTCCAGTGACAGACGTAAATTAAATAAAATAAAAGATGTATGGACAAAATTTTACTTATGAATTAAAACAACATAAAATATATCTGTATGAAGGGTTGTTTTTAGTATAACGAATTGTTTAAATTTAAACGTAACATTTTTTTTGCAAGTGTTTATTTGAAGTAACAGAAAATAATTTATATCTGGTAAATGAAAAGCTTTACAAAGCTCACTTAATATGTAAAATGAGGGTTAAACAACATAATCAGATACAAATAGACGACCTAAACGTAATAAATACGTTAACCACAAGGCTATTACAAAACATTCTTTTTCGAAATCGATTGGGAATTCCGGCCCGTCTCCCAACAGGAAAATTCCATTTTCAAACAAAACTGAGAACGGAAAACTCAGAACAAAACACCTTATGCGTAAACAAAGCGCTTCAACTAAATAATGTTTTATATGTAGAGAGATCAAATAAAAAGTATTCAATATACGAATATGTAACTTTGTCTTAAAAGTGATTGACACATTGTTTCGAGTTGTTGCCACAAAAAATATTGGCTTTTCGTAGTATTTTCTGCGCAGCCAACATGTTGGCTCTACTTTAAAGAAGAAGCAAACATGAAAAGGAGAGAGGGTTGTATTGGACAGTACTTGGTATATTTATTTCTTATAAAAAATACACATAATAGTGTTTAGTTAGTTGCGTTAGATAAAGTAGTCAGAATGGATGTAGTTGTAACATATACATATCAATAAATATTTTCACCTACTGCTGAATTATAATGTATCTGATATTGCACGTACCCAAAAGGCAACCTTTTCCTTAAGTACTTTGGAAATACAACGATTTCTATATTATAATATAACCCATTCATAATTTATTCCATGACTATCATAATTATTTTCTATCATACTTGTTATCTGACTATCATACTTATTTTCCAAATAAGTTTTTTTCTTTCCTGAGTGTTATATAACACAAAAAAAATGTTTAAACATATTTAATAAATAGCATTCTCCTTGCCAGACGATAATTCTTAGTAATAATCTTTGGGTAGCGGAAATTTGTAAAAATCTCCCTACAGAGATGCTAGCAACATAAATAAGCTGTAACAAGCGTATAAAAATTTCGACGTAGCTCGATGAGATCGTTTGGCTTAGTGGTCAGAGCACCTGGTCGGTTTCCAGGAGGCACGGGTTCGAGTCCGGCTACGTTAAAATTTTTGTACGTTTACTAAATAAGTAATTTTAAAATTTTTATCTGTCTGTCTCTCTGTTTATCTGGGCTAACCTCCAGACCAGTTGAACCGTTTATTATGGGACTAACACTGAAAGATAGAACAGGTTGTGGACCAAAATAAGGGCTGTCTGATATAGTAAAAAAGTTATATCAATTTAAAGTATGTTGTTCGACAAAATCGCTACTTTCTTAAAAACTCGAAATTATATGATAAAATAGACCGAAATTTCAAGATCTAGGATTCTCCAATATAAGTTGATACCCTCTCAAGCAGTGTCCCTACGTAGTGTTTGAAACTTCTCTAAGATAGATAGATATTTGTGGAGAAATATATAATCTATGTTTTAATCCGGAATTATTGCGGAATCGGAATTTATGTGGAAAAAATTGCGTTTGCGATTTGTTTGCACAGATCTGAAATAACTAAACGTTTTTTTTTTATTAAATAGTATAATCAAATTGGGAATTGCCCAAAACACTTAAATTACAATTTAATTTCAATCCATTTTGAGGGTATTTTACCTCAAAACGGAAAAACGGAACCCTCATAGGATCACTTTGTTGTCCGCCTGTCCGTCTGTCAAGACCATTTTACTTGAGATTACGTTGAGGTATCAATCTGAAATTAATATCTGATCCTTGAATCATAGAAATTAAGCTTCAATGGAAGCAACTCAGTCAAAAGATATGATCATTATCGTATCTCTTTTGCTTCATTTGTATGAAATTCACCATGTAATAAAAACATACTTCCCATAGACCTACAGTTATGAAAAAGATCTTTCAAATACTTATTTTAGAAAACGTATAAAAATTCGAACGTAGCGGGGCTCGAACCCGCGCCTCCTGCAAAGCGACCAGGCGCTCTGACCACTAAGCCGCTCTCATCAAGCTACCTCGAAATTTTTATACGCTTGTTACAACTTATTTAGGCTGTAAGCATCTCTGTCGGGAGATTTTTACAAATTTTCGCTACCCAAAGATTTGTAAATTACTAAGAATTACTAAGAGTTATCATCTGGCAAGAAAGAATGCTATTTATTAAATATTTTTTACATTTTTAAAGTGTTATTAATATTTTAGAAAACGTATAAAAAATTAAACGTAGCGGGACTTGAACCCGCGCCTCCTGGAAACTGACCAGGCGCTCTGACCACTAAACCTTTTTTTATATAATAGAATGATACGTCACTGAGAAAAATTAGCAACACTATAAAAGTATTTTCTTCAGATAAGTGGATCCATTAATCCGCTACAATAGAAAACATTTCGACACTTTGATTACATTGTTAGTAGCAACTAATAGCTCCAACTATGTCATAAGTTACTTCAGATCTTGGACTTCTATATTAAAAAAAAATGATATGATTACATTATCATTTTTTAGGCCCTTCGAGGTCAAGCAAAAGCGTGCAACTGTAAGCGCGATAGATTATAGGTTCGATTCCCACTCGAAGAAATTATATATTTGATATTTTCCTTTCCTCGCAAGCAACGGTAACGTTCGCCAATCAACGCGCAATGCCTCCAGAATTCGGTAGTGTCTAAATTTGAACGGAGTGTCTTAACAATAGATTAGGTAGGTTCCCTTAGCCTACTCTGCTATGTGGGAAGTACAGCGAAAAGCTAATAAAAAACACATGATCACGAAACAAATAATGATCATAATTAAGTCCTCTACGTAAACCTCTCACAAAAGAATTTTCTTTATTATTAAACTTCTTATTTGGCGGTAGTTGTAACAGCAGATTCATCACTTTCGTAAATTTTAAGCTTTAATTCCTTATATTAATTAAGTATATACTAAATATTATATATATACTTATAAATATTTTCTTCTAAACTACATGAACAACAAGCGTCAGGGGTTTATTGATACATTTTTTTTATGTTCCAAATTTATAAAAACATTTTCAATAAACAAATACTGTAGTTTGGAGGCTGGATTTTCTACTATCTGTAGCATAATATACCACGAAGCGACGCAGTTGCTAAATTTTACACAGCAAATATTGCCAGAACGTGACTCTTGCTGATCCATACATGCGCTGCCGTATACTCACGTTTAGTGGCCGTGCACTTATTTAACAACAAATTCTAAAATAGTGTCATTTTTAGGGTTCCATACCCAAAGGTTAAAACGGGACCCTATTGTGCTAAGTCTAACTACGCTGTCTGTCTATCCGTCTGTCTCTCTGTCCATCTTTCTACAGGCATAGTTAAGATTTTCGTCCTACTAATATTATAAATGTGAAAGCTTGTGAGTGAGATGTTTGTTCCATTTTTCCCCTAAAAATTAGTGAATGAATTTAGATATATATACGAGTATGTACATATGTCATATTTTTTTGGACAAAATAAAGGTTATTTTCATTGAAGAACTTTCGCATTTATTCTGTTCTTTTATTGATATTTATAATAAATGTAATTTAACTTAACCAAAGAGTTGATTAGGTTTCGCAATAGCATTAGAAACTAAATAGAAAGTACTTACTGTAATAGTACCAAAATGTGCATAGACACAGATGTTATCTTTGTTCAGCTCTAACATTCAAATATCCCCACAGTCCGTTTAGACATAGGTAAGGCACCGCGTACCGTCCCGGTTACAATTCTAATATACCAATACAAGTATATGTAGATAAACCGTCTGAGAGTAAGGATTATTATCGACAGTGAAAGTAAATAAAATATACAACGAAGGTTCAGTTGATATTTATTTTTTTATTAAAAGAGAATAACAAACTTCTATGAAGAAATTGTCAACATAATTTAATAAATAAGGGAATGATTGATCCAACATTGAATATTTAGTATTAAATATTATATCTCTATAGCAAATACAGCGTAACGGCGTAGTAAGAAAGCGATTTGGTGATAAAAAATCGTTACAAGATTGTTACTAAGTACGTCAACCATTTGTTGTTTAGCTTCTTTGCTTCACGCTGTATCCCGCACATAGCAGGTTAGACAAGGGAACTTGGAAACTTTATATTAAAACACTCTTTCTTTAAATTAGTTTCACGTTTTCTTTAAGACACTTTATTCTGTATTTTCCACCGAATTATGTAGACATTGTGTGTTAAGTGCAAGAATTTAACGCCGCGCTTTGCCTCGACAAAAAAATCAAAAAAAATTAAAAGATTAAATACTTAATTTCCCTTGAATGGAAATTAAACCCACAACCTTTCACGTTGACAGTCACATATTTGTGCTCATCCTCTTCATTTAACATTGGAAAAGCACCGTAACTCATTTCTTTTATTTGTTGATCAGATCTTGAAGAACAAGATCTGATCAACAACATGCCATCCACAGTACATTGTCACGTCTATAAAAGTTATAAAATTTAGATATAAATATTTCAAAAATACGTGAACCCATAAAATGTGAGCTATTTTATAACATATTGTCTCGACATAAATCCGGCCATCGGGCAGCGAGTAACGGCTTGTCCGGGTATATTCCGGCGAATTAAATTACTCAGGTAATAGAAATCGTTTTATGTCAGACCTGTACGCCATAAAACTCTAATATTATATTCACGATACACGCTTAGTTAAAATATGACTTTTAGGGGAAAATTATTAAAATTAAAGAATGTTTTAGTAATTAATCCCTAAAAGACATATTATTGTAATTTAAAAGTTATCTCTAAAATTAATTTTCTTAAAAAAGTAATTAAATAAATATCAATCTTTAATAAAGTTACCTATGATAGAAATCTCGGTACCCGTGTTGTAGAAATATTATAAATAAACTAAAAGCAAACATTTATTATTTATCAATTTAACGTGAGTGCAACCACCGAGAGCAACTAGAACCAGACTAAATCCTCCATATTTCCATCCATAATAGTCGCAGCTCAACCATAATATATCAATCACATGAAAGATCATTTTATATAATAGAATATCTAATTTCAATATCAAAAATAGCGCGTATTTTATACAAATATTGCCACTAAAGCTATCAGACACGTCCAAACTTCGCTGAACGAGCTAGCTTTATTTCCGTTTGACCTGTCGCGTTCGATGCTATTCCAGGAATACACGACGACCCAGACATGTTCATTTTGCAGACAAGCCAAATGCAAGCCCTGACGGGTTGCTGCCTCGCTACTGCAGTGACACGACTTTGCACTACCATATTTAAATATTTATACACAATTAGTTCGGTAGAACAAAACAATTCTATCAATTCAATCCATAGCATGCAAGATAAATTAGGGAACGATATTTTTATTGAAACTACTGTAGCAAATACTGGTGTGAAATATGTTTTTTGTTAATCCCATTTTATGAATTTTGATATTTTTTTTTTGTATGGCAAATGTATATGTGTTTATAAGTTTGTTCCTAATAAAATAGATAAACATAGAAATTGGACATCATATAATAAAATATTTTAGAAAGCAACTATGGCAGATGGCTGACTTTATTACAAATCTATTTATTAATAATTTAAAAAAAAACCCGTAGCTGTGTTTCGCAGCTAGGTTCAGATGTAAAATATACTTACTAACGTGAATCTCTCCAATGTGTTGATTATATTATTTATACGGAGTCTAAACAGAAAATTTTATATAAAAATAACGAACACATGCTTATACTCGACAAAATCCTTTCATGGATGTGGCTCTAGGGACTTTACGGAAAACCAAAATAACTGTAAGATAAATGTGGCCTCTAAGGAATTGCATTGAAAATTCTTCAAAGCATTTTGTACTTTACATATATTTTTCAAATTTATATTTTAGTAACATTTTTATTATTCAATAATTACTAAAGACTGCAGTTTGCCTTTTATTTTCCTTAAGTATCAATAATTATATAATATTAATTGAATTTCATGTTTCATTTACTTTTATCTCTGATTCACTTTCACAATATCAATTTATCAATTAACCTAATAATTAAAATGTTAAAAAAATAATAATATCCTAAATAAACATACCAAAGTCCGTATATAATGAAGTTTTAGAAAACATTTTTCTTATTTAAAATACATGAGCTCGATGCATTAATACAGCCGGGTGAGCAGAATTCTTAACTATAGCTTAAGCTTTAACAACTTTAATGGACTTACGATATCCATTAGCACAGAAAATTGTCACAATTTTCTTTTGCTGTATAGATACTTCTTTTATACACTTTTCTAGGGTACTACTTACCTTAAGTATGGAAATTTATAGGTATTTACTGGTTTGATAAGCCTTATCAAATGGTAAATGTTATTTTTTTTTATTCCACGCGTTTCCCGCAAATAACGGGACCTAGTGTTCCGCCTAATTTTAGAGCCATTGTGTGTTGAGTGCCGAAATTCAACGCCGCTCTTTGCCTCTTTACCAGAGCGAAGAAAGAAAATAAATAATTCGAGAGAGAATTGAACTCACAGCCGTCTCGTCACGCGTTACTATCACATCCTCTTGAAAATTGGCCAAAAAAATGAAGTGTAGAGTGAAGCTCTTTTTTTCAATTTTTACTTATATTTCACTTTGAAATATTTAATATTCTCGGTATCGATGAGACACAGTAAAATATCACAAAGTATGCATAAAAAGAAAAAAATAACTAATCACCCTGTATGTACTCGTACGTACGTGGAAAGTTTAAAACAATATAAAAAGTTAAACAATGCCGCCGAAGTAAATATCGAACCTCATAATTAGTGTTCGTAGCAAAATAAATAGTGTTGAACTGAACGTGGCGTCAAACATGTGTTAAGTTTATAACAACTTTTGAACTCGATAAGCTTGGAACTTTTTTAATTTAGAACTTATTATTTGCACATGTGCTGTGCTGTGCTGTACTGTAATGAAACTAACTTTAAAAATGCTTTATTTAATATCCCGATATTTTTTTAAGATATATTTTTTATTGATTGATATACGAAACAATCGTAAGTTTGATTGTAGTTTTGTTTCATTTTACTACTGTTAACGTTGTCATTTTTAAGGTCATGATAAAAAAATACATTCAATACAAAATAAAAAAAAGATTAGTTAATATTTAATTAATTATTAACATATTTAGTAGTCGACGTCACACGGCCTGGGATAGACATTCATATTACACATAACTGTATTTTACAATATTTTAAAAAATATAGTATAAAAAATTGTATGAGCACCATACTTTAAAGTTTCATACAATCCTTAAATAAATCTAGCCTTTGAGTAATATTGTAATATCATAGCAGTAAGCACAACAAATATTATCGAAACGTGACTGTAGCGCGCTCCATGTCTGCACTGTAGCTTTACTAATATCTCCTTACACCCTTTTCGTGATATTAAAAAACGAATAGCAGCCTCGTGATTATTCGGGCAAGGTTCAACAATCCTTTACAGACATCTAAAAAATAGATTTTATACGTGCTTGGAATGTATTGTTCGAAATAATATCTGGAACTTTATATTAGTATATTTGTGTTTTATATGATCAAGTATTCTGCTACCTTAATCGCTTGGACATTCGGGCTAAATGTATTATAACATTAAACAGGTGTTTATTAATTATACATTTAAACGATAATGAAAAAACGTAGTAATTAGTCTAAAAAACCAAACCACTAGGAAAAGGAGCATGTAGGAAAATCAAACATTAAATAAAGTCACTGTTCCAACAATGTTCCTCATGTTTTTCTTACAACTCGAACCCGCTGGAAACTTTTTATTCATGAAAACGTGTGACCGGCGCAAGATAAATTTACGATCTCTTCGAAAGTGTGTAGTTCGATTCCTGATGCAAATTTTACTGCCGCACAATAAAACCGGTGACTTTCATAAAGTATTTTGTTATGGATTCTCATCGTTGCTTCGGAACTTTTATTGCCCTTGTTTTTTTAACCGATAACGATAAGAAAATTCTAACATACATACACGTAAACTGGACGTACTTTCTATTATTTTTACACACAATATCCATAAGTGTATGAAAATATTGCAAAAAATATAAGATTTATTAATAATAAAATATTTAAAGCAGCAGGAACATCATGTGGTGAGATGATAATGCAAGCGTTAGAGTGATTATAAATTAAAATTTCTGTCCCACGTTGGGCGCCACTTCGCGGAAAATGGTTTATATTTTTTAATTAGTTGATGGCTTCAAAGAAAAACATTAATATACTTTAATTTAATTCAACACTCTTTTTCCATAATTTATTATATATTTTTTTTACCTTTATAATAAGATACGGGTACGGCCAGCTAGATGCAGGCAGTGCAGAATCAATAGGCGTGGGGATCCTTAAAGTGGCTTACATTTAGACATACTACAATAGAAATTATACAATGTCTGTCTGATGTGATGGTGATGATTTGCATTTACATACAACAAGTTGCAACAAAAAAACCAATAACATGACAATAAAGGTAATTCAGTACTGTTGCCAAACATCATGTCAGAGGTGACCCCGGTTTTATTGTGAATGAGCCCTAATATTCCCGCCGCAGTTCATTCATCGAAAACCAGTGTTGTGTGAAAAAGAGCTGAATGCGCCGTTCCGGCCGAATAGCCAACGCCAATGAAAACCTCTCGATTGAAATGTTTATCCAAACACAATAGAGTATGTGGATTAATTTTTTTTCATACAAAAACGAATTTTCTAAGTGCCGAACGTGTACGGGATTTATTGCACAGGCGATTGTTTGTATGACTGCGTGAATTGATATTTTAGTTTATGCACATTTATAGAAAAAAAACGGTCAAACCTGAGTCGGACTCACCCACCGAGAGTTTCGTACTAATTTTAGGATTGATCTACAATGAAAACTCCAACTCTTAGAAGTTGACAAACTTATTGCGGGCATGTGTACTCATTTTCTATAAAACAAACTACAAATATAAGATTGTCATTTTTTTTATGATATAGATATTTATAAGCTTTCGCTTTTTGAAATTTGTATTGCATAATCTCACTTCGTAATAAATTTCATAACTGTAGGTCTCCGCGAAGTACCCTATAGGTATTGATTATCTATACGGTTTTTTAATTATATATATGGTTAACCTGGAATTATGAAATTTGGCACCTAGCATCTACAGTCTAGGAAAAAATCTAGTACTAGTCTAAAAGAAAACTATAGTTAAATCTTTAAAAATAATAGCCTTAAAAGGGAAGCTAAATTTAGTATTAAAGCCGGTAATTCAAGTGAGGTATTATTAGTTGAAAGGTCTCTTGCTAAACTAAACCTGAATTTCGGAAAAAAACTCGAGATCTCCAATTTTTTGTATGGAATCGTCGGTGGGTGAGCACAACTCGCGCTTAATTTTTTTTCTTAATTTTAAAGCAACAGTTACTTTTACCGTATTAAAATATTACGGGACAATGAAAAAGACTGCTTTAATGAAAAGTAAAAAGCGACGATGTTCTGAGAGTTTCCGGTCAATAAATGAACACTCCGGCCGGGAAGAAGTTTCTCGAACACCTAATTTCCTGATTTCTTTGCTACTCAACTGTAATTAAGTCGCGTATTGTTTGAAATTGATTATTCGACTTCTTTGTGATTTTCTTACAATTTAAAATGATATTATTTGTAATCTACATAGAAGGCAGCGTAGCCCTTACTACCTTCCTCTCCATGTTTAGACGATGTTGGGAAATAAAAAAGACAGTCAAATTAGGTCCGTATTATATTTTATTACAATTGTACATTTAACATTTAATAATTTCTAGAATATTTTGGATATAATTTACCACATAATATAAATCAAGTGAGGTGCCATAATTTCAATCAATTGTTCTTTAATCTCATTGAAACATTAAATCACGAACATTTAGTAATAAATCACCGGCAGCTCTTGTTTTGGTTGCCCAGCATAGATCTCCCGTGCAAATTAAATTACTTAATTCAACGCCATAAATTGTGACTAAATACTTTGAAGTATTAATCGGTTTTGTTTCTGCATTATATTTAGTTTAATTAATTTAAATGAGTTATTGATCAGAAGTGGAACGTATAAAATTTTCAAAGCTTGCAATGATAAAATTTATAATATAAAAAAATATTTTCTATCGATTTTCATTCTTTTTATTGTTATGCATAATAAATTATATAATTAGGTAATTTGTTAACAAACTGTTAAAATTACAGTCAATCAAGTTAGACTAAATCAGTTATAATCTTTCTTAAATGATACTGATCTCTTGTTGTATTTATAAAAAAATAATAAAACGATAATGCTAATGTAATATACTAGATAGTATGGTATTAAATGCAAGGCGTGGGCCTTGTCCATTCACAAGAAGACAAAACGAAGCGTTGCGTTTTGTTAGCACGTAATGTCTAAAACTTGTGCCGAAAGTTATTAACGGAATGCCTTATATTTATTTTTAGGGTTCCATACATTTTAGGGAAAAAAGGAAACCTTATAGATCAATTTGTTGTCCGTCAGTCTATCTGTCTGTCAAGAGCCTTTATCTCTGGAATATTTGGAGATATCGAGTTGAAATTTAAACCATACCACCACTCAGATCTACGGTCCCACGATTTCCTAAAAAGTTTGTATTTCTACATTTAAAAAAGATAGGGCCGTTTATATTGAAATAACACGCGACACTATAAAGGGAATCGAAATTAATAGGATACTTCCGGTTGACCTAATTATGAAATTTGGTTATCCTTAAAAAATAATAACCTTAAAAGAGGGCAAAATTACATATTAAAGCCATTAGTTCAAGTGAGGTATCAGATGAAAGGGCTAAGCTAAACTTGAATTTCAGAAAGAGCTCGAGACCTCCAATCTTTATATGGAACCCTCGGTGGACGAGTCCGACTCGCGCTTACCTGGTTTTTATTTCTTGTCTAGTGTAGTGTTTGCATTTATAAACTCATCCTTCATACATTTGCTCATTTCATAAAGTCACTCATTCGTAAACACATTGACTAGTAACAGACAACAAAATCTCGTGCGCACCACTTTATTATAACGAGAGCCACTCGTAATAATAACGTGGTTCTCTCTATGCTGCTAAGCGGCTCTTGTAGCTGAATATTATTGCAAAATAACTCTATATATAAAGTGTTGAGATAACAAATAGCTGTTACTAGAAACCAACTCATTAATATCAGTTTCTTGTTACATTACTAGTATTAAAAAATCAATAAAAATACAAAATGCAAAATATACATGAAATTATGGAACTGGATACAATAATCATGAGCCCTAATTTTAGTTTTCTATTAGAGGTAAACGAAATCCATCAAAAAGTTTTTAGTCATTCTAAGTCTACGGTAAATGGAGAAAAGATACCGTAACCCGTAATTACGTAAAAAATGAATGAAAACAGAAATTGTCGCTACTTCACGTAGCGTCGTTTTCAGCTCAGAATTCTGTGACGTGGCATTCCCCTACCATACTCTTTCATAATAAACCATTTCTGTACGACGAAGGCGTATACACGCAAGTTGCGTCGCTTTGCTGAAATATTAATATAGACGTCTGGCAACGAGACATTTCTTTCTAGGTTACCTAATGGCGTCAAAATATATTTATTATTAAAAAATCATCTTTATGATAATACTTCTTTCTGTAAACTTCAAATGTCATAGGCTTTCATCGTATTGATTGAAAAACTTTTGATTTTTGATTGAAGCTTAAGTTTGTTGTAAAATTCTGCCAAACAACATACGTACAGCCTGTATTATTAAAATAGCAATTATAGCAGAAATGATGTGAAGATATAAAATAAAAGATAAAATTTTATGATAATCGTATATATAAATCACATTATGAATGAAATTTAAATAATTTACTTATATTATGAATCATAAGCGAAATATAAAATTATCGTTTCCTACTTGCATAAAAAACATTGTGTAGACAACCCTATTACTGTAAACTTAACAGCTGATCAAAACAACATAAAGAATAATAAAATATTCTTATCCAAGTAAAAATTCTTTAATTACATCTCCTTGTTTCTTAAATGCATATAAAAAACCCAATCCCAGTCTGCCAGCAAGAGAAAGGCGGATAGTTTATAACGAGGCAAATTTTCTATAGCATGTTAACAAGCACCGTGCGCGTCTATTGTTGCAGCCGCGATGTTCGCTACAAACGCAGCGGCGAGCAACCTGTTGTGAAATTTTTAATTAAGTGTGGGGAGCGCTCAGTTCTTTTTTTACCTTTGATAATACTGTTATCGTCTATATAATGCTGTGTGTTTGTCTCAATAATAGTTTAACAACTTATTATGTTTAAAAATTAATTCAACTTCACGTCGTCGTCGGAACCTTGTGTTAAGACACTCCGTTGGTGTCCGTTTTGAGTGGCAAAACTCAACGTTGCGCTTTGCCTAGACATCAGAGCGAAGAAATGAAAATAATAATAAATTTAAATAAATATTTCATTTATTTAGAAAACGTGTAAAAATTTGAACGCAGCGGGACTCGAACCCGCGCCTCCTGGAAACCGACCAGGCGCTCTGACCACTAAGCCATGCGTTCTCGCCAAGCTACGTCGAAATTTTTATACGCTTGTTACAACTTATTTATGTTGTTAGCATCTCTGTAGGGAGATTTTTACAAATTTCCGCTACCCAAAGATAGTTACTAAGAATTATCGTTTGGCAAGAAAGAAACAACGCGGGTTCGAGTCCCGCTGCGTTCAAATTTTTATACGTTTTCTAAATAAGTATTTTTCTTTCTTAAGTGTGGAATAACACTTTAAAAATATTAAAAAATATTTCATTTCTTAGAGTGTGGATCGAATCCACAACTAGTCGCGCTTACAGTCACACACTTGTGACCCTCGACGATGTATTAAAACAATGAAATTACTAAGTATATTTCCTTATAATATTTTACTTTATGTAATTCTAAGAACTCATTGTCATTAAGCCTATCGTAAAATGATTGTCGTGAAACTTTGTAAAACTTATTACGCTCTAAACGTATTATTCATATTTACTACACTTAATATCAAACTCCAAAATTTCATCTCACTCAAGGGATGCTTAAAGTTTAAATGTTTAAAAGGGTTATCAAGATGGTGAGTAGTTCTTAAATATTTAGGAATGGAACGCGCAGGTAGAAACTCATCAAAGGTCGTAGGCGGAGACTCGAGCGTATATGTTATATTTAAGCTGTATTCAAATTATTGTAATAATACTTGGTCCCATCATTCGATCTTAAAATGGTACCATATGGTCTATATGGTATATACTTTAAATTATTTTTTTTATTATATTATGTTAAAAATATTAGAAAAAGACTCAACACAAATAATAATATAATAATACTTTTAATTTAAGGCCAGTCGTAGCGCAGTGGCACGAGGTGTGACTGTAAAACCGACTGGTTGTGGATTCGATCCCCACTCGAGGGGATGAAATATTTACTTAAACTTATATTTCCATTTCTTCGTTCTGGTGTCGAGGTTAAGCCCGGCGTTGAGTTCTGCCACTTAACACGCAATGCCTCCAATATTCGGCAGAAAGTGGGAAACAGAGTGTCTTAACACTTGGTTTCATCTGCTTACCCTGCTGTGTGCGGGATACAGCGTGAAGCTGATTTTACTTTTAATATTTTCTACTTAATTTTGTTTTTAATATCATCTTCAATATTATACTTTAATGAAATTTCTATTGCTAGAACAAGACACAACACGAAAAATAATATAATAATATTTCTAATATATTTTACTTAATTTAGTTGAAAGTACTATCTTTAATATTTCACTTAAATTAAATTTATATGCGTGTGTGTTCAACTTATCAGTGCTCTAACGTCGTGAAGAAAAATAAAACGTTATGAATCATATCAAAAAGCAGCTTATTTTATTTGATACTTACTTAATTTTTATTGGAATCAAAGAACACCATTTTTTGTGAACTATCCTTATGTAAAATACCTTAAAAATGGTATACAGGATCGATGTGGCGCAGTGGAGCAAAATCTGAATGTAAATGCGACGGTTAAGGGTTCAATTATCACTCGAAAGAATGAACTACTTTTATTTCTACCAATCAGGTGTCCAAAACGCGCTGTTAAGTTCTGCTACTCAACAGACAATGACTCGAAAGTATTACAGTAATAGTGGTGAACAAAATGTCTTTAAACCAAGTTTCCTCTACTACTCTGCAAAAATTCGAGACATAATGTGAATTATTATCTTTCCTATGTAAAATATAGGATGAAAAATATATCAGATTATACTTTGTGAACCCAATGAGAACTATCACTTGCATCAATCTCTGCACTACCATTTAAGGTTTGATTTGACAATATTAGGCTACAAACATTCCACACTAATAAACTCTGAAAAAAATTGACGCATCCAAAAATGCGCAAAGTAAAATTGCATGAATCATTTTTAGGTGTTTCAGATACCGTCTACCAAAAAAATGAAAGCGAGTCACCGTGGCCCGGATATTGGAGGCCAGAGGCTACGGAAGACCGCGTCATAATCATAACTCACGATTGTAGTATAGCATATACGCTGATTATAATATGGGCATATTATTATATATTATTAAATGTAGAAAGATGACATACATACATTTTTTTGAATTGCGAAAGATTTAGTTATATCATTTGTAATCATAACGTCTTTTTGTGAGTTCTTAGCTTGGTTCTTATGATCTGTTAAACATATATTTCGTGTTTCGTCCGTGGAAATTTAGAAAAATCCTTTCGTATTACTTTCATACACTAAAACCCAACTCTGGGATTGCCCTGAAACCCCCAAACCTAAGGATGGTTTTGGGGGTTGCATTCCAAACGTCAGCTTTCTTTGACCAGTATTCTCGGCTGTGCGTTGTCTGTAACACTTAATTAGTAATGGAATATCTTTATATATACACAAATTTATATATACAAATTTATATATACAAATTTATATATACCTTTATATATATAAATTTGCACTAATCAATTATTTATTACTCACTTATCTTCATGTGTTATATATAATAGTATATAAATAAATCAGCTTCACGCTGTATCCCGCACACAGCAGGGTAGGCAGAGGGAACCTAGTGTTAAGACACTCCGTTCTGTTAAACAGTGTATAAATAAGTTTATTCAGTTTTGCGAAGAAATTAAAATTGAGATATATCTTTTAAGTAAAGATGTGATTTATATATATTTCGAACAATTAATTATTTATATTAATTCTACTTATGCTTTATATTAAAATTACCGTGTACTCGTATGTCAATTTGATCACTTAACACGAATACTAGAAACTTATTTTTTTTATGATAAACAAAGAAATAAAAAAAATATTAAATTAATATAAATCTGAACTTACTTATTTACCCTACACCAAGCACTTTTGTCGATAGAGCTCACATATTTTTTAATATATCTATCTTCTTATCGCCTTGATATGATTTACGCGATAAGAATAAAAGCCAGGTGAGTAATACGAAATTGTGAAATTCATTGTATACGTAAATATGCGTCGTTTTATTTTATTTATTTAAAAATATTTACATACATTTTAATAAAATATCTATAATAAAAATTGGCAATAGTACATATAAAAAAAAAACTAAATAACGTGTAGCTGTGCTTAACATATTAAAACACAGAAACCATATTTAAATAGTGTATGCAGTATAAATGTATGAAATTCAAGACTTTTCAATATTTTTTTAGCTTTACGGGTTAGGGTAGGCAGAGAAAACCTAGTGTTAAAACACTCTTTCCCCAAATTCTATCAAATTTTTGAGGCATTGTTGTTATTGAGTGGCGGAACTAAAGGTTGCGCTTTTGCTTTGAAATATATAATAATCTCTATATCTTATAAAATAAGAACGCATTTCGTCTCTGTCTGGCCTTTCTAAGTGATCTTCTTCTAAACCTCCCAACGGATTTTGATGCGGTTTTCACCATTAGGTAGAGTATTTCTCAGGGAAGGTTTATATATGGTTTATTATATGTACATTTTAATGTAATTTGACATAAATATGATAAATGTGCATAAAGTCCTACCCATTGAGAAACTTTCACGCATGCGCTGCTTTAATGGTAAGTCCTACATGAAAACAATGTACAAGAGTATTATTCCTCTTAATAAGATCTACAAAAAAGTCAGCGACAGCATATTTGTATCTTCTAAGGATAACATACAGTGAGCATATTTCTGTCTAAAAATAGTAATTTGAATATATTTTTTATTGTGAGGGATGTTTGTCCATAATGGTATCAATCCTTATCCTTTTAAATACTTTATTATTTTTCTACGTTAAACGAAGATAAAATTTGTCCTTTACACTAATTCGAAATTACGAATAGTTTTAGAGAAAAACGCATTTAATTGTTGACACATCGCGCCGGCTATAAACCGCAGGTTTGGCTCATGTTTCGTTTATCCCTTACTCATAAAGCATATAAATAATTATATTAGTTACGTTGGCCATTTAATGTAATCATAACTGTCTTTTACTGTATTTCATTTTAATAAGTTCTTTAAAAGTTGTTATAATATCAAAAAATCCTTGCTGCGAAACGGCTCGCCACGCGCCATGCGTCCCCCCGCGCCCCGCGACGCGTCCGCCGCGCCCGTCTCCCCGCCTGCCTCTGTAGCGAAGTAGATTTAGATGCGATTGTGCGTATTGGATAATTAGAGTTTAATGTATTATTTCAGCGCGATATATTTAGTTTCATCTTTTTTGATTAATATAATAGTAGGTAGTCTTTTGTTTATCATTTCTTTCGTTTAAGTATCCTGTTGTTTATTTTGTTTACTCTTCTTCTGTTCTTTTATATTTTTTTTTACCTTTTTAAACATTTCCTTTTTTAATTTAATTATGCCACGAAAAAGTCGTTCATAGGTCGTAGAACAAGAAATGCAAATAAAAATCGTTTAAGTCTTACTAATGAAAGCGTAGAAGAGACGGAAATTAGATGGTAATTTAAATATATTTTCTTATTGTAAGGGATGTGTGTCCATAATGATATTAATCCTTATCCTTTTAAATAAGTTATTAATTTTCTACGTAAAACAAAGATGAACTTTGCTCTTTACAATATTTCGAAATTATAAATAGTTTTAGAGAAAAGCTATATCGACTCATGTTTAACCCCTTACTTTCAGTATATATATATGTATATTAGTTACCTTTTGGCCATTTAATGTAGATTAAAATGTTGTTTACTGTTTTTATTTCAATAAGTTCTTTAGAAGATTAGTAGCACAGATTTAAAATTACGGTACTAAAAAAATCTTGCTGTGTAACGGCTCGCCGCCCACCACGCGTCCCCCCGCGCCCCGCAACCTTTTGCTTATAAAAATGGATCCGCCGCACCCGCCTGGCTCCTTTCCCCCGGGCATGGGAGGAAGGCCTGGTCATCATGTTGCCCAAGGCTGGGAAGAGCCCGCAGCCTGAGGGATACCGATCTATAACCCTCCTTAGCGCGGTCGCCAAGCGGTTCGAGAAGTTATTCCTCTCACTTCTCCAGGCGCACATCCACCCACAAAGCGAGCAGTTTGGCGAGCGGGTATACCACTCTGGTTACACTACGCCGTAACAGTGATCAACCGAAAGGATAGTGCAATAGCAGTCTTCTTCGACGTAGTACGCGTATTTGACCGCGTCTGTCACCTGGACCTACTTCATTAAGTGCTCAGATCCGGCACCCCCCAGCACGTCGCGCATGTCTTTGCCTCCCTGCCTCAGTGACAGGACATTTTGCTTGAGAGTTGAGAGTTCGAGGTCTAGCAGCGACTCGATCGCTGCCGTTGTTCCCCAGGCCAGCATTTTGTCACCGGCTCTCTACGCACTATACACTGATGACATCACAACGCCCTAGCGAGTATCACTCAACGGGAAATCCTGCAGTTGGTTCAGAACCTCATCCTCCGTCGAGTAACGCAGGCGCCATACTAAGTGAGGAACACCACGCATCATCGCAACATAAAAATAGAAAGCCTGAAGGTACACATTGGTCGTCTCGCATCCAACGCATTCCGCTGCGCCAATGTATCACCTGCACCTAAGGAGCAGCACTCCGTGGCATACCCGGCCGCCCGAGGTCAGATGTAAGACTACTTCCGAGGGACTTTCTATTATCCTCCAAATCCAACTCATGAGCCTTGCATTGAACCTTCGTCGTTTAAGATGGGCCTCCCTCAGGAAACCGAGGGTCTCTCCTGACTGAGTTGACCGCCTAGATGGCATTCGATAATCCTTCCAATTTCATACTGTGTCAACGCCCAGATGTCGTTCGGAGCTACTACGGAGATCCACGAGAGAATGCTTCAATTCTGCGCCGGGCTCTATAGCAAAGTTAATTTAGAAGCGATTGCACGTATTTTGGAGTTATCCAATAATTATAATGTATTTCAACGCGACATAGTTGATTATATCTTTTGTTTAAGTATTTTTGGGTAAGAGAATAGTAGGTAGTCTGTTGTTTATAATTTCTTTCGTTAAAGTTTTCTGTTGTTTGTGTGATTTGTTTAAGTGTGTTTTTTTAAACAATTGGAACATCCTTATTGGAACTACGAAAATGCGGGTTGCATTAAGGTTTAAATAATTTTCACATTTGTAATCTTAAGTGTTTTGCAAACATAGGTACATTACATGAGTAATTCAGTAGTTAAAGCGGGCGAAGCTGCAAGCGGGTCGCTAGTTATAATATATAATAATTATGAATTCCTCCGAGTGAGTATCAACCCATAACACCGTCGCGTACAATCAGACGCTTGTGCCCCTGCGCCACGACAGCCTTAATTTCAATAACTTTTCAATAATGATCATGCGTAAAACGAACTTTAAAATATTTTTTTCCTTGACTACGCCATGATCAAATTACAGAACAAAACATTTTTTTGCCAATCTTAGTGAAATTTTTTGTTGCATTACATTATTATCTTAAATTTCGGAAAAATTGTTTAAAAATGTCTTAAATTCTCTTTTGCAACGGTAGAATCTATAACAAAATTTATATGTATCTTAATGATTTTCCGGAATTTTTAATATATACATAAATAACTTAAGAAGTATATTGATATTCTCTTATGATGATATAGAGGTAAGCATATAATATAATATTATCTATTGCATTTTGTATGACAAATTCCCAAGAAAATGAATTCAATGTAAGAAAATTGCGACAGTATTTTGAAACACTATACGTCCACTAAAGTCTAATGCATAAGCACTCATATCCTCCCCGTTTTAATTTATTTATTTATTTGCGTGAACTTTAAACAGAATTACCAGGAAGACCAGGATAGCGAGAAAATATATTAACCACGACTCTTTAATTTGTTAGGATATTTTGTCCTTATCTACTTTTAACCTTATATCAATATTTTTTTTGTTTGACTAATGTAGTATAAGATATATTCGTATAAATTCGTACAAAAACATATTACTCATTCCTGGTTTCACAAACACATTTTTTACTAGGATTTTGATACCATCTGTAAGAAAGATCATGTATACTAATTTCTTATCGAGGCATTTCTTAAAATAAATTTCACAACTATTTTATAAATATTTATTGATTTTACTTAAAATATAAAATATAGAAAATATAATGATTTTCATATTATATTTATACTTATTTAATTAAATAGATTTCCAAATTCATTTTTGTTAGTTAATGACATTAAATTATAATGGAGAGATTCATCATCTCATGAACGGGTATTGCGGGTTATATGGATTGTGTGGCCCGGGGGGGTGATTAGGGTTGGGTGGATAATTTGGACCATGCGGAGGGTAGGGGTGCGGTTGATGAGGTCCAGGAGGGTAATGGGGTCCCGGTGGATAATGAGGTCCTGGCGGATAATGTGGACCGTCCGTGTATGGTGGATGATGAACTACATCTGGGTAATTGTCAGGACAAGGAGCGTCCGGTGGCAAACTATACGGCGGCGGAGTCCACTCCATTGGTCCACGCGGAGCAAATCGGTACGTGCAATGTGGCAAGCAAGGGGCGCTGCGGCAATAAGGTCCACACGGTAGACAGTGTAAAGGAGCCATCCTATAAAGAATAATTGCACATGAATATAACCCTTGAGATTTTTTTTTTCATTTTTGTGTTACATTAATTAGATTTTTGAATGTTAAATATAATTTTTCAAGTTTGTTAAGTAACAAAAGTTAAAATACAATTAACAAGGAAAAGTCATTAACATCTCGCACAGGGCAGTAAAAAATCACTATAAATAACTGTAAAATACTATTACTAACTTAAATAATGAAATATTATTAATTTCACCTATATTATATTTGTTTGTAAATTGGTCACTTCAAATTCTTAACACAGACACCAAAATGTAATTATGAAATTAAAATATTATTTTAAACAACTTACTCGTTTATCGTACACCAAGCACTTTCGTCGATAGAGCTCATATATTTTTCAATATATTGATATGGTTATCGCTATCATATGATTTACGTGATAAGAATGAAAACCAAGTGGTATATGATATGATTTTATAAAATCGTTAATTATTATTGTATACATAGCATGTATAACAGAAAAAAATTAAGTTCTTTTATTGGGAGACGTGAACCAGCTATTATATTCTACTGTACCTAAAGGAGCAATGAATGTCATCTACGCTATACGAAGGATATATCCCGGAATATACTGCGACTTTTCACAGTACATTTCCTTTTTATTAAAAACATGAAGGTGACACCAGTCCGAGAGACCTTACAGATCTCCACTTTTTACATCACTATCACACAGGGGAAGGAAGAAACTGTTACCAACCAGCCAACCGTATGTACCCTTTAAAACACATGAATTTCGAGAAGTAGATTCCTATAAAAAGTCTTTTACAAAAACAATCGTAAATTCAATGTGTATTTTATTGATTGAAGCATTTCTTAATATATGTTTAGATTATGTACAAATCTTTATGTCTAGAACAAAATTAGTACAAGGCTCTTTTACTTGATTAGAGAAAAAATATGCTAGATTAAGCTGTATATGATATGATAAATAAAAAACTCAACGTTTCTTTAGAACTTGCCATGTTGGTTTTCAATTAAGTAAATGACTTTTTAAAGTAATGACGACTTTTTTCGTTTCTATCAAACACGTAAACTCAATAAATAACATATTTCTAAGAACTCGAGGCATGTACCATGAAAGAGATTCGACTGAATGCACTTTTAATACACTTCGACATCGAAGCCGTCGTTATTTCTGTTTTTTTTTATCTTCTTTCTTTTTAAAATATATTTAAGTCTGAAACCTAGAATAATAATGATATGGTAAATAAAATTTCTTAATTTTATTACATTTACAAAATAACCCCCTATATCTTGTGTAAGTAAGATTTTCAAACTGTATTACAAAATATTTAAAAAATGTTCTATTCTTTTAATATCAAAAAGAACAAGAGCACCAATGTATTTCATTAAAAGTTTGAAAACTGAAAACAAGTGTGCCATTACAAACGAACAGCTAATAAAATTCCTCAAAGAATCGATTATGTATTCCGCTTCATCTTCCAACAAGGAAACTCCATTTTCCAAACACAAAACCGAGAAAAGACAACACGGACTTAAATACCTTGTAAGTAAACGAAGCGCGATAAGTAAATACAATTTCCTTCTTTGTGAAAATTTCAAAACAAACGAACGATGAAAACTCTAAACAAACGCTAAAAGATTGATATTCTTCGAGTGTCTCCAAGTTTTTGTAGTGTCTTTATAACATGAAAATAAGTTAATTATGCAAATAGTATAGTGTTTATATTTATTATAAAGTTTAATCAACTTCACGCTGTAGCGCACACAGCAGAATAGGCAGAGGGTGAGAAGTAGGCTAGTGTTAACACACTCCGTTCCCCATTTTTCCGCCGAATTCTCAAGTCATTGCGTGTTGAGTGGCGGACCCGCTCTAAGCCCGCGCTTGGCTTCGCTACTAGAGCGAGGAAATTGAAATACTAAATACTTTATTAAGCGTAAGAATCGAATGTAGATACATCCGTCGCGCGTCTTACAATCAGAAGCTTGTGCCCATGCAGCTTACTTTCACCGAGCCACAATAACGGCACACCTAAACTGATTGATTGATTGGTTTTTATGAGACTATTACTGAAAGATAAAGACTACTTCGGTAATTCTTCCGGGATCGGGGATTACCCGGGTCAATCCGCGTCTGTAAGGCGCGCGTACCTATCGCCTATTTAGAAAGGTATGAAATAATGAAACATTGTTCTATCATATACAATAACTTTTGCAAGCAATTTTGCAAGCAATCAAATCCCAGGATATTTACGATATATTAAGAGCATTACAGGATAGACAACCATATTAAACTAATCAACCAATTTTCCCAAAATACACTTAAATAATAAATACATAAAATTCACATTCGTATATATAATTTTAATTAAAAAATTATATTTTATGTCAATTATAAATCAGTTTGTTAAATTATATAACATTTATAAATATAAAAATAGTTACAATGTGAAATGTCTATTCTTTTATAAATAAATAAAAAATCTTTTATATAAGAAAATAAAATAGTGCAAGCTAAATTGGATCTATTTCTTTTTCCAGATCAATACGCCTAATTCGTAGCAGAGCTAGCCAAAATATAAATTGGTGTTGCTTTCGGACTAAGAAATGAAGTAATGTTTTTAATACTAGCAGATATGATTTAAAGAAGAGCAGAGGTTATGTTTTGTTCTGTCTTGATTGTCTGATTTCAATATAACCATGTTTTTTCACGTGCATATAACTATTTACACGATACCAAAACACAAACAAACAATTTTAATATTTTTGTCAGTCTGTCTGTCTTTCTGTTTGTCTACTTAATGTTCAGTTTTTTTTACTTCCGCTTGGACGTCCTTATGTCGGTGTTGATTGATGTCTGGTTGACTACAGACTATATAAATGTTCTGCGTGAAATATAATGTAATTATAACGTGAAGTTCTTGAGTCTACATATACAAATTATTTTAAGCCGTAGTACCATACTATCCAAAATGTTACTGCACTTCCCTTACGAACAGAAATGACGAAAAAAAATGGAATGAGTAAAAAATATTGCCATTGAAAGTACTAGTATTAAAATATTTCCACATATTAAAATTCTTTGTTGGTCACACACTTCAAGCATATAATGTGATCAAATGAAAAATGATACGTGAGAACTGAAAAATATATCGAATTACGGGTCATGGTTAAATTGGAATAAATATAACAATATCCGATAAATATTCCACTTCCACTTGAATGGTTTGCAACAATCGCAATGACGAACTGTGTTTTCCCAATTACTTATAGCATTTCATATCATATCTATACAATTGATATCGAGTTATTTAAATAAAAGAGTACATATTGGTTACATTATTGCAGTCAGGATCTTCAAAAAGAAAGGATAAGTTGTTAATATTGTTTAATTTATTTGTTTATATTGTATTGTAACGTGCAACATAGGTAACTCAGGTACGTGTGGTGTGTCAATAATTTAGTTATAGTAGCCATTATTGGTGTCGATATTAGTAGATTATTGGTGGTATTAATTATTTTTTAATTTTCTAAAGTATAATCTATTCTTTTTTTTTTCAAATAAATAACATTTGAATATATAAAAATTTAAAATACAATAATTACATTTTCAAAATTCTATGTACTATATTGAGTACTTTTGATCCGACCCGACTGATTCAGTATTTTTTTGTTGTAGTGATGCCACCACATGGACCACATGGTCCGGCCGGGCCACACCACGGCCATCCGCCGCCACATGGTCCACCTGGGTCATTGATAAGTATATCTATAGGTAGCTCCCCACATCACGGGCCACCACATCATGGCCCACCGCACCATGGGGCCCATCATCACGGACCTCCCCATCACGGACCTCCTCATCATGGTCTCCCGCATCACGGACCACCACATTACGGACCACCACATTACGGACCACCACATTACGGACCAGCACATCACAGAACACCACATCACGGACCTCCACATCACGGATTTCCACATCACGCACCTCCACATCACGGACCTCATTTCAGATAAAAATTTATAAAATTTCTGCTTATCAATGCAGGTTAACAAAAGCATTTTTTTCCTTTATTAGTATTTTTTTATATCGTAATAAATAATCGGCTTCATGCTGTATGCCGCACACAGTAGGGTAGGCAGAGGGGACCTAGTGTTAAGACTTTCTGCCGAATTATATCGTAATAAGTTTACTCAATACAATATATTCAATGGTTATTATATTTCTTAATCTGCTAAAAATGTAAAAAAAAAATAAATGTTCCTATTATTTATAACTATGAGTGGTTATTTATTTATATTTTATCTTGATTATTAGAGGACGTGCTTATATTGAAGATACGCACTTATGCACTTTAAAAATTAAATATAATAAGTACTATGTTTGTGCGCACATTAGTTTTCCAAGTATTATTATGTACATACCTATTCAACTTTTATTAACGAATATACCATGATGTTTTGAAGAACACTACATACAGGGTAACTGTAATTAATTATTTCATACATACGTCCCAATAGTACGGACGGGCTCACAGGCAGTGCTGGCGTTCTTATTAAGAAAGTTTTTCCCTATAACACAATTACGTACACCAGATGTGTTGGATAGCATTTGCTACAAGCGTACCAACCGACCCTGATCTGTATACTAATTCGAAATATCAATACCACTTTCACGTAATAATTGTTATTGTATAAAAGATAGGTCAGCAAGCAAAAAATCTATTTATATTTCATCTAAATGGTATTTGTGGATAGCTGGATAAGATTTTTTAACTTGATTGTAGGTATCGCGATATATTATATGAAATAGCGACAAACCATTTTTTTTGTCTCTAATCCTTACAGTGAGGGAGTTATGGGGTTAATACATTTTGTTTATTCTATTGCACCCTCAAAATTTACATATCATATAAAATTGCAATCTTTTAAAATATTCCTAACCGTGTTTTCACATTGTTTCGCCGTAAATGAGAAGTAAAAGGCTGAATGTCATAAACATATTTGCAGTTTCCAAAATTAAAATAATCTATTTGGATAGTATATAAATATTTTTAAGCAGCGAATAGATATTTAATGTTAAACGAAGCTATAGCTAATTGGATAAATTTACAAGCCAATTAATTAAATGAAATAAATTTTAAAGCATGAAAAGAGTTGAAATATCGCACAACTTTATATATAAATTTAATATTATACTCTCAACATGTAGTTTCAAATGGTTCCAATATTTAAAATACTCAATTACATATTTTTTTCCTGACTAGCGCGCCGCTCGCGGCTTCGCCCGCTTGAAGTACATAATATTTTCATCAAGTTCACGCTGCTTCCCGAATTTACTGTTAAGACACTCCGTTCCCCACTTTCAGCTAAATTCTTGATGCACTGCGTATTGAGAGGCACAACTCAACCATGCTTTGCCTGCGCTTTGCCTTCTTACCAAAGCGAAAAATTAAGATACGAAATATTTCATTTACAATAGCTATAATACAATAGTGAAAACTGCAGAGATTTGCGTGAGCAAGCGCACAGATAAACAGGCAAACAGATAAAAAATTTAAAAATCATTGTATAGAGTTCTCTTACATTAGTAGAAGCCTCCAATAACATTTTTCCTATATAAGTTTCATGTACAGACACTTATCCCTTACGATTTTATTATAAGATAAGAATAAATATACACGAATTCTTCCTTTATAACATAAAAAGAACAAATTTCACTAATAGAAAAATGTCTCAATATGGACTTTAAAATATGTATATACCTTTTACCTGCGGTTTCTTTCCCGTGTATTTGTATGATACACATTCTAATTGCGGGAGATGACTGACCGCAGGTACTGTGGGTGGCATGAGACGTTTATATATGTGTGTGGACTATATTATAGTCCTTCTTATTTATGGCTATACAATTAAAACCTATTTTTTAAATTCAAACCGATTCGTGCCAAGTTATTTTTTTAATGCATACATTTTATAAAGATAAACAACCTTGTGGCCATCATGGCGCAGTGGTACCGCCTCTGATGCGCAAACACGTTTGTGGTTTTATTCTCACTCCAGAAAGTGGAAGTCATTCTGAGAAATGAAGTCAATTCTCGACCCTGGTACGATAACTCGTATTTGGGCAGAAAGTAGAGAACGAAGTGTCTTAACACTGTTTGCTAGGCAGAATAATGTATGAAGTAGAAAAAAAATCTACTTTATGTAGAAAGCGTAATAATTTTTAGATGGCTAGAAAAAATAAGACTCTACGATTTGTGATATTTAAAATTTAAAAATTCTCACAAAATTTTCAATACCTTGACTTCCGCATCCTCGTATTGTTTTTGCAAAGCAGTCTTTTCGTAACAAGTAAGGTTCACTGGATTCCAACCCCCTATAAAAATACAATACGTGATGGCCAAACAGATCTCTATAAATATAACAGAAATTCGTAGAAGTACCTAAACCTAGGAAGTTAGGTGAAAAGCAGTCTCTCTCATGAAATAGGATCTTCGTAGAACAATAATACATCTTAATCAACAGAGGAAAGCTCTTCGCATTCAAGCGCTCTTATTCATCTCAAATCTATTGGATTCTACAATCCACCAAAAACAGACACATTCGAGTGTTACTGCACTTAGATAACTAAATAGATTGACTTTACTTTATTAGATATATATTGAAAGAATATTAGATATTTTAGTTAATAAAACTTAACGTTAATAAAATCATTAAGTTTTATCACTGTCACGCACAGGGAAGGCAGAGGGAACCTAGTGTTAAAACACTCCATCCTCCAAATTCTAGAGGCGTTGCGTGTTGAGTGGCGGAACTCAACTCCGCGCTTTGCTTCGACGTCAGAGCGAAGAAAATGGAAATATTAAATACTTATTTTCCTCCAGTAGAGATTATTAATAATATTTATTTATTTATATATCCACTTATTTTTATCAAAAAATACACATCAATTATACAAAACATCAAACTACTATGTAAAATAAAACAAGTACTTGATATAAAATTCAAATAAAAAATACATAAAGGACCCGAAAAAGGTTTTCGAGATTATAATATTATATTACTAAGATAACTTTCTAAAAGACTAACAAGTCTAAACGTTAAATTCATTTATTTTGTCCAATTCAGTTCTTTCTTTTTCAATCTTTTGTTTGATTTGTTATATTTGTTAAATGTCATTGTAGAAATATGCACAATGTATAATTAGTTATAATCTATACTAATATAATAAAGCGGAAGAGTTTGTTTGTTTGTTTAAACGCTAAGATCTCTGGATCTACTGGTCGGATTTACTTTGTTTTTGTTTTGTATGAAAGCTGGATTCTTCAGAAGTGCTATAGGCTATATAACATTACATTACGTATATATTCTAAATATATTAAAATACCTTCTAATTTGACATGCAATTTATTCTGCCATGTTAATAACAACCAACCGTTGCTAAGCAAAACGTCACCCAAAATGAACTTGCTTGCTTGATATTCATCCTAATGAACATAATTATAATAGTCACTTTTAGCATTTTATCTAGATTGAAATTATAGTTTATTGTATAACATTCTAATAAATAATTAAGAAGATGTCACTGATTCGAAATGACCTAGCCTTCGGGCGGCATAGTATGACCGACGCGAATGGGCAAAACTTTTCATACATTTACGAAATATTGTTAATTTTTATGTAATTATTTGCTGTTTATAATTAATTTAAACTACACTTTGGTTCTCTTCTTCTTTTTATTTATTTATTTGTTTATCTTCTTATTCTTTTCTTGGCGTGGTGTAAAGTTTGGTCCTCCGCGACATGCACGCTACTTTTTATTTAATGTTTATCTATACTATTGAAAATTGATTGAAACACATTTATATTTAAAACTTACCTTCGAAAGTTATTTCAACATCAAGGAAATTTAATAAAGATAATTTTCGGCTTTTATCTATACTAATATAATAAAGTGGAAGAGTTTGTTTGTTTGTTTAAACGTTAAGATCTCTGGATCTACTGGTCCGATGATGATGTAATATTATTTAGTCTTAAATAGCGAAATAACTATAATAATGAACGCCATCGAAGCATATAGTAAAACATATGTCAGTACATTGTATGGAAGAAATGTTCTATTTTATTAGTTCTAAAAAAAAGACCGTGGTACGATATATCTATCTCTTATAAATAAGTCACAATAAGATATTTTGTGATAAAAAAATAATTGAAAATTGCAAGGTGATATTTCAACGTTTTTTTATTTGATAAAGATATTGAAACTTACGAGCGAAAGTTATTCCATCATCAAGGATTTTTTATGAAGAAATGCTTTGTCTTTTATAGCATGTAATTTGAACGTATACTTTTTGAGAAAATATAAATTTTAGGTAATTCAACGCTCCGTTTACGGCCGCAAGTGTAGGCATGAGTCCAGCAGGGGGCGCCCTTGCCGCCGATTTCATCCTCGCAAGCAGCCATGTTAGTGCTTGCAGTTTCTCAAATTATTGAATGTATAAATTATTATAATTATAAAATTTATATTGATTATCTTATGGAAAATGCAGGATAATAAAACAGTTATAAGTGGTATGCGAGCGAAGCCGCGAATGGGCCGCTAGTACGAAATAAAGCTGCAAATGACAATTTTAGATAGTAGGAGGCATTGCGTGTTGATTCGACAACAGCGAAAAAATAGAAACAAAATATATTTCTGTTACATTTTAGTTGACAGCTTTCGTAGAGAAAGGGAAGCTATTGCTATGAAATACTGCAATTGTATTGTAGGAAGACGAATGGTAGGCTGCTGTGCTCATGTTATGAGTATTATTAAGAAGAATAAAATATTCATTAAAATGTGTTTTATTTATAAATAATAAACATTAATGCTTAAACAACTCAGTGATCACATATTTTATAGAAGTTGATATTCAAGAAATTGGTCTGCGAACTTAACCTCACTTTTATCAAATCTCTAATAACTCAGCTCTCAGATTGCCAAAATTTATATAGATTTCAAGGAGGGAATGATGTACCTAAATCTATTAAATCATACCATTTTCATATCTTTACATTCTGGGCCCAAAAATGTATGGAATAGTTTCAGTCTCCTTTAAATAAACGTTTCATTTCCTCATATCGAACCCACAACCAGTCGCGTTTACAGTCACAGTTTGTGCCCCTGCGCCACGACTGGCCTTGTAAAAAAATTGTGTATATGAAATTCATTTGATTTTGATTTCATATACTCATATTCATATATACCATATATTGGCCGTCATTTAAGAAACTCGTAACCACGAACAAAGAGTGGAATGATTTGTAAACAATTATATATATCAATAATAAAAAAAGGGAACGGAGTGTTTTAACTCTAGGTTCCCTCTGTCTACTCTGCTGTGTGAGGGATACACATGAAGCTGATAAAAATAATAATAATAAAAAAAACAACAGTTTAGCCCAATTGCAACCGACATTCCAACTTTCCACGCTCGTGGCCAATGGCGCGCGAACGTGTAAATTATGGGCGTGCGACGCGCGGCGTCACTACTGCAGCCGTGAGTTACGGTTATGGCGCGCCCATCCGCTGCCTCTGGCCTCCAATATCCGCCTTCAAGAGTCGCCTTGGCTTTTTTGACAAACTTTATCTTGAACACCTATAGCGATTTATATTTTTAAAAGTATATATTTCTATTTACTATTCTTCTTCTGCCTCTATCATGTCACATTTGGTCGGGCTAAGAAAAAGCGAACTCATGAAATAAGTCTGTGAATTTACTTGCTCTATTATTATTAAATAAATGTGTCTTGAACCTTATAGCTCCTTTGACTTTTATTAATAATATAGACTTGCGTATTATTGTTCTGTCTAATCCCAATGACAATATCGATTTTCCAAAGTTTAACCGAATATTTACACAAATATCGAAAAGCCATTATAAATTCAATAGTGTTGCCTGTTGTAGTTGCGCCAATACAAAACTTGGAACCACTTATCACCGACATCGGCTCGTAAATCGAATAGCCTTAAGTGTTGAACATCACGAACGCTTCAAGCTCTTGGGGAACTATTTGAGATATGTATATAACGTGCGTGGGTTTCACTATGTTAAATTTATATTTTGTGAATAAAAATATCATATGCAGTATTAAATCGAAAGAAATAACAACTCGTGGGGGCAGTCGTGACGCAGGGGCATAAGGTGTGACTGTAAAACCGACTGGTTGTGGGTTCGATCCCCACTCGAGGAGATGAAATATTTACTTAAATGTATATTTCCATTTCTTCGTTCTGGTGTCGAGGACAAACGCGGCGTTGAGTTCTGCCACTCAACACGTAATTCCTCCAGAATTCGGCAGAAAGTGGGGAACGGAGTGTCTTAACACTAGGTTCCCTCTGCCTACCCTGCAGTGTGCGGGATACAGCGTGAAGCTGATTTTTTTTAAATAACAACTCATAAGTTCAAAAATCACGACAATGTAACTTAATCAAATTATAACTCCGATAAGCAGTAGCAAATATTATTCGTTCTGTATCAACTTTTGTTAACCCATTTAACAAACGTTGTTCAGTTTACTTTAAATTATACATATTTATTTTTAACAATATTACCTTGTTATTTGTTAAGAAGTTATTGAGGCCAGTCGCGGCACATTCGATTAGAGGAAATTATATATTTAATATTTTAATTTTTTGCTCTGGTAACACACGATGCCTCAAAATTTCAGCGGAAAATGGATAATGGAAATGTTTTAATGGCAACAGAGTGTCTTAACACTAGGTTGCCTAGTTCTCTCTGCCTATCCTGTTAGATGCGGCGAGATACAAAATGAAGTAAAAAAAAAACTGTAATAACTTTTTATGAAATACTGTATATAACTTCTTATGTAGCCTTAAAATATCGCTGACTTATAGTTCTGAATTTATATATTTTTTGAATACCTAATTAATTATTGCATTAAGTCAATTTAACCGTCTTAAAATCACCTGCATTGATATCATCCAAATTGTTATTACAGATGTTAGCTAATATGTGTTGTCGTAACTGTGATAGTGTTGTGTTGTGTTTGTTATATAATATTATTGTTATTACGTTATTATATTGAGTCCATATGTTAATAAAGCTGTAAGCTATACACAATATAAATAGCTTCTAGATATCAGGAAATCTGATTATGTGGATGTGGATTAGTTACTGTTGAAAATATACTATAACATTTGAATTGAATCTAACTGAATATAAATTAGTATTAGTTAAGGCCATCGAGGCTTGATGACATAAATACAACGGTAGTGGGTTCGATTCTCATTTGGGGGAATGTAATATTTAATATTTTCATTTCCTGGTATCAAGGCAAAGGCAAAGCACGGTGTTGAGTTTCGTCAGTCAATACACAATCGCTCAAAAATTCGGCGGAAATTCGGGAACGGATTATCTTAGCACTAGATTTACGGTGTGAATCTAAAAAAATACAGCGTGAAGCTAAATAAATTAAACTTTTTTATTTAATAAAATAAAACTGTAGCATCTGCCTGTGATTTCAAAATAACCGTGTTATTCAAGAACATGTAGTTATTTAGAGACGATGCTATAACATAAATAAACAATTTTAATTTTTCTATCTTTTTGTTTGTCCAGGTTAATCTTGGGAACAGCTGGACTGACGAAATTCCTGCGGAACCGGGATTAACGCGGGAAAAAACGCGTTTGCGCACCTACCGTCCACCTACATAGATGTGAAATAACAAAACATTTTTCTATTAAACATGACATTTTTTGTAAGGAAAATCAAATAATATATCATAAGATTTAAATAACGATTACTTAAGTGCGTAACAGTATAGGTAACCATATAAAAATAATCATTTTAATTTAATACACTTAAATAACATTAAATAAATATTCATATAATTCAAGCGGGAAAAGTGGAGAGGTAGCGATAGCCCTAGTACCTATCTAATAAATATATTCTATAATTCAAAATAATAAAGAAAAGTTTGTTTTTTTATTTTATTTAAAATAAACATGAATACAATATCTAACCAAATGAAGTTTGACATAAAATGCTATACTGTACACATTTATAAAACAGCCCTATAACTTTATAGCACGATGCACATTCAGATGATAATATATGGCGTAGCACCCGCATTTGTATAAAGGAATACTGACATTTATAAACTTTTACGAAGCAGTAGGACGTGGTATCATGTACGGAGATCGCGTGCACTCCAAAGACACGAAAGTAAGGAGCATACATGAATAAGTCCGTACCTTCAGAATTTATTTCAGCGCCAATTCTTTCAATTTTAAAGGAAAAAAACAGTCTTTTTGTTTATTTTGACATGTTGTGATGAAGAAAATATCTATTATATCTATTCTTACATATCAAAACCAAAATGGTTGCTATTCATAATAAATACTTTTGAAAAATTATTGACATTTAAATGTGAATTCAAATAAAATATAGAACGTTTCAACCTTTTACAATAAAATAATAATACAATGACAATATCAATCTTTTCAAGATATAAGTTCAATAATATTATGTATCTGTGTCGGTGTAGCGTGCACTGGCTTCCAGCCAAGGTTAGATGATTTTGAAGAAATTGGGTGCCATTTATATATATTGAGATGAATGTAAGTGTTGTGTTATAAAGTATTTGATATACGAGTTTTGTTCGTATATCAAATATTCTATATCATTTTATCGAAATATAAAGCAAGTATTCACTTTTAACCAAGGTATACATCAACACTCATTTTCGCCTTCGTTTGAAATAGTCTAATTATATATAGACTGACGGAAAATATTTAGTTGAGGAGTTCTAAACTTTATATACATTTATTTAAATGTTATAGTCGTACATATTTTACTGATGTATGTACGTTCTATCATTATTGGCAGCTAGAAGATAAGCGTGTCCAAAATGTCAATAACAAATTAAAATAAATAAAACATTAAAATAAATAAACTTTTTTTTTTCTTAAACAGATCTTTTTATAATTAGCTTTAAGTTTATGCTTGAAAAATTCTAGCTCAGCCTAGCTTCCTCCATTCCTACGCTGAGGCTTCAATCCACGGTTTTTCATGTTGATATACAAAATACAGATGACGCGACCGCGTGATTGCTCCGTCAATAAATACAATATTTTTTCTTACTAATAATGACTAAGGCAGTGAAATGCCTTATTACATAGACTAACTTTTCGTACACGTAAACCATAAACCATTTTCGTACGTAAAACATACAGTATAAATAAATCAATTTTAAAAAGTACGTACAGATTATGATTAAATTTAAATAAATAAATAATATCCCAGAAATATCTGATATATTCGTCAATAACAGTGTCAAACTGTGTTTTCCCAATTACTCATAACATTTTATATCATATCTTTACAACTGATATCGAGTAATTTAAATAAAAGAGTACATGTATTGTACATTATTATAGTTTCGATCCTCAGGTGGATGACAAGATATTAATATTATTTTATTTTATTTGTTTTTTTGTGTCACATTTTAAGGTGAAATACAGGTATATATACATACAATTTAAGCGTTACGCTGTATCCTGCTGTGTTTAGGTCTAAAATAAACAACAGAATGCCGTTGCCTATTTTCCGCCGAATTCTGGAGGCATTGCGTGTGAAGTGCCGGAACTTCCGCCACTCGCTGCGCTTAGCCTTGACAACAGAGCGAAAAAATGAATATGAAATATTTCATTTCCTCTAGTGGGAATCAAACGCACAACCCGTCACGTTTACAGTCACACTTTGTGCCATTGCGCCACGACTGGCCTCATCATTTTTTTCTATTAAAAATTTTAAAAAATACTTCATAAGCTTCATTAGCTGTATCCCGCACACAGCAGGCTAGACAGAGGGAACCTAGAGTTGTCTCGACACCAGAGCGAAGAAATAGAAATATACATTTAAATAAATATTTTATTTCCTCGAGTGGGGATCGAACCCACAACCGTCGCGTTACAGTCACACCCGTTTCCCTGGGCCACGACTGCTTCTTTTTTTCTATAATAAAAAAATAGAAATTAATTGGTAACATTTTATTATTTTAGTCATGCCACCACATGGTCCACACGGTCCTGGCAGACCCCATCCGCCACCAAATGGCCCACCAGCGCCAGGTGGTCCTCCACGTCATGGGCCCCCACCTTATGGTCCTCCTAACCCTGGTCCCCCACCACCTGGTCCCCCACATCATGGACCACCACATCATTGACATCACTGCAGATAAAAACGGTAAATTTATGCCGGTTAAAGCAAATACATTGTTTCCTTTATTAGTGTTTCTTATATTGTAATAATAGTACCGATTAAAATAAATGAAAATATAAAAAAGCTCTTTCATTTTATGCATCCTTTTACGTGCAATAGAAAATTAGTTTAAGTAGTAGATTCATTGTTAAAAATCAAATAAGTTTAGGCAGAGGAAACTAGTGTTAAGACACTCCGTTCTCCACTTTCTGCTGAATTCTGGAAGCATTGCGTGCTGAGTGGCGGAACTCAACACCACGCTTTGCCTCGATACCAGAGCGAAGAAATGGAAATATAAATTTAAATAAATATTTCCTTTTCTCGAGTGAGGATCGAACCCACAACCAGTCGCGTTTACAGTCACACTTTGTGCACATGCGCCACGACTGATCTCATTAGTATTATTAGTAGCTTTATTGTTATTTTCTTTTATTTTTTTTACATATATTTAATTATTTATTATATACTGCAAAATTTTCCCTTGACTGGGCTTTTTTGGGTCCAATTTATCCCAACTTCTACTAAATGACTTCATCTTCTCACCTACCTTCGGGTCCCGAGCAAGACGTCAGTTGGTTGTCGACGTTTGTTCTTATATGCGCGCCACATATCTGACCCATTTCTACCTTAATGCTAGTGCTTGACCAGGCCATTTATTAATTTCGTGATTTTTTTTATTTTAGTCTTGTCTTATCCTTTGCATTTTCGGTGAATCCCACTTTAATATATTCAAAGACAAGTTAATATATTTGTAACTTATTTATAGTGTTTTAAAAAAGTATATGTTAATATATTTCTGTTCTAGTCGGCCTACCTCGTTCTTTACTTGTCCAAATTGATTAGTAAATATACATACTGTTTTGTCTATAATATTCAAGAATATATACCTTCTACGTTAATTATATCCATTTCCTGATCGATTTTTTGGTTGCATCATTGAGTGATTTTACCATAGGTTGCCATTCTCAAGCTGACTCGGATATTAATACTAGATCGTCTGCAAATCTTAATCTTTACATATTCGTTATTGATTTAAGGTCTTGTCGTATTTGCAATAAAGATAACGGCCGTTCTGACATCATTTTAGGTGTGATATCGTCTGTCTTGTGAACACTTCAAACGGCGTGTAGGCTATTGGTGACAATTTTTATTAATATTATTTTTTGTTTTTTGTTTGTAAAGGCAAGTTTTTTTAAAGTTTAGAGGATAATGATTTTAAAGTTACTTATTTAGAAATATACTTATTTAGAAAACGTATAAAAATTTGAACGCAGCGGGACTCGAACCCGCGCCTCCTGGAAACCGACCAGATTTTAAAGTTGCACTCGAAGCGTTATTGGAGCTCCAACTGATCTATGATTTAAAAGGTCGTCGAAGTTTTTCTGGTTACCTTCTGGAAATGGTCAGGTCTAATTATGTTTTGCGTTTGTCTTGAAATTTAATAATTTTAAAAATTATTTAAAGACATAAGCTCTATTTTCTATGGCAAAGTCTATTAATCTTTGTCATCTTATATGTTTTATTTCGAATTATTCAATTTTATTTACTTTATTAATTTCTGTATTATTTCTTTACTTCACTCTTCACTATATTGAGATATTTCAATTAAAACAATGTAAATATTTTCCTATATCACTTTATTTTTTAATTCTTCTGTACTGGTTACAAGTGCCTACGCAGTACACTTTGTACCGTTACGTAAAAAATACTTTTACAAATTATATTGCAATGGAAATGCAAAAAGCTTTTTTTTGTAGAAGGCCTTATTTACATAGCTCCTGTAAATTAGAAACGAATGAAGCCTCTGTAAAGTTTTCCTACACTTAATTAAAAAATTCACAACAGGTTACAGTAGTAGTTTACTGACTGTGCTTGGTAAAGTATAATGTTGTTTTTATACGTTTATCTAATAAAATATGATATATTCAATTATTATAGGATTTATTATAAAAAAAAATATTATTCATACTACTTACGTGCTTCAACTTCCAATTAAATTGAGTACGATAAATCAGCCTACACGGTTTTGTTTTTAGCAGATTTACAAATGTATTATTTCCAACATCATTAGAAACATTACTATGGGCTTTATGAGTTTTTTCCTAAATCTTATCACGAGTGTTTCATCAGTTTATCATTATTAAATAAGACAAAGCCCGGCGTTGAGTTGAACAACTGAACAAGAAATATTGAATTTCTTTTGAAATCTAATAAGCTGATGGTTTAATATCACCATTAGGCCTATCTAACTATCCTGCTATTCACATGTAGCACATGCACGAAACTAAATATGTAATAAGTTATAATTAATAATCTTATTTCCTAATATTTTGGGCTTTTTTAGATATTATTATTCTCTATTCAACCAAAATTTTTATGCCTAAAGTATACATAAGCATCAATACCCGGTTATTAAATATTTAACTGACAGAACAAAGAAATTTTAATCTTTTGGTAGTAAAGAGATTTTAATCTCTTATTGTGTTTTATGTAAAATATCCTGGACAGCAAATATTAAAAATAATGGAAGCTGCGGTATAAATAACGCCACGGAAAGTTAATTAAAAATGAAACGACTTATTTCGTAAGCAACGAAATGCCTTTGTGTATCTTAATTTTTTAATATGGATTTATTAAAATCCTTTATCATATATGTTAGAAGAATATGAATCTAACACGAAACGCATATTGTGTAAAGGTGCACCCTACACACATAACTTTTAGAAGCAGAGATCGCTACATATATGACATCATACCTTTGAGAAACGTTTTGCATTATTTAAAAGATACAAAAGCTCATGAGTAATACAAAGGGAATCCAATACGATACTACGGCCATTCCGATGCAAATGGCACATAGTTGAAATATGCGACACCAAATGAAATCATAAATTCCAGTAAATACGTTGCAGGAAGTACGCGCTTTGGCGAACGTTCAGTCCTTAGTGGTTTGTATTAAATTTTTAAATTATTGCAGTTTTATCCTGCGCGCTATGCTTTGTGCAATGTACCAACAACATTTCATTTTTAATATATTTTTATATAACAAATATCCTCCTGGAATATAACGATTACGTCTCTTTTTACATATATATGTAGAAAAACATTCAATAAATTTGTCCTTTACAATCGTTTGAGAGCGGTGCCAGGGATAAAGAGTGAATATATGTATTTAAAATTAAATCAGATTAAATCAGCTTCGCACTGTACTCCGTACACAGCAGGGTAGGTAGAAGGAATCTAGTCTTAAGGTATTCCGTTCGCCACTTTCCGCCAAATTATGGAAGCATTGCGTGTTGATTGGCGGAACTTAACGCCACATTTTGTCTCGACACCAGAGCGAAGAAATGGAAACATAAATTTAAATAAATATTTCTTCGAGTGGGGGTCGAATCTAGAACCAGTGTGTATTTGTAAAATAAATATATTTAAATAGATTTTTTATGTATTTAATATTGTAACTACAATTAAATTCCACCAAATTTTAAGAGCTCAGTAATTCAACATCAAAATATCTAATAATTTTTTAAAAATATAACATGTAGTACAATTACATTTGTATTTTGCTTAAACTATTAAATACACGAAATGAACATTTACAGCTTCCATTCATGAATAGCTCGCATCCAATGGTCGTTGAAATGTTGAAGATTGAAATTCCGTTAGCTAATCGATACTAATTCACAGTGCTCTGCTACTTAGGAGCTGCAGGCGCGGGGAGCCACGGCCAGGACGATTTATGGCAGCATTAGACTCGCATTTGTAGAGAAGCGCGCTCTCGCACACTCTTGGCGGACGTTCCGCAAAGCTGTTTACCTAATCCATGAGCACAGGATTTATTATTTTGTACTCCACGGTATCGATTTTAAAGGATTCTTATACATATATAAACCTAGTGCCGCTACCGCCTGATCTCGTCGACTTTGTAATGTGTTCAATTAATATTTGTACAGGGCCGCGTGTTTTTACAATACACGAAATTAATTTCCCGAATCATTAAAATGGGGATTATTGGGAGAAATACGGACGGTGTAATTTCGAACGATATAATTGTACATCATATATTTCTTTTACATTCTGAATGAATACGAGATAGTATAAATAAAATAATTTTAATTTAAACTTTACTCACAGTGATGAAAAATAATTTTGTGTTTGTATAATTAAGAGCTACTTCAGAGTGAACCATCAAATATCAGCCACATTTCTCTTTACTTCTTTAACAAATTTTCCATTGGAAATCGTGTATTTATATATTTCGTGATGATATTTACATTTTTCTCGACTATCATACACAGTAAAATAGTTTATTAAGTTTCCAGACGTAAGCCGTGTAGTATGTAATTTAGTAAACATATAAAATGTAGTAAAATACAAAAAGTTAAACTCAATATTAAATTTTAACTTCTACTTTCTCGTACTAAAGTACGATTAAAATTTTCTTAAAACTTAACTTCACTAAGAACATGTCTAAAATTTATAACTTGAAATACTTTTAAGATGTTTAGACATTTTGTAAGACATATCATACATTGTAGTATGTATATAAGCATGATGGTGCAGTGGCTGACTATGAACGCAAAGTTTTATATTATATCCTTATTTGGGAGAGTGAAGTATATTACATTCCCCGCTCCTGTAAAACAAAATGTTTAGTTTTACCACTCAATGACCGAAGTCGGAGGTGACGAAAAATTATGAAATATCTTAACATTAGGTTCCCTTTGCCTACCGTGCTATTTAGAGGGTAACGTGAAGCTAATAAAAATGGTTATCAAATTTCTAATATCGTAAAACTACTAACATATAATTTTCATTAAAATTATTTGTATAATATTTTTCATTCCACTTATTTAATTAGACTCAGTTTGTTACTCAAATCAGATTTACATTCCACCCGCGGTTCTCGAGGATAGCCTAATTTTCGTTGTCAAAACAATGAAGCCAAGTTTAATTTTAAGTTTATTTTTTGCGGTAATAAGTTAGCAGTGTCGCTTTTAATTTTGAGGGCTTCTTAAGTTGACGTTAATCACTTAAGTTACAAAAAAATAAGCTTTTGGTATAATAAATCTGATGAAAAGACGCTAGCTTAATATATATACAAATATATGTAACTACGAAATGTTTCTGTAAATATTTTTTAGATAATAATTTACTTGTATTTAGAATAAAGCATTATATAATTAAGTACATATACCAGGTAAAAGATACTTCCTGTCATATACCTGTATATGACAGAAAGTATCTGTAATTAGAAAGTTTTGGAAACCATTAAAATATATATATATTTTTTACATTCTTTATTTGTAGGAAATAAAAAGAACAAAACATAAATTCATACATTTAAAAGTGGCTATATAAATACTAGGTAATTTATTTTTATACTGTATCAATGTTTTAAGAGATACTTACAGTATGATATCTATAAAATAATATAAAAATACTTATGAAAAATATATCAGTCAGTATTGTGTTATTGCATAATAAAAAATTAAAATATATAAATTTCTTTCTGGTTAAAAATAAATTTAAATACCAGATTGATATGGGATGTTCGGGGTCATTTGAAACGGCAATCGAATTTCTACCAACCCAAGTCACGTTTCTTACCACCCTACAGCTTGATGTAGTGGTTGGGGTACGAGATTTATGCTCTTTCAGTATTTAACTCGTAATTAATTTTAAAATGATTATAATTTAATACTTCAGAACATCATCTATATTACTATAACAGAGCAATTAAAAAATGTGCCTGAATATTTATTATATTATTGTCAAAAAAATTGTGTAGAGTAAAAACATTAATGAAATATGAATTTAATTTTGAAATATGATTTTTTTTAATTACATTTTTAAATTGGGTGTTTGTTTGTTGTCTATCTGTTTTAATGCGCACATCCTCGAACTTACTTGCAAATTGAACTAATTAAACTATTACAGACGGATTTTAATTTTGGGAATGGAAAGATATAGAGAGGGGCGAAACTTTTTATTCTATACCTATTACACCTGGGCAGGAACTAGACTATTGTTCTTGAAGAATGGCTGTTCAGTATTTTCCACTGATATATAAAAATTAAAGATCTGGAATTGAAGAATCATAAAAATTCACCAAAATAAAAATAATAAAATGTCTAAATAAAAATAGTAAAATAAAATAATAAAATATTTGTATATACGAGTATATACACTAATCAACTGAACAACTTAATGATACAGGCATTCAGTTTTTAAATTTACTGCTCATTTGCTTCATAGATGCTCCATGTAAGAATTCGAAATCCGATGCTGTAAATCATCTACCCAAATCGAGTACACGAAAACAATTTAATTTGCCCAACGAACTCAAACTAATAAGACAAACAACAAACAAACAGATTAAACATTTTTTTTTAAGTTTTCCAACATAACGCCAAGTTCTAAAGGCTATTACAGAAAAAGAAATACGATCGAGAAGTACCATAACCGTTTCATATCCAATTTTTGGCGCCATGCCTGAAAATCATGCTAACTGATAAGTGCCGTGCAATTTTATTGGAGAGCTCCATTAAGAATGCGGTTAGACCCGTCGAATGGCAGCGGCGCCGCTATCGCCGCGTTAATTACCTACAAAACCCGCTCCTCGCCACTTGACCTGTGTCATTCGCCGTAGTACTTAAAATAAGTGCAGGACCAGCTCCATTTGCTCTTGTGGCTTTTGATATAACCAATATCTCATTTAAACTTCATTTTAACATTTAACTGTCTAACCTGTTGTTTGCAGAATTATTTTTGGAGGGTTACGTTACAAAATCTTCGCGGATTTATGTTTATGTCTATGTATGAGTAACTTGCGTAAAGTTATATACAGTGGCGGATTTACTAGCATCGGTCGATTAGGGTATAGCCTACAGCAGGCAGATTTTTGATAGAGAGGTCGTAAGAGGGGAGGTAAGTTGGAGATCATTTTTTTTCTTTCCTTTTCCTGCCCCTTAAAATTAAATGTTTTAAAGATATGTATGACGGTGTAGTTATATAAATCTTTCAACCATTTTAAGTAGTTTTAAATCTTAGGTACAAAAGTATGTGATACATTTTGCCGATGCAATTAAAATTATATTATATTCGACATAATAAACAAGTAAACAAGTATATAAACAAGTAACAAATCACAAATTACTTCCAATTTAGACTTTAGAGAGCTCCTTGGGAAGATTTAGTTAGTTGAAGAATGAGTCCCAATTATTCCTTTCCAACCTCTTTTATTTTGCAAAAAAATTTCATAGGCAAATCTGATCTGAATCTGTAAGGCTAGACGTGGCGCAAGTACACATACGTGCAACTGTAAACGCGACAAGTTGTAGGTTCGATTTTCACTCGAGAAAAAAAACCTGTAGCACACATGTTATGGCAAAGAGATGGTATTAAAAAAGAAGTGATCGGATTTATTAATAGTAACCTTGTTTATATAAATGACAAGGTTAGTCCATGAAGTTATAACATTGCTTCAAGAGAAGATTGTGACAAATATCAAACGATTTATTTCTATGCTTAGAGTAAAATGCTTGAGAATATTGCATGCCACAAGACAGATGACGAGCATTTGTATGCTAGACTCTCCGGATCACTTTAAAAGGTATTCTTGGAATTACCTCGTTATACTAGCATACATCATACTTTTAAACAATACTAAAATTTATAAGTGAATAGAGTTTTATTTATGTTATTACAAAGTTTTCCTTATATAATATTGCATAATTTAATTATAAAATCATATTCAAAAGTACTGAGAACCAACAATAAATATTGCAATATAAAACTGACTTAATTCAATATTTTTACTGTAATTATAAATAAAATAAATCAGCTTCACGCTGTATCCCGCACACAGCAGGGTAGGCAGAAGGAACCCAGTGAAAGACACTCCATTCCCCACTTTCTGCCGAATTCTGGAGGCATTGCGTGTTAAGTACTGTAATTATTTTAATGTAAAATACTACGAAATTGTAATAATGTACTAATTCCTTAAAATTGTTATAGTTATGCTCACAAATTGAACATATACAACACTTAAGCCTGATTATAAACAATTAGTGACTGAATAGAGCATATAGATAATGTAAAATGTAAATGTCCGTAGCCTTTGAACACTGAAACAGTGCTCTTCAATTAAATTCCTCCATTCTCTTTCCTAATAAAACGGAATTTTAAGATAATCACGACAAGTAAAATCTCTTCTAATAAAAGAATGGTGTAAATAAGGAAGATTTGCAGTCGTATTCTTAGCTAGAATATAACAATTCCAATAGAAGAGCGAACAACATGCAACATGTCGGACAATTTATTTGCAGATAAAGTTTGGAAAGGCTCGTCGACTTCAGTGGAGTACAACGAACCAATGAAAACAAGACATTACGTAATCCCCTTTTTGTGGCGGTTGAAGTTGTGGGTGGAACATTTGAAACGATTCCCGACTGCGGCCGCACCGCAAACTGTTCCGTACGAGAATACTTCTGAACTTCTACAATACGTTACAATGTACTTTACTTGACTTAGTCTTGTATTCATATTGTTATACACTTTTCAATTTTGGAAAATTCCATTTGTTGCCGCTTTTCATAAGTAACTTTATTTTTAGACACATAATATAGCTGTTGATATATCAGATTTTCCTTAGTTTGTTTATTTCAATGAAATAAATATAGGTGTGTATACTTTATACGTACATTATAGAATTTTTTTTTCTACAATAATTATTTAAAAGCATTTAAATGAAAGATCGTACTTAAAATAATAAAATTACAAATAGCTGTCAATGTTTTTGACATGTAAAAGTAACTTTTAATAAAAGTGAATATAAATAAGTTAAAGCTCACAGAGCTTGAACCATTTGCATGTCATATTATTTCTGTTTCAATTTAACAGTAACAGTCTAGGAGCAGCTACTGTTGTTGTTACTTTTTTATTATGCAGATTGCAATAAATATTTTAATTTAGGTAAAATCTTTAAAAAATATTTTTACTATTGTAGATTGTATTCATGATACAGGTGTAGAATTATTTTTTTTGACTTGGGGAGGAAGCTGGGGAACGCGTAACGAGAGCGTTACGAAAAGACGAACGAAAGTTGAGAGGGAGATATAAGTTAATGAAGATAGAAAGAGAGAACAGCACGTTTCGTCTAGTACAGTAGGGGTAAGAGAGAGGTGCGAGCACACATTTTCTTTCTCTTTTTCTCTCATGAATATTAATATAACTCAATGAATATTAATGTATAAAAACGAATTATAAATAATATGAAATAGAAAATTAAAAAAATCTAGTAAAATAAACTATTATTCCTTTTAATAACGGGTTCTAACGATTTCATCTTTAGCAATGTTTCAAATAAAAAGAATAACTTACAATTAACAATTCAAAACATTTAATAAACAAAATTACATATTAATTCTTTTTATATGTATATTAATTTAATGCACAAAGTTTTTATTCACAACTCCTAGAATACTTGTGAAGGTTCTATTTCAGGAAGGACAGACGGCGTCCAGTCGCGACAAGCTAAATGCAGCGAGACTGCTACGACACCGATATGCACTTTGGGTCGTGAATTTTTAATAGCCCCGGTTATTTCGGCGCGAATTGGCTAACTAACTTCGCTAATCATCCGTTTGAGCTGTTGTACAGTTGGTAATCCTATTCGTAACGAGCTTATCGGATTTGTTGAAGGAATTTTAGTTTTGTATCGAAATTATTTTCTATTTTTTTTATGGTAAAACATCATTTTTGTAAAGAAAGATTATGATATGTTATGATAATTTATTATAATTAGATGTGCTAGAAATTATAGAGTAAACAGTGTGTTTTTAACTTTGGACACGTTCAAAATATTAAAAAAGATTTTGTAATTTTTCAAATTTAAATAAATAAATCAGCTTCACGCTGTCTCCCGCACACAGAAGGGTAGGCAGAGGAAACCTAGTATTAAGACACTCCTTTCCCCACTTTCCAACGAATTTTGGAGGCATTGCAAGTTGAGAGGCGGAACTCAACGCCGCACTTTGCCTCAACACCAGAGCGAAGAAATGGAAATATAAATTTAAATAAATATTCATTTCCTCAAGTGAGGATCGAACTCACAACCAGTTAACGTTATGTTTAACGCTTAACGAATTATATATTTTTTTTTTTTTTAAGTATATATTTTCTATTAAAACTAAATATCATTAAATTTATCACATATTTGCATAAATATTAAATTCATAAGCGTTATTGGTCCAATGAGCTGAACAAATTGTCCGTTTTGATCAATTCCGTGAACGTGAAAATTACTCGACTGCAATAACACAGTTACACTGCATGAAAAGTTTGCTCAATGCCATTTGTTTTGTGCATTTTGCTTCAAAAATGTCTTATAACGTTTTATATGAAGAGAAGTAATATTAATAAAAGTAACCAGCTTCACGCTGTATCCCGCATACAGCAGGGTAGGCAGAGGGAATCTAGTGTTAAGTTAAACACTCCGTTCCCCACTTTCTCCCAAATTCTGGAGGCATTGCGTGTTGAATGGCAGAACTCAACGCCGCGCTTTGCCTCGACACCAGAGCAAACAAATAGAAATATAAATTTAAGTAAATATGTCATCTCCTCGAGTGGGGATCGAACCCACGGTCGGTTTTACAGTCACACTTTGTGACGCTGCGCCACGAGGAGTGGAAAAGTATCATTTTTTGTATAATATATTGTAAGGGCAAATTGACAATTTTTCATTACTTTTCTTTTAGAAGCGCAAGAAGCTACTATCATTAAGCGAATAGTCTGTAATCTCATAAATTTATACGATTTTAATTTAAAAAATCTTGTATAATTAAAAGTTTAAAATGTAACATAGAACGGCTTTTGTTTAGAATAATTTATATCTACAAAAAAAGCATGATGAGCCCGACCAGCCATAAATACAGGCATAGTGAACGAAAGTTTTCACTCTAATTAAACAGTCACGACGGTACCTAAAGCCTGAGGTCAGATATTAATTATTTAATAAACTAAATGCTATGTAATAAGCCGTATACAAACATTTAATAAAGTAAGTTCTATATAGTAAAATTTATATTAGGGGCCGGTCGTGGTGCAGGAGCATAAGAATGCGACTGTTGACGCAAAAGGTTGTGGGTTCGATTTCCACTCAAGCAAATGAATTATTTAATATTTTCATTGTTTGGCGTTTATTACCACCACTCAACACACAATGCCTCCAAAACTCGGCGAAAACACTAGGTTTCCCAGTTTCCTCTGCCTCATGACTCAGTGTGAAGCTAAAAAAATATATAATAGTAAAAATATACATACATGAAATAAAGTACAAAACATATAGCTACCTACATACTACATAGTCATTTTTTTAATTAAGGACCAGTCTTTTCTACCGATTACAAGAAATAATTTAGCGTACATTTCTTTGCCTTATAAATATCTCAAATATTTTTAAAATATGTTAGCTTCACGCTGTATTCCGCACACAGTAGGGTAGACAGAGGGAACCTAGTGTTAGGACATTCCGTTGTCGACTGTTTAATTATTTCAAATGAGTATGTTTAAGAACAATTGATAGAACTTTACTCTCGCTACAGACGCTGATATCCGACTGGTACAGTGTTAATTAAACTGTCAAGAGTAAAGTTACGGGATTTGAGCAAGATTAACATGAAGCTCACTCATTATGTATGCTAGTTATTATCAGTTGATTCTATATTCATATAAGGAGAATAAATGTAACAAAAATGTTGTTAAACGGATATTTAGATTTTTTTTGATTATATATATTTACTGAGATATAAATATAAGTAACATAAAAACATAATAATTATATTAATATATTTTAAGTGATATTAAAAAAGTTAACGATACCTCGGAATTGAGAGAAGGCAAATATAAAACTTTTTACCAGTACCGCAACAGGGTGTGGTTGTAGGCGTAAAGACATTTAAGAAAAAATTAAAACGTGCAAGTAAATTTAAGTAAAGTATAGTACGTATATTAAAATAACATATTTATACAAAACATCAAACACAAGAAATCCTTTATATAGTCATATTTACCTATTATACTCATATATATGAGTAGGTAACAAATTTATACAATGCCAAACCTTCTTTGACAAGAATTGACAAGCGAGTACTTACGGATCTTCTGAAACAAGTTTCGAGACAATAGAAAAGAATAGTTAAATTAAAACATACGAAAGAAGAAAGGAGATAGGAAAAATCCCCAATGGAACCTGTAAAGCCTCCTCATTGATCACAGTAACGCGTAAAGCCCTTAAAAATCCGGCAATTTATTTAGACCGTAACAAGGGTCTTTCTGGATTTTTTAAAAAGTATTTATATTTTATTGTGAATACGTTATATGATATGTTGATACTGACTCCTTTTTATGTGCATCTATGTATATATAGGTACATGAAGAATTTTATATATTTCAAGAAAAAAAAACATGAAATTTGCTTTTAAATTGACAATTTTCCCATTTAGTCACCACTTGGATTGTGCCACAATCGTTTCCTTTTGATTTGCCACTTTGCCAATAAACGTAAAATCTATAAAATAAATTAAAAAGTTCCATAATACGTACCGATACTTCAAAAAGACCCAGAAAAGATTTTATACGGAAAAGCAATTCTGAATGTGTAATAAAATAAACTATTTTATTAATAAATTGTATAAATATTAATGGTACTCTCGCTACTTAACTCGGCTCTGAAAATGTTAAATACTGAAGTGTCACTACAGTCGCTTACGTACTACGAACATACCTAAATGACTGTGTACATTTCAGCATCATTTATTTCAAATAAGTTCTGGAAGTTTGTAATATTCTCTCACTCAGTTTCAACAATAAAGTCGAGAACTCTCATTAGCCTCACGATTTATAAACAAAGATTAACTTTTAAAGACGTAATGACTCCCAGCTTAAATTAATAGCCCTAATGGATTTTGAGAACAAAACCTTATAAGAAAATGTTATTGCGTTTTCAGTTTCAATAAGCGCTTTTTATATGTAAGTAACGAATAAGAAACCTGATTAATACTTTTTAACCGACTTCTGTAAGATAAAATAATTTTTAACAAAAAAAATCAGTTTCTTTTCAAACAACGAACTAAAAAGTATAAAAATAATTTTACATAAAGTAAAATGTACTTTGATTTTGTTAAACCAAAATAATTAAAAAAGTTTTTATAATTTTGAAGTCGGTGCCAAGTAAAACAAACATGCTTAGTAATTCGATATTGTAGTAAGGTTGTTGTAGCATTAGCTTGACTTCAAAATTATAAAATATTTCTTTATTTATTTTTGTTTCACAAAATCAAAATACGTTGTACTTTTCTTATAAAGTAAATTTTATTTTTTACTTTTTAGTTTATTGTTTGAAGTCAGTTTTTTTCGTTAAAAATTAATTTATAAAAATACTTTTTCGAACAATTTGTTAATTAATAGTATTAATATTGAGGCCAATCGTGGCGCAGGGGCAAGTGTGAGTAAGCATGACAGGAATTAAATATTCGCTCTGGTGTCGAGGACAAAGCGCGGCTTTGCAGCTCAACACGCAACGCCACCAGAATTCGATAGCAAATGGAAATGGGAGTGTCTTAACAATAGGTTCCCTCTGCCTACCCCGCTGTGTGCAAGATATAGGCTGACACTAAAAAAAATAGAATTTATATAAAAAAAATATTATTCATATACTTATTTCTATCGTAATTTTCCTTTACAGTCTTCCCTCAGACGCGCATACCGATAGCGACCGTTACACCAATATCGAACTAATGACCCAAGCTCATTACGTTGCCACGCCGTTAAACGATCGTCGTTATTTAAATGATATTCTAAATACTTAGATGCTATCGCTTGTACATACATACATACATAACGAACTGACGTAACTATTTAACCTTGATAAAATCTAGTGTTCAGTGAAAGTCGAATCACGCATATCGTGCTCTTTATCGGGTTCACCCCTGTTATCTGATTTTAGCATGACTTTCAGTGGTTACCTAAATAAGGGTTCATTTTCTTATAAAATATTAAACAGTCATGCGACAGTTCCATCAATCTTTTAAGTTGGTATTTATAGGATATTAACTCCTGTCTCTTTCGCTTGTCCTTTGGAAAATAATTTTAATTAGTATTGAGAAAGATGCACTTATTACAATTACACATTTCTTTCTTTTTCAGCTTCTTGCTCTATCCCGTATTTAGCAGAGTAGGCAGAGTAGTGTTAAGACACTCCGTTCTCCACTTTCTGCCGAATTCTCGAGGCATATTGTGTGTGGAGTGCGACTCAACACCGCACCTTAGTACCAGAGAAGAAATGAAAATATTAATAAATAATAAAACCCACAACCGACGCGTTACAGTCACACGCTTCTATGCATTTCACATTCACTAATATCATCTCTCATTATACATTTCACATTCACTAATAATCCAGTTTTCAATTATACTTTATAATCTGTGTAAATTATGAATTGTTCCTTTCCCGCGACGTCAAATTTCCTCGTAAAGCTTATAAATATGAAGGTAATATCAAATCCGGAGCGAAGTTGTGAGCCAATTTCTTGTTACGTCGAAAAATATATAAGTGTTACGAAGTGGCATTTCATAAATTACTGTTATAAAAAATCAGCTTTCCCGCTCTATCCAAACAGCCATCAAAATTTAATTTGGTAGAAAGCGCACTCAGTGAGTAATGTATGCCGAATGCCTGCGAGCGAGCTCGTCGAGTCGCCGCGCCGCTTCGGAGAACTAGCGGCGCTATTACATCTTACTGCTTTATTTACAATTTCAGGGAGTCGAAGCAACAAAAAATATGAAACATTTCTGTTTTAAAACGTATGAATTAAACATAGTTATATGCGACAGTAAAATACGAGTTTTTTATGGCATATTTAATAGTTTACCTTTATACTAGTCGCTCCGACATTGTTCAATGGTTTATGATATATGTAGATAATATATAAGTAAACTACAGTTAAGTTAAGTACAGTTTGTAATAAAATATTATATATTAAAATGGCACAAGTTTTAAGTTATATATAGAACCAAATTTCGTTTTTAATTACTATTCACGAAAATATTTTTTTCATAAGAACTATAAAATATTAAATTTCATATTTCTGCTATTTGCTTTCGATAGCGCCCGTTACGGTACAAACTTAAGCGTAATGTTGGCATAAATCGCGCCTCTGGCTCTTGCCACTCCTGCAAATCCTAAGTAGGAGATCACAGCAAATTAGTATCGATTAGCAAACGGAATTCCATGTTTGCCATTTGGAAATACATGAGTTGGAATTTACTTGATATTCAACACATTTAATTACCTATAATTTCTGGTTCTGTAATTATATGCGAATCAGTGTTTACAATATTTACAGTAATAACAATAATCAAAAAATAAATGGTATGGAAAAGTAGTTTTTTCTTGTTTTAAATCGTGTTTCCTACATTAATTCAGAGCAGCATATAATGTAAGTGCATCGTGAAGAAAGCCTTGTTCCTTCAATCTCTCAGGCTACGTAATATAAGTATATAAGCACAAATTGAAGATAGTAAGACTCCAGGTAGCAAGTTAAACTCACATTTTAACTTATTTTTTCTTGTAAAAATAAACATTTAATTTGAAACCTTAATAAGTGAATACATAATACATATATCTGTATAGTGTTAAGCATAAGCTAAATCTTATTTGAAAATTACCAAAATAGAATTATGTATCTGTAAAAAAAAATAAAACAATATATTATTTTATTAGCTGTATGTGAGTACTGATTTTTTTTTGTGACTAATATATAATTTAATATCAAATAGTGTGTTCTAATTAATCCTTATTCACATGATTAACTGAAATGACGTAAATAGTATTGAAATTCCGTAGCTCGACGTTTGACAGTTTAATTAAGCATGTACTAAGTCTGATACGAGGGTCTAACGCAAAATCGTAGTCCAATCAATCCTCTCCTCAATTATACACATTTAGAGTAAATTGGGCATTATTTCCGTCGTCATAAAATGCAAATTATTTTGTGCTTCAATGACTAAGAGGCATTCCTGTGTTTGCTTTTAAATATTTGTACTGGTGAACCCTTGTGGTACCGCATTAAAATTCAATTTTCACTGAAATTGTAAGGATTAGCCTAATGTGAATTATACACAGATATGCAATTAGCGTCTGCTGTCAGTATTATGCCAGAAGCATGAACAGATATAATATCTTATATTATCCTTTATTTAAGTAAAATTATGTTTTAGCATCATCTGTTTCATATTAATTTGCTTAAACATTCTGTAGTACTCGTTATAATAAAACAAATATTTGGATAAAATAATGTTAAGAAATAGAATATTCAATATTTTGTTAGTAGTAATAAAATATTTTATATCGTACCATCTGTCAATGTCCTTTTATTCAAATCTGGTTCCAGCTATTCTTAAAAAAATGACATTTACCCAAATTTTATTTCATTTTTTCTAGAATTGATATAAAAATTAGGTCAAATAAGACATTAAGTGAAAAATACTAAAATTGTTAACTACTAATAAATTCCAATCGAGGTCCATCGAGAACTGTGGAGACGAAGCGCGGCGTTCAGTTCCGCCATTCAACACGCAATGCTTCCAGAAATTGGCAAAAAATGGAAAAAAATGTAACGAACCTGTACCTAAGCCTTTAGAATAGACATATTGAAAATAAACTGAAACTGTAACTGCAAATCTCAATAGTAACGAAATACTGTTATCTCAGCATTGGAGTGCAGCTTGCACACCGCAATTAATCAAAACGGTCAATTCACTCAACACAACGGCTTATAAAGAAAAAAACTGACAAGTGAGAACTTTATTTTGGTGCGAGTTCCGGGCACCTCAAACATTATGTAAGTTGATAACAACTTTACGAATGATATTTTTAATGAAACAAGTAAGAAAAAAAAAGTTGAAGCCAGTCGGAGCGCAGGGGCACTGAGTGTAACTGTAAAATCGACTAATTGTGGGTTCGAGGAGATAAAATATTTACTTACATTTATATTTTCATTTCTTCGCTCTGGTGTCGAGGCAAAAGCGCGGTGTTGGGTTCCGCCACTCAACACGCAATGCCTCCAGAAGTCGGCGGAAAGTGGGGAACGGAGTGGCTTAACACTAGGTTCCTTTTTTTTAAACATTTCTAAAAATTTGTATGTGTAAATTCCACCCTTTGGAAAGAAAAATATTTATTTCCTAAAAATACTTATTTACTAGGTTCCTTCTGCCTACCCTGCTATATGCGGGATACAACGTGAAGCTGATTTAAAGTAAGAATAAATTGCTGTTGTCTGGATCACAAGGTTTAAAAAATCGATCTACACTGATTTATACAAAGTAAAATGATATCCGGTACGCTTATCTTGATGTCTGCGAAAAATTTATGAGAATATCAATCATTTCAGCAATTTGATGATCAAAATCTCTATATTTCTATATTTAATATCTATTAGATGTAAAAAAATATAAATATAATTAGAGTACAAGTGACTAAAAAAAATAAACAATGCATATACATACATATGTATACAACATGCTGTACTAAACTAAACTTATAGAATGCTAGTGGATATATAGAAAAGGGAACCCTAACTTGTGTTTTAATTACTTAGTATCAGAGGCCGTTCGTACCAAACACTCGGGTAAATAAAAGTACAAAACTGCCACAAACAGCAACAACCCGTTTTGCGGAATGAATAGAAAATCAAACATAACTTGCTTTATGTTCACAATTAATTCTCTAATATTTTAAATGAATGCCGTCATAATCATAGCTTCCTTCATCTTTTCTTGATTTTTTTTGCAAGTATATAGCTGTAAAATATGTACTTATTTCTACAGTTTTACTTCATGTTGATGTATGCTAAAAACCTATTATGTACATTAGCCTAACTAACATGTTTCAAAATGGTGTTAGTTTAATATTATTATTATCAAAATTATATACTTCACCAAAGTTTCTTTAAAAACTTAATCTCTCTCTAAAAAAAATATAAATCCTAAAACGGTGTTAGTTTGATATATTAACAAAATTATATAATTGAGCAAAGTTCCTTCAAAAAATAAATTTAATTAATATTATTAACTGAATTAATAATCGATATATATAAAAGGACTTGTGCTGACTGACTGAGGTAAGACGCACGCAGAGCCGTAACCGCTGATGGTAGAAACGTGAAATTTAGGCAGATGTTTATTTTCATATTCTGGACTTCCACTAAGAAGGGCATTTGAAAAATTTTAACCCTAAAGGGACGAAATAAGGGTTGAAAATTTGTATGGAAAAATTTTTTAATCTGCACCGACTTTTATAAAATTTGAAATTCAGACTCTTAAAAATATTTCATTGAACACGTATTTCATGGTTTTTAAGAATGCACCCCCTAAGGGTTCAAATAAGGGGTTGAAAGTTTATATGGAAAAATCTTTAAATTGCCACCGATTATTATAAAAATTTAAATTCAGACTGTTAAAAATATTTTATTGAATACGTGTTGTGTGGTTTTTTTTGGATTCCCTCCTAATAAGCGGGCGAAGCCGCGCGCGCCCTCTAGTATTAATTAAAAGTGCACAGTAGTAGCATAACGTAACAATTTATTAGTAGCATTCATTTTGTCATAATAATATTATTAAAATTCATATTTAATCTACTATGTGCTAATTACGAATATTAGAAATTTAAATCCTGATATAAACCAGTTTATTAGGGGGCTATTTAGTAGTATATTTGGTGCTAGCCATTTTCATCGTTGCTACTGGTGTTGATCGGTTAGGGCTAGTATTACACACACAGCCATCAAGCCAGATTGTCGATAGCAACTAGCAACTGTCATTGATGTTAGATGAACATCCGGACGTGACAGCTTAACGTGCCTTGCGGCGTGCGGAGGAAGTCGCGTGCAAGCCAATTTGTTATACCTAACTGAAGGAAGACTTGCCCAACTATAAGTGTCTACTAGCTATTATCTTTTTTTTTAACTTCACGCTGTATCCCGCACTTAGTAGGTTAGGCAGAGGAAATCTGAAAACTTTCGTGGGAACTGGGAACTTTTTTCGGGAACTGAGTGGGAATCGAACACACAAGCGTCGTTGGTGTCCTAGCACCACGACGGCCTTGCATTCGAATTTTAATATATATTTGAATTTGCATTTTAATAATTTTATAATAGATACTTATGTTACCTATGCATTTTTTTTCACTATTTGGCTATCTATACCTACTTTTATATTCTTACCAAACAACAGCTAATTTGTAGTTGAGAAAGTTTGTACTTTAATACTTAAGTCTCATAGGAAATATATAACAAGATATCTTATTCACTTTCTGAAGTTGTACAAACTTGTTTACTAGCTTGTGTGTCTATTTCTCCTCGAAGAAACGGCAACTTGGTGCTTAAAACATAAGAAAACTTTATAGCTTTCGGATAACTTTTACTACTCCTGACATTTGGAGAAACGTCTCACTAAAATTTTCTCGCTAGCCATAATGACGTTGGTACATTTTATAGCGTCATATGAACATCGTTAAGTAAATGAAATATGAAAATTACATTTCTTTGAAAGAATGATATCATTAGATATTTTGTCGTTTTTTTATTATATTAACAATATTTATTATATAATTAAGATATATTTTTTACATATTTCCGATATAAAATAATAAATAGATATTTATTGACACGACACGACGATATTTTCCCTTGTATTTTCATTAACATGCAAACTTTTTGAGAGTTTAGGAAAATTAGAAACGTTGTGTATGTAGTTTAAAATTATAAAATTAAAAAACAAATAAATCAGTTTCACGGTGTATCCCGCACACAGCAGGGTAGGCCGAGGGAACTCAGAATTAACTCAGAACTCCGCCAAATTCTGGAGACATAGCGTGTTGAGTGGCGGAACTCAACACCGCTCAACGCAACACCAGAACTAAGAAATTGAAATATAAATTTAAGCAAATATTTCATTTTCTCGAATGGATATCTAACCCACAACCAGTCGCGTTTATAGTCACTCTTTGTATCCTTGCGCCTTAATTAATTTCTAAATAACTTGTATTATTTAGAAAATGCATTACTGAGCCCAACCTTCTTCATCTAATCCAGCACAATTTAAATTTTACTACAAGATAAAAAATCAGTTATACACCCTACAGCTACTCACCTGTATCCGGCATACTACAGATCAGGCAGAAACAACCTTGTGCTAAAACACTCCGTTTCTCGCTTACCCTCGAATTTTCGAAACATTGTGTTTAACTCAACGCCTTAACTTTATCTTGTTACCAGACCGAAGAAATGAAAATTTTAATAAATAATAATTCACTTCCCTAACCACAGTCACACGCTTGTACCACTACGCCACGATTTTAAAGTTACTACAAAATCACAATTTTGTTAAAGAACTAAACGATAGAATTTCTTCATAAGCTGTTTGCTACATTGTACTTAAGAACGAGGTTACAAAGCTCTCCTTATTTAAGTAGCTTTAATCTTAAGAAACTAAGAAACTGTTACTCTATTCATTTAAAGATTATCTGAAAAGGCTGTTTTATTAATGAGGATAATGATTTTAGTAAAACCTTGGCAAGTGTGAAAGGCTTGTTTTATGTATGGATGTTTGAAATTCAGTGCAATCCAGTTCAGTTCTACATGTCATGGAGCTTCGAGCGCGCTTATGCCTGTGGCGCAGAGGCACAAACGTGTGACTGTAAACGTGTTCTATTCAAAAATATTTATTTACATTTATATTCTCTGGATTTATATTCTCTGGAGTCAAGTCAAAGCGCGGCGTTGAGCGCCGCCACTCTACAAGCAATACCTCCAGAACTCGAACAGAAAGTGAGGAACGGAGTATCTAAACACACAGTGTTTTCCCCTCTACCTATCCTGCTGTGTGCGGCATACAGCGTGAAGCTGATTATTTTTGTTAATTTTAATTAGTTAGGCATTTTTTCTAAGATTGTGAATTTTCTTTAGTTTAATAATTCTGTCCTCTCCTCCTCTCTTTCATTTTATAATTTCATAAGTATAATTAATAAATATTCGAATAGTCCAAGCGGGCGAAGCCGCGCGATTCCGCTAGTATCTTTTTGTATAAATATGTCACAAAGGAAAATAGTTAAGATTTATCACTAATAGTTTATCTAGTACACTCGAAATACAATTACTTAGTAAATATACTGTATGAAGGATTAAATCGATTAATTAGAGGGTGGATAGAGTTTGCAGAGTAAGATAATTAATTACACTTACACAATGCCATGAACGAGTCGTTACGGGGCCCCAGAGAGTCGTATTCAGACATGGGTCTACACAAAACGGTATTGAATATGTGCTGCTACTATCGTTTCTCGATCTATGAAATATTTTAAGAGGAACCTGTGTTGTAATCTTTTTAATTATGTTCGGAATGTTGTTTACGGCTTATCTGGAATGTTGGAAGTATTACCATTATTCATGCTTCTTTACTCCTAGCAGATTATGTAGACTAGTGAATATAATTGAATAGTGGAACCTGTGGTTAGTCGTTAGAGAGAAATAAATAATTTAAGAGCTTAACTCTTAAATTAATTGTTTTTTATTAAACAAAATTAAAATAATTTAAAAATATCCTTCTCATGAGTGGGAGTTGAACCTACAACATTTGCGTTTACAGTCAGTTATGTTTTAGCAAACCATCATCACCTTTGTTTATATTGCCAAAAGTAATTTACTTATCATATTTTAAAATGTTACTTAGAATAGATGAATGAAAGAAAGATTTTTAGATCTATTACAATTTTTGTTGTTGGCCCTCAGACCTACGTCATTTAAGAAAGTAATACATAGATAAGATGGTATGCGTACTAACGAAAGTGGGCCCTTTCAGTGGTAGCGCCAAATAAAAGCTAAAGTAGAAACGCAATAGAAACAAATATAAATATGTTTTTAAGAATAATATTTACTTTACTCCCGCCAGACGTCCTAGTTTGTCTAAAATTGGGGGCAAAAGACATTATACTAGCAAGCCTCAATTTTACATACATTATTTACAACACTATTTAAACGGGGTCTCATTTAAGCACCCAGACCAATCCGCTGGCTCAATCATCCTCCCAGACAGAGATGTACCTTAAGTTGGCGCTAAATCTGAAAGGGCCCCACTTTTAAATCATTAAGTACGCATACTGTTTTATCTACATTTTAGACTAATAATTTTCTAAATGTCAGCTTTCTTTTTCAGGTTTAGGAGCCCTGAGTTCTTTGGGCTACATGTTTTAAATTATTTGGAAAGATTCGCCTATTTGTTAATCGAAGTTAACTGTAAATATGATCAACTGAGCTTACAATAAATTTAAAGAAAGATTTAGCGGGAAAATACGTCATTGAAATCCTTTAAACAGCTATAACAGTGTTAACAAATTTAAACTTTATTTATAGGTTTACATCATATGAAAGTGCTACATATCATTAAAAACTATTTTGAGGTTTGCATACATTCATTTGGATATACACAAGTAATCCCCAGCATTACTGCAATTAATTCAAATGATTTTAAATTTAAATGTTTTATACAGGATCGAAGTGTCAACACTACTTAAATAAAACTAGAGTTTTAACTACTAAGCCTAATACAATTAATAATTAATCAATAATAATCAATTAATAAACAATTTTTTTCCCAAAAATGAAAAAGTTATTTTTTCATACAAAATACATAATAAAATTATTGTTGTAATATAAAACGCCATTTGTCAAGAACGACGCACGCACACATAAGCCTATCAAAGGGAAACCGCCGCAACATTTCGAAATCGAATCGTAGATATTGGCGGTAAAATTCAAAGTTGATTAAACTTTAGTAGTATTTTTGTAGTAGTATGTGTTTACGTTATTGGTATCCATGCGTAACTACGTCACACGAAATTCAGGTATGGATGGTATCTTGATTAATTTCTTTAGGTATGGGTTTAAAATATTTTACCTAAATATTTTACATATGCTGTTTCCATAAAAGTAGCACTGATACTTCCATCCTGTATATACATCTATAGTTTTAATCTACTACAACTACTAGTATCTACAACATACTTGAAACTGTTTCAGCGACTACATCGACCTTTCGTAAGTACAAAACTTTTAAGTATAATGCATGCGTAGTCTCTAAAGGTAGCTTCGTGCAACATTGTTGCTTTTACAATTTTGTACTGCACAAAATTGCCATCTAAGCAAAGTTGAATAATACTTATGATATAAAGGTATAATTTTTCATAAGTTGGTTAACTTCACTGTCTGTAAATGAAAGATATATGAGAGATTTAATAATTGCGACTTGTATTAATGTAATAGAACCCAACACTATTTTTTTTCTGTCTGTCTCTGTGTTTGTTCAGGATGAGCTCAGAATCAGCTGAACCGATTTAGTTTATTTTCGGTACTATATCTTGGAAAATTTATGTTTAATTCATTTAAAATTTAAATCGATTCACAGATAAAAAAGTTATATGAATGTTTATACATACTTGGTTCGACAAAATTGCTACAAAATATTTTTATTATTATACTGGATGAAGTTTTAGTTTTCTCTGTGTAGATATTATCTATAAAATGATAATGTTATTAGAACAAGAAAGTAATTCAAATTAGTAATGAAATAATTATGTAGTTCTAGAAGGCTAAGCCGCAAGCGGATCGCTAGCATTAAAATAAATTAGTAAGCTTTAATGAGGCCAATCGGGGCGCAGAGGCACAAGTGTGTGACTGTAAAAGCGATTGGTTGTGGGTTCGATCCTCACTCGGGAAAATGAAATATTTATTTAAATTTATATTTTGAATAAATTTTTTTTCGCTATGGTGTCAAGGCAAAACGCGGCTTTGAGTACCACCACTTAACATGCAAAGCCTCCGGAATTCGGCAGACAGTGGAGAACGGAGTGTCTTAACATTATATTTCCTTTGTCTACCCTGCTGTGCACGAGATACAATCTGCAGTGTCGTCTCAACTGAGACATACGTGCATTACTAAATCTCATGCAGCGCTTTAGTAACGATTCACTCGTGTATCATACTGTCAAAAGAAAATCTCCGCCATCTCAAAAATGAGAGTGTAAAACCTCCTTTAGCTCAAAGTAGCTTCCATTGTTTATTATATAAAATTTATATTCTATTTTTTTTTCATATTCTCCTAATACTTGTTTTGTTATTGTAACCTAGTGTCAAGATATTCCGTTCTCATTTTCCGCCAGAAAATTGTAGACATTAGATTTTGATTGAATGGCGCTTCATTTTGTGTTACTAGAGCAGTAAAATAAAAATAATTAATCATTTGAGTGGAGATCAAACTCACAACCATCACGTACTCCTTTATCAACAAATTATTCTAATTAAAAACATTCTTCATAAAAATGTTAATACAAAGTAAACGGAGTAGTTACTTTTATTTATACTCACTTCAAAAGTCCTAAGTTAAGATAATAAAATTTACGTTCGTGTTAAGGTTATGGTCTCGCAGATATTTTTTTCTGCGCACGTTTCAACAAAAATTATATAAAAGTGACAAAAGGAGAGGCGCCTAAAGCAAATGGCAACGTGTTCTATCTACATCGTAGAGAAATTAGCTGGCAGCTAACCCCCGTTACCCTGTTAGGTGCTTAGCGAGTGAGCGCACTTATACCGAGCCTTTTATTATTTTGTAACCAAATAGCACCCACCAGCCAATGTTTTAACACCAAATTATATTTACATAAATTTTCAAGAATTATTTTTGGTAGTAGAAGTAAGAAATATGTATCTACTGACGTTTTACATTAACTTTTTTTATACTTATTCTAATTTTATGTTCCTTTGTGTATTTTTAAAATAATTTGATACGTAAAATTCAAATTAAATAATGTAGTTTTTATTTTCAAATTATTAACTACTACTTCATTTATATATATTTTGTCTGATTCTATTGCCTACGTAATATAAAGACCTACCTCAGACAAGTCACGATCTTTAATATTGTATGAAAAAATCTATCAAAAAAAGTCGCCGACTTTTCACCCAATTTTCGAGACGTTGCGTGTTGACCGAAGGATCTCAAGGCTGTGATTCGTTTACCAGGGAGAAAATTTGCAAAAAATCTTGTACACCTCTTCGTAAAAAATGTTCGACAGAAGAATAAAAAAATGTCACAGTTATTTAGTTTATATAGATTATATTTTAGTTTAGATTATATAGAGAAAGGAGCAGAATGCTAATATTTAATTGTAACAATGCATAAAAATACCATAACACACACTATCATAATATATTTGAAAATTATTTGACGGACTGTCTAGTGTAGAACAATTGACATATTTTTTTGTTTAATGTTTTTATTACTTTGAAATATTTTTTCTGGCTCTACCAGTGATCATCAGTCTAGTGATCACTTACACAAATGCTTCAGCTCACGCTGAAGTACCGCGAATTGTCCATGATCTATACAAGCTTTAGTGATGCACTGGAGACATATCTGATTAATTATAGTGGTCGTGAATTCAAACAAATTCGCAGAAATCTTTAAATTTATGACAAACGAGTTAAGCCTCGTTAAAGCAATTCCCTTTGGACATATAACATTATCTTTATTTCTGCAAGACGGGCTTTACATTTTTATCTTTAAATGAATACTTAATTAAAGTAATGAATTCCTTTTCAAGTGATTACAAGTGACGTATTCAAACTATTAATAGCTTACAATTATATCCGGATTGTCAATTAAATCAACAGAAAGCGGCTTAATCCGGGTCGGGTGGACACAATTATTCATCAGCGGTATTAAGCCTTTAATCCAACAATATTGACCGGTTTGATCGCACAGTACCTCCTTCTGTGTGTGTACACTAAGCATGTTAAGTATTCAGATGAAAGATATACCTAGGTAAAATTTTTGAAATATAATAATTATATAAATATACTATGTATGTAATATTATTGATTTATTTTTTTTTTCATTTTATTGCGGCAAGAAAGGAAATCACTTCGTTATGTTGTTTTCGTGTAATTGAAACCGTTTCGTTTAATTTCATATGGGGTTCCCCCATACGAAATCCATGACCATTCAATGTTCAGAAAATGGAGCAAAAAATACATTATTATCAGCGATCTGGTAAAACTTGCAAAAGGTTTTTAAAAGTTAAAAATACTATTGCAAATTTGTTATTTCATAGCTAAGTACGTAAAATAATAGTAAAAAAACATATAATCTAATAAGAAATGAAATATTTGCCGTATAATGTTGATGCTCCACGGTTATTGATTACCTATTTTTAAATCCTGCCAGAATAGCTCCAGACTTCAGTAGATAAATAAAAGATAACTAGAGTCTGGCGCTGGAAAGGCTTTCTAGCTAATGGCCTTAAAATATTTCATTTTTAGAATTGTTTTGAACCGGAATTCCGCCAAGTGACAGTTAAACTGATGTGTTCTGCAACGAGACAGGAGAGTGTACATTTATTAAATGTCTTAACTTAAGAATGAAAACGAACTTATTTTCTCTTGATAAGTGTGTTAGATTACAAGCACTTTCTTTAATTTTATTTATAAGCTGATTTAAGATTTATAGAATTAATTCCTTGAGGACAACTTAAATTTATTTATATTAATATTAAATTAAATTATGAGGCCGTCGTGGCGCAGGGGGGCAAGAGTTTAACTGTAACTCGACGGTTGTGGGTACGATCCCCTAATTATTATTTATTGAAGTTCCGCCACTCAATATGCAATTCTTAGAAAAATCCGCAGGAAAGTTGGGAATAGAGTATCTTAACATTCTTCCCTTTACCTTGCTGTTTGCGGGATACAAGGTGAAGTTGAAAAAAAAATCAATAAACTATACTAACTTGAATAACTAAATAAATAAATAACAAAAATTTTTGAAAGTGAAATTATGACTACTGTTTGTTGTATTCTTTGGCATATACCCATTTAAGCATGTATCATGGAGCTCCCTGAACATTATATTATTAAATATATTGTTAAATACAATATTCAGGGTGAAAGTGTCTGCACCACTTTAAATGAAACCACAGTTTTAACTACTATATAAAAGCCTTATATAAAAGCCTAAATTATGTGTTGGATACGCCAAGTTTTCTATAATTTTTATAAGTAGTAATACAAAAAAAATCCATATACATACAACTCAGTACTAAAAACAGACAAATAATATTTCACCTAGTAAATTCTACTTGTTTAAATAATTAATAAGACCAAGTGCTTCAGTATCAACGATATAAAATAATGTAATAAATTCGGTCATGGGCGGGCCAAGGCGTAGGCGAAGTGGGCCACCGCCTACTACGGAATTAATTTAATTGGACTAAAACTATATCTTTTTTTTATAAATATTTCATTTAAAAGTTTTTTTTTTATAAAATTTTATATATTATTTAGTTATAAATGTTTTAGTAAGGTTCGCCCCCTGTACGATTGACTGATTTAATATTTTTTTATCAGTTCCAAATAAACTGGACAAGCGCGAGTCCGGCTCGTCCACCAAGGATTCCATACTAAAATTGAAGGTCTCGAACTTTTTCTGAATTTCTAGCATTGCTTAGCCAGAACCTTTTCATCTGATACCTCCCTTGAACTAGCGGCTTTCAAGGCTATTATTTTTAGGATTTAACAATAAATATATAGTTTTCAGATATTTTGTATTTTTTGTATGTTTTATTTTTTGAAGTACTACTTGGAAATGTAGCTGTCAAATTTCATAATTCTAGGTCAACCAGAAGTACCCTATCAATTTAGATTCCCTCTGTAGTGACGAAATACGCTTTTTTTGCGATATAAACGGGCATATATATTTTTTAAGTAAATGTAGAAATACATTTTTTTTTTCAGGATATCATGAGACCGTAGATTTAAGAGTATGGTTTGAATTTCAACTCGATATCTCCAAGCGTTCCTGACATAAAAGCTCTTGACGGACAAACAGACAGACAGACAGACGGACGAACGGACAGACGTACAACAAAGTGATGTTATAATGGTTACTTTTTTCCTTAAAAGGTACGAAACCTTGAAAATTACCTACGCAGAAACACGTGGGTGTTTACTGCTCAATAGTTTTGCTGCTATATTTGTTATATCTGTATAATTTTACATATTTTCACATAATTATTAATTTGATTAAACAGCATTCCAGGCCAGTCGTGGCGCTGAATTCGGTGGAAACTATTTTCCATTCTCTATAAAATGGAATGTCTTCACCACTTCGCTACAGTCCCTGAATTTTTTTGTTAAAATTTAGTTTCCTAAAAACGATTTTTATTTTGATGTTATTTCTAAGATGTATAAACTGATCGTCATAAATTATATGATATAAAAGGCCCAACAGTGTTTCTGTATTCGCCAATTTTCTTCAAGAATTTAAGTTTTCCACAAAATCTCAAATTCCCAAAAATTTGCTGAACCTTTAAAAATCGCTGAACATATAATAGGAATGAAACGGATTGAGAATGATACTGACTTTACCCATAAACCACCATTGAGTACATATTAAACAAAAAATGTCAACTATACCATGAAATCTATACGATATTACTTCCTCCAAAAATAATAATTACTTATCTTCACTCTGTACCCCAGCGGAAAAGTCAGAGAGAACAGAGCGTCAAACGTTACGGTCTTTACATACCACTTTCGCCTCGTCTACTGTCATCAACCTCTTCATACATGCCGTCCGTGGAGTTCTCATGCTTTGTACGTGACCTTCTTTCTGTATCTTTGATATTGTATTTTCAAAGGTCATCCGAGATCTCCCCCTATCTTGGGCACGTCGAACAAACGAATGACGAACGATGAACTGATGAAATGGCAAAAAAGATTTATGATGGAAAAGAAGAAAAAAAAATATTTCATATAAAACGACATTGTCCAAATGAGAATATACAAAATGAAAAATAAACGCCAACACATTGTGTATATAACAAAGGGAAACATTAATAGATGTAATTACATAGACAGCGGCGCGCAAACACGGCATGATTTGCAAAAGCTAATTAGGCATCGCGTCGAAATAACTGACGCTATTAAAAATTCAGCACGCGAAGTGCAGATCGCTGTCGCTGCAGTCTCGCTGCATTTAGCCTGTCGTGGCTCGTGGCTGGACGCCGCCCGCCCCCGCCAGCCCCCGCCAGCCCCAGCCAGCCCCCGCCCGCCCTCGAGAACTATGCCGTCATTCCTCAAATAAACGGCGTTTCCGGGTACAAGAGCTTACACTGTCCTTACCCTATCATTTTGAACAATATTAATGTTCCTAAGATTGGTTACAGATTTTGTTTATTTGGAGTTTTTTTTATTTAAACGAAAATTTGCCTCCCATTTTGGCGTCTCGAAATGTTTGTTTCTATAGATTATATTAAAAATTGAAACGTATTATATTTTTATCAAATATAAATTCACCGTGCTCTTGCACTATAGCTAAATTCGAAATAGCGATCCGTGAATGTGAAAATTGATTTTGACATATCATGCTTTATTCGTGCCCGCTACCGGCGGAGGGTTTTATATAATGCAAAACCCATTTCTGGATTTATCCATTAACCGTCTGAGACTAAAATGACATTTGAAATTTTATTTTTAAGAACGACACGATTTGTTCGTTCTGTCGTGAAATTTATGAAATTTAATGTCCACTATAAATATTGTAGAGTTTTTTGTCTAACATATCTCGGCGGAGAGTGGGAAACTGAGTGTCTTAACGCTAGGTTCCCTATGCCTACCCTGCTGTGTGCGGGATACAGCGTGAAGCTTAAAAAAATACTATTATTAGTTAAAACAATATTATTACTTAACACCTGCGACCGCTCTGGCAACTACTCCCCAACTACTCTCTGGATTTATTGTCCATTTATTGTCCTACTATTCTCCTTAATAGTCGCAAGAATTATAAAAAAATTCGACGTGTCCAAATACATAGCATAAACCTAAAGAACTTGCTTAGAGATTAGAACAACGATAAAATATTTATAAGCCTATTTTGTGATAATTTTTGTTGTAAACGTCAACATCATCATCAAAACTATGTAAATCGAGTGCGTCCTCAGTCTGGTCCCCATTACATTCATCACTAAATAATGATAGACTAAAACTAATTTTAAACGTTACCCAAATAAGCTATAGATAGATATGTTTAAAAACCCTTAGATATATATCAGTACCCTGTTATTAGGATAGATTATCGAACTATTGTTAAAGGACCCAAATCGATTTAGATGGTGGCGGGGTTTGTAAACTTAGATAATAATTAATTACACTGTAACAATGCCTTGGTCTTTACAGGGCCCTAGAGCATCGTGGTCAGACATCGACCTACATAAAGCCGTATTGTATTTAGGCAAATTTACTTTAACATCAGTGATTGCCTGTATGCATATAATAATTAATTAATAATAATAAATTAATATTAATAATTTAATTTATTAGGTATTGCGATAATATATGGAAATATTTAAGGTTAAATAACTGTTAAAAGATGCATTAATGCAATTAAAAAACAGATTAAAAATGCAACAAGAACTAATAGATATTTTAAATGCTTATAAATAACTAATTAAATATTATTTTATTATTTCAGATGTTTTCACAATATACAAGTAAGTTTTTTTTTATTGCACTGAGTATTTATTTTTCTACTTCACGCTGTATCCCGCAACTGCAGGGTATACAAATGCAGCCTAGTGCTAAGACACTCACCACTGCAGGCAGGCATTGTGTGTAAAGTAGAGGAACTCAACGCCTTTTTCTCGATACCAAAGCGAATAAATAAAAATATTTCATTTCCACGAATGGTACTCAAAATCAATGTTTTATCTCTTTATTACTATACAAATTTTTGAAGCTTGCAATATTAACAACTATGACACTTAAAGACATGTCAGTGACAAAGTATGCACAAATCGAAGCAGGTTTTGTTTACGAAAATCCCAAGAAATAGAGCCAATATTACTATCAGCATCTCTGAATGCAAAAGTGCACCGTAAAGAAAAACATTGCAAGACAACCTGGTGAGTTCGAAACTTTTTAGTCCGCTATAGAAGGCACTGTGGAAGGAAGAGTTTTATATTCTTTTAGCAATACTTTAAATTAGAAATTTATCCCTATTCTACGTAATATACAATATAAAAATATAGTTTACTTTTATTATAAAGAGGCATTCGTGGCGCAGTGACACAATGTAACTCGAAGGTTATGGATTCGATCCCCACTCGGGGGAATTATTATTCATTAATATTTTCATTTTTATCCGTGTACAAAAGCAAAAGCGCTGCGAAAAATTGGCAGAAAGTAGGGAACGGAGTGTCTTAACACTGGGTTCCCTCTGCCTATCCTGCTGTTGCGAGATACAGCCTAAAAAAAGTGTTTATAATCCACTTACACCTGTAAGTTTCTTAATAAAACAGGTGAACGATGCGAGTTTTCTTCAATCTTCATAAATAAAAAGTAGATTAAAGAGTTTCGGCTCTCACTTGGAGATCAATCAATCTTGACGGGTTTTGAGCGTTAGTAAAATTAAAACGGAATCAATCAATCAGTGTGAAATCTGCGAGGGTGATTGAGAGCTCCGGCTCCAATAATTTCACAAAAAAATTGACATCTACTTGACTCTCTTTAAGTTTTATATTGGAAATTTATAATATATATTTGTAATATTCAATTAAAATGATAAAAATGTGAATTGTGGTTTTTATGTTAATTATAGATAACACGTTACCTAAAGTTCGTACACATTTCCTATGTCATGAAAATTTGTTATTGTCTTTCGTCAATATTTTTATCCTTTCCCCTAAGTAGATATTTTTTTTTCTTTCCGTTTTACACTGTATCCTGCATTTAGCAGTATAGGCAAAAGGAGCCTAGTGTGGGCACTCCGCTCACACTTCCCACCAATGACTGGAGGCATTGCGTGATAAGTGGCGGAATTTAACGCTGCGCTTTGTCTCGACACCTAATGAAAAATAATTTTTAACAAAAAAAAACCGACTTCGAACAACGAACTAAAAAATTTTTAAAAAATTACATAAAGTAATACGTATTTTGATTTTCTTAAACGAAAATAATAAAAAAAAGATTTTATGATTTTGAAGTTCTTTGTTTTACAGTGTCCTTGTGTTCCTTTTATTCAATGAATAATTATGCTAATCCTTATGATCGAATTTAACACATTTAATAAATAAAGGCTAGTTGTGGCGCAGGAGAATAAGCGTGGAACTATAATCGCAACAGATTATGGGTTCGATTCCCACTAGAAGTAAATAAAATAAATAAATAATAATTTGAGGCCGGTCGTGGCGCAGCGGCACGAGGTGTGACTGTAAAACCGACTGGTTGTGGGTTCGATCCCCACTCGAGGAGATGACATATTTACTTAAATTTATATTTCCATTTCTTCGCTCTGGTGTCGAGGTTAAGCGCGGCGTTGAATTCTGCCACTCAACACGCAATGCCTCCAGAATTCGGCAGAAAGTGGGGAACGGGAGTGTCTTAACACTGGGTTCCCTCTGCCTACCCTGCTGTGTGCGGGATACAGCGTGAAGCTGAATACCAAGTGTAAATATGACCGCGACAGGTTGCAGGTTCGATTCTTACCCGAGAAAAATATTTAAATTAAAGGCATACTGAAATATACGTCCTCATACATCTTAAAAAATTATGCCATTTTTTTAGGTAAGTTGAAATTTTAACAAACAAAAACTAATTGTGGTGCAGGACCACAAGCGTGCGACTTAATACGCGTCAGAGTGTAGGTTCGATTCCCACAGAAGTTTGAAATATAAAAAAACCAAAGCCTGGTGACATTATTATGCTTTTGGATTTCGTAAAGTTTTTGATTTAAAACAAAAAAAGTTAAAACGACATTTAAATAGAATATATTTTTAGTAGGTTCGATAAATGTGGAATAAGATTGATCACCGAAGGCTTTCTGACGGTAGCTGTCGTTATTAGTCCGCCGCAATTTATCAACGGCCGTCAAAAATTTACAGATATTAATATTTACCGAATAAAAAGTAAACGATCAAATCTAAAAGTTATAGAGCATGAAAAATTTAGGTATTGTTATTAATAAATTAAAACTTAAACTATAAGAAATATTAATTTGTTTAACGACCGCAGACCGAAAAGTCGGACTGTATGACTGTATGACTGTAGTCTGAATTTTTCGAAAATATCACAAATTAGCAAATATCTGCTGAACTATTGAAAATCGCACTGTATGTTCAATACATCGGGTTGAAACGGATATTTACTGAGATCCCATTCCCCTAAACGATCCGTTGAATTGCGAAACAAGAATAAGCCATATAAAAAAACTCAAATTAATTCATCATCAACGTCGTCCAAAAGAAACATAAATTAAAGTGAAATAATTAAGTTAAACTTGAGCATAAACTAAAAAGGCTTTTACGAATACATTATTAATTTAAACGTTTTATGAACTCTGCAATTTCCACTTAAGCATATAATATATGCATGCATAAAACATAAAATATTTAATTAATACTAAAAAGATAAAAAGCACGCCGATGTAAATAAAGAAGCACTCGCAGTAAATTATAATGAATAGGGGTTAATTAAAAATATATATATTTAATCAAGTAGAAAGCATAGTGGTGTTTCAACTTGCAATTGACAGTCTGCGGGGAAATCAGCGCGTAGGCCGCGAGCGCCCGATTCAACAGAGTCATATCATCTAGTGTTACATGCATTGCGGAAGTTTTAGTCTTTAATTTTTTTTATTACAATGTATTTTTTTTATGCTAAATCTTTTTTTTTTTAAATTGAAATAGGATTTTTTTTATATATTGTCGTTATAATATTATACATGTTACATAGAATACAAATCTAAGTAAAAGTTAATATTGACACCACTTTCATCGTCTATACAAACAGCAAAAATACATTTATTTTGAAAAAAAAAAAAAATAATTTGCTTCACGCTGTATCCCGCACACAGCAGGGTAGGCAGAGGGAACCTAGTGTTAAGACACTCCGTTCCCCACTTTCTGCCGAATTCTGGAGGCATTGCGTGTTGAGTGGCAGAACTCAACGCCGCGCTTAACCTCGACACCAGAGCGAAGAAATCGAAATATAAATTTAAGTAAATTTTCCATCTCCTCGAGTGGGGATCGAACCCACAACCAGTCGGTTTTGCAGTCACACCTCGTGCCGCTGCGCCACGACTGGCCTCATTTATTTTATTTTGAAGTTAAATAATTATTTGACCTACGTCATTTTAGCAAAGCTAAAATTTTGAAGCCTGTTAGTCTAATATGTAGTTAAGACTACTAATTTAAAAGTGGGGCTCTTTCAGAGGTAGGGCCAAATAAAGATCTGGGAGAATGATTGAACCATCGGATTGGTCTGGATACATAAAAGGGGTCTTTAAATACTCTGTAAGTAATATTTATATATTACATTAAAGTTTGCTATAGGTCCACGTACATTTTTTTTCAGTATCTTTAAAAACATATTTAAATACGAACTTTACTATTTTAACGTAGGTGAGCGTGTATCTTAAATTTTCGCTATTCCTGAAAGGGCCTTACTTTCAAGTTAGTAAGTACGCATACAGTCTTATTAATATTCAAAATTTTGAGCTATGCTAAAATGACGTAGGTTTGGAAGCCCTGGGATCCAGTCCAGTCTATAAGATAATATAAAAGACTTATCAGCTTATACATTTTTAAAAGTACATCTCTATTATTCTATAAAATATATTTTCTATATATGTGTAAATAATGAAGTGTTGTCACGACGTCACTTGCTAGGAGACATCTCGCGCTCCCAGGGCGATTGTTCTAAAAGCATTGTAAAACGATACACTGGTAACCACCTATATTTCTAATGTTTTATTAAAGAAACTCTCGTGTCTATTTACAATGAAGATAAATTTTAATGCAAAAAGCATTATTTAGAAACAATAAGTAAATATAAATACCTATAATTGTAAAATATTTGTTTCTGAAAATAGCATTTTATAAATGTAGATTTTTCTACTATTTTTATTAACACCATATGTACTTTTTTTGTTTAGTTTTAGTCTTTATATCGTAGCGCAATGGGCAAGCGTCTGACTGTTAACTCGATGGTTCTGGGTTATTGTCTCACTCGGGGCAATGAACTACTTCCATAATTCCCTGTTGAGTTGGATTCCGCCAACTGAGTACTTCCTGTATCTGGAATTCTGGCGGAAATAGAAAAGCGAAATATTCTAACATTTCACATTAATTTCTCTAAGCCTACTCTGCTATTTTTATACTAATATAATAAAGCGGAAGAGTTTGTTTGTTTGATCATTTATTCTAAACGCTAAGATCTCTGGAACTACTGCTCAGATTGCTATATTGTAATGTTTTTTTTTTATATTGTATGAAAGCAATCTTGCCCAGGAGTGCTATAGGCTACATAACAACGGCTTCGTAATTATAAGTCTTAGTTAGCCATAAATAACTAAATAATCATTATTATGTTCCCGACATTTATCACCTAGTTACCGCCTTGCCGAATCAAGCGTACACATAAACGCCAAAACGCGCTATTGAAGTCTTGCGTTAAGGATATAAGTATCTCTCATATTGTCCAGATTAGATCCCAGCCCAATCGACGGCTACAAGCCAGGATTCGACCTGGATTTGTACCGCAGGGGTCGCCTTTGCCGCCGATGATATCCTCTCAAGCGCCATCTTCTCAGGGACCTTTGTAACTGAATCCCCGACCACCTTTAAAAATATTATTTACGTGATGTATCTAGTAGTTAGAACCTTTCGTTATGATCGTAAATAACCAAAATCTTTTAGAGATTCAGAGGTAACAGTGTTAAGAAAGTTTATTATTATAATTGCAAGAAAGTTTATTATTTTTATTATTTATATTTGCAATACATGAGTTTTATGTAATGCCATCAGAAGTTTATCTAAATAACTGAAACTCGACAATATTATTTTGTCATAACTCGAAGTTCTTCCGAAGTAAAGCCAAGAGCGCGTCATATCTTCCTCTCTACGAAACGTTTATATATGATCTTTCTGAAGGTACTTGTTACGCTTGTTTATATTAAAGATTGTATTAGAATGGTGATTCGTGAAGTTGGTTCATTTGTGAGATCTATATGAGTTTGAGCGCACTGCTGTAAAGCGGCCGATATGTTAAATAAACGCACGACACACACACCTCAGTCGCGTCTCAAATGTATTTTACATTAAAACAAGTTGTTAGGCGTCCATAAGCAGACGTACACACACCAGAGTTCCAGAACATAAAATAGCACCACACACCCGTATGAAATGGGCGGACACTACTGCATACGTCGGAGTTCCAGGACATAAAATAACATCACACACCTACTTTTCCTACAATGAGTCATAGAACCACAGTAGAAGTCGTTATACATATACGAATATATGTCTAACTCGATCCACTTCGATTCTAACCATACAAGCCATACATGCTTTTTTTTTTTTTTTTTCCTCTACTTCGTCATCAACTAAATGTCCTCGCGATTTGGTACGGGCGACAGATAGATTTCGATAATTGGTTTATAATACATTTGAATTATTTAATTCTTGTTTATGTAATTACTAATGAGATATTAAGTTATCGTAGCCATACATGCTTGTACGGAGTTGGAATCGAACACTTTATACTAAGCCAACGTTACTATAGTACCCTTTGCTAAAAATATCAGCTTCGATGGCACTAAGTAAAGCTAATTTGTGTGACCGATATCAGTTATCAGCAAGCCGTAGCCCACCACATCTTGACATCTGACATATTGGTCTACAATCAACAAAGTGTTGAACAATACGTGGTACACTACCGCCATAGGGCCTAGTTCAATAGTATCTCCCTGCGTTCATCCTACACTAAATCGCACCTAGAGTCTATAGTATAAGCCCCTACGGCTATGCTTTCTATGATAAATAAATATAAAATAGTTTGTACTATACAATAGTGTGGTGGCAATGCGCGTATTCATCTGCACTTTGTTTAACGTAGAAAGCATAGCCGTAGGGGCTTGTACTGTAGACTCTAGATGCGTTCTATTGAATCGTCAATTCATCATACACTAGTCGCACGTAGAAACTACAGTATAAGCCGTTACATCTATATCCAACTCTAATAAGCGTTGCTTACTCACTGCAAGCGCCACGCGACACAAAATTGAACACGATATAAGAAGCATTCATTTCTAATGGCCATTTTATTAAGGAGTAGCGGCCTGCTCGCGGCTTGGCCCGCTTGAATTACATGATTATTCATTTAAGAAATATATATATTACAAACAGCCTTAATTATTAATTAATTCATTTGGATAGGTACTCACGATATTATTTGTAAAATAACTTATATTAGCTCCTGTACAGTTTTTAAATTAGTAACATTATTAGTTAAATTGGTATACAGAATATACATAGAAAGCACGTTTATAAAATAATCAACATTTTCGGGCAAGTTCAAGTCGTACTCATGCCCCGAGAGTTTTCGTACCAGTTTCATGAAAGGATATACACCAAAAGAATAACTAATTAAGTTGTCATTTTGTATCAATTTAAGTACAGATTAAAATTTGTTGGTTGGTTTGGTTTTTTCTGTGACACAAATACAAATAAGTAGTCAATTTTTGAAGAATAATTTTGGAATTTTCCTTTATACGTGCCGTAAGTTTTAACTTCTTAACAAATTTCGAAATTGTATATCAACGGGAAGTACCCTATAGTTATGATAGAAAATGCGACAAAAAACAAAGCATAAACTCTCATATTTCATCGTCATTTGATTGCGATGATTTAGAAGATAGATTTTCGTGCTCTAAAGGAATATAGACTTGAACATTGAGGTATCTAACCTTTAACCGATCTTGTACAAAATAGTCTTGACAGACGGACAGACGGTCAAACAACAAAGTTATTTTATAAGAATTTTGAGATATGTACCCTAAAATACCCTTGGCACATACATACATGCAACATACAGGTGCAATAGTGCAATGTCGGTACGTGTCGCTTGTAAGTTATGAAATAATACTGCGGGATATTTTTATAAACAGTGTCAGAGCATTTTTTCTTGAGACACAATTTTTTAGAGGTTGCTACCAAAAGTGATTTTTTTTATACGTTTCTTAAAAAAATATTAATAACATAAACGAACGAACGGACTGAAGAACCTATTCAAAATATTTCTTTGAATATTAAGTCATTCTTTATCACTGTGTTAAATAATTAAGAATTAAGCTAGACTGTTACGAAGGTAATCTTCACCAACAATTCAATTTAGTTTACTTTGTAGTTAGTCCTATGAACAATTGTACTTTAAAAACGTAACGTATCATGTGTAGTCAATAGATATCATTGCGTATGTTTCTTTTTTTTTTCAAATATAAATATCTTTAAAACTTTAAGTACATTACTTTTTGATAGAGTGTAGCGGTAACCTTTCCAAACTATGTTTTCTTTTATGCACAGCGCCATCTATTAAGATCCCATCGCAATTAGTGATAGCGTTATGTGTATGAAAGAGAGTATCAAGATTCGTTAGTACCTACTATTTTTGTCAATAGATAGCGTTACTTGTATCGAATTTTTTAATATCTCAAATATTAACTTCTTGAAAACTTAAATACTTATATTTACAATGAAATAAACACTAAAAGCTACTTTGATTTATTTGTAATTTTTATGTATAAAAGTTGCTTAAATTTATTGTGTACTTTTTACGTGATACGTGTTCACATAAACAGACAAACAGACAAAAATTCCAAAAATGTTGGAAATGGATTCTGTTAATTATCCTTTAACACCCTGGCTAATTTTTTTTTAAATATTTTCAATGTACAGAAACGACTTTTCTACAGATTTATTATAAGTATAGAGTATAGATATAGATAGTTAACAGTATAATAATACTGTAATTATGTTCGAAGCTCCCTTCGCAACTCAATGTGTCGCCCCTACACATATTTTGGCTTTATAAGAAATTCGACAACAATACGTGAACTAGTCTAGATTAATATGATATTAAAAATATATAAATTGTATTATTCATAATTAACCATGTTATTTATGTGTATTACCATGCATAAAGGTACATACTGCTGTTACACAGTGTTTCCTCTTCCTTTCTCAACCAGTTTCGTTATAAAGGCCAGTAGGGCTAAAAGCATTACTCTCAAGTTCGAAGAAGATTATATTTATGCTAACAGAAATTTAGTATCATTTCAGGCAATATTGAATAAGTATATCAATTACATGAGTCATACAAAACTTGTTAACCGCGTAGTCCTTTGAGTATTGTGCGGTAAAATACGGCATAAGTTTCCTGTTTCGAGTCCCAAATGTCGTTAAAAGTATGAAGAAACTAGCAACCCAAACGCGGCTTCGCTCGCTTAAACTTATTGTTATATTATATCCACATTATACAAAATATTTGCATAAACTGTAGCCTATATGTTGTTCTAATGTAGGTATGAGCTATATTACTGTAAAGTTTCATCCAAATCTGTTCAGTATTTTTTTACGTGAAAGTGGAACAAACATCCTTACAAACTTTTATATTTATATTATTCATTAGGATTGGTATGATAGTAAAATAGTCACGATAGTAGATTTGCCGTCTTTCAAGACCTTATTGCCTTCAGGCAATCTGCTCGTTTGGTTGTCAGAGATTTATATATTACGCTAAGATAATATACAATTTGGATGACAACATAAAATATATAAATAAATGTATATATGTTTATTGACACGCTTAATTTAATTAATCTTATAATAATTAAATAAATTTCCTTAACTTTAGAGTTTATTATTAACCTACAATCGTGAAAAAAAGGTATATTAAAATATTTGTAATCATAAAAAAAATTAAAATAGACAATGCATTATGTAAAACAGAAAACTCTTAACATTTATTTATTTAATATGCTTAATATTTATTGCCTTAGCTCGGGTTGTTACTTATTTATGCGAACCGTCAACATTTAGGTGGTAAATTGGGAAGAAAAAAATTGACGCAGGTCGAGTGGCGAAACCTTTTAATGGTATTCGTGACTAATTAATGTGATGATAGCGGTACCCGCAGTCTTTGTGGGGCACTCCAATAAAATGGCACGACATTTACTCACGTCACGTCAATTTTCACGGCTTCCTGCCCATACGAAAGTAGAACAATTTGCTTTATTTTTTTATATTCTAGCTATATATGTTACTTGTCGACGGAAAAACTAGGATATCTATGTTTCTATGCGTATCTAATGTAGTAAGATGATTTAATTTTCATAGCATTACAACTTTCATATATTTGATGAAAACAAACAAAATGTTTATAAATGATTACCTTATAATGTACTCCCGTTATTGCAAATAACTCTAATTTAAAGACATTAATTTTATTATTTACCTGTTATTAGGTAAAATAAAAATAACAAATGCTGGAATCGTAAATCGAAAAGCCACAGGACACAATGTCGCCAAATATCGGAAGCCTTACACAAGTAAGGTGACTCAATTATCAAAATCTCCGAAACTACTGTTTGAAATTTTTTTTAAATATTTGTACTGATTAAAAATGTATTGGTTTGTATGATGTTCATTTATCGAGAAAAGTTGTAGGTATTTTTACATTACATCATGTTAATAGCTTTGACATAACCCACTGTCCTCCAGTGTTATCTCAAGCACTGTGTCATTGGGGACGAGCACGGAGCCGCCCGTAAAACTAATATACTATACATATGTATGAGTACATACAGAAAAACAACTGATGAACATTTGAAACTATACAATGTTAACATATCTATATGAAATCTAAAGATTGCCTATAGTATAGGGAATATCTCGATTTCCGAGCGGATGCATAGAAAGGACGGCACGTGACTGGCGTTAGAAGGAATTCGATTGCCGTCCGGGATGGACCCATCCCAAATCAATTTTAAATTAAATATTGGTTTCATATTACTATCTAATAGCTACATTGATTCTATTTGACAATGATAATTACATAAGGTAAATCAATACAATGTTTTTTTTATTACGTATTATTTTGCGTCGCGTCGTCTAAAATAGATTGTCTAAGATTTTAGGCAAAACATTTTATTGTCCGGTTATTAATTTATAATTTAAATTGGGAAGATATTAAGGTGATGAAGCAAACACCTCAACAAAAAAGCAAATAAACTTCAAATTGTAATTTCACTCTTCACTTATAAAAGATTTAAAAAACATAAATTAATTTTTTAGATGACGCAAATTAGACTGTTCTCGACAACCGTGGCCGTGAATGCAAATCCGATTTGAGTAATGAAACAAGACTAATTAGAACGCCGGAAGAAAGCTGTTGGTAAAGATATGGTTTTTCTTTAGGCAATTGAAACTCTAATATTGTATTAAGAGATTTTTAATTGAGGCCATCGTGCGGCGTAGAGGCGGTACTCAACTGTAGACGCGATGGTTATGGGTTCATTCCTCATTCGGGGTAAAGATTTATTTTATTTTCCTGCTCTGGTTTCCGGTGAAAACAGAATGTTTCGTGCTAAGGACGGAAACTGACTAACGCGGTGTTATGAAGTTAAGTTTATTCGTAAATGGTGTATCGGGGAAAAATATTTTTATTTTTGGCTTCCATTTTCACAATATTGTGATAGTAGGTATTCTATCTAAATTGTGTTTGTTAAAATCCCAAACCCAAGTTAGGAAAAAGTATTTGCAAATACCAAAAAAGTTATTTTAACACAATTAGTTATTACAATAATAATGATTTTAATAATAATATTTTAATACCTAACATGTTATTGTAGTATTGGACCTACATTCCGTGCGTGTGTCGAGAATGATGGAATCGCGTGTAGATTCCTCTATTCTTTTTTTTTATTACAAAAATATAACACTGTATAACTCCGCTACGTGGAAATAGTCGAAAGCTTTTCGAAAGTTCTGAAAAATAATTAAAAGTGCATTAGCGTTTAAATAAACTTCATGATAAAGTCAACTTTTATCTAACGTCGTATAAAAATTACAACCCTTAAACAAAGGCTATAGCGACATAAAATAAAGGTTTAGTAAAAAACATTTTCTTAAATTTAATTATATTAAAGCTGTAACTGTATTGTAATTAATGATATATCTATCTATACTAATATAATAAAGCGGAAGAGTTTGTTTGTTTAAACGCTAAGATCTCCGGATCTATCTGTCCGAATTTTTAGTGAGCCTTAAACAACGAAATAACAATAATATTGAATGACATCGAACAATAATATTTCTTTAAGCGCTGCAAAAATCGTTGAATATGTGTCTGTACAATGTATGACAAAAATATTCTATTTTTTTATTTATAAAAAAAGTCCGCGACATCGGATATCTATCTCTTATAAGTAAGACACTATAAGGCATTTTGTGACAAAAAAGATAATTAAAAAATTGTGAGGTGATATTTTATCGATTTTTATTTCTGTTTATATTGAAACGTACGAGCGAAAGATATTTCAACATTAAGGAAATTTAATGAAGAGTAGCTGTAGTTCTGCGGGGCGCGCCCTTGCCGCCGATGACATCCTCCACGCGTAGTATAGCCATATAGTAGATACTTGGCGTACGTGGCCACGTAGTAGATACTTATAGGCGGTTTGCGGGCGAAGCCACAAATGGGCCGCTGCTAGTTATTAATATTTATAAAAAAAATCATCAAATTTAACATACCTTTTAAAAAAAATCATATTAGATAATAAACATACACATACACCTACAATAATAATAAATTACTTTAATTCTCTGGAGGCCTAGCAAACGATGGCTTGGACCGTTGCCCCAACCTCGATAGGGTTTTTTTTTATATTTTTAAATGTATTTTTTATAACAATTGATATTTAAAATTTATTTCTCTTATATTCTAAAATTTTGTACTCAAATAAAAGCATAAATCGAGGAGGTCGTATTAAAGTAGCGTCGTTATAAGTCACAGCCGAACGATAACAGAACTGGGCAAATGGTTGGGTAATCATAAAATGTACACGAGATTCCGTCACGCGACAGGAATAGTGCTTTGTTTGCTAGAAAATGAAATAAAAAGGTTATTCCGGCCATGCGGGTTTGTTATCGTTACAATTATTTGAAATTGTCGATTTCAGTAGCATGCGATATTGCAGTAAAAACAAATCGATCACTATGTTGTATTTTCTTACTTAAAAATACTTGATTTTTTAGTATGATAAAGAACCTTAAAATTTTTAACATAGGCTGGGTAAGGAGAAATATGATATACCTATCGCCACGCGGAAATCAAAGTAATGACGCACAGATTATTAGCTACCTCCACACAAAGCTTTAACAAAGCTTTGATATCCTTAGATATCCATTTGGCAAAATACATTCTACAGTCTTTTAGTTAGATATAAATCTATTTATAATAAATTAAAATCCTGGTCGCAGTCACATATTTTTTTTATTCTGATTAAGTAAATAACAAATTTTTGGAGGCAAAACTTCATTTAGATGTAGTTTAAAATTATACTAGAGAGGGTGGCATTTTATGTTCATTCTTCGATCGTATCGACCTTATTTACTAATCGGAATTATTGTCAATAATATTATTATTTTAAAAATAATAGGCGCGAGTTTAAATACTTTATATTGATATAATTATCTTATTTATGATCCTATTGAAATAAAATAAACACTTAAAGTAAAGGAAAATTTACCAAATTAGAATATTAAAAACAGCATTTAAACCGGTTAAACTGTTTCTGAGATTAGCCTACACTAATGCACAGACAAACCGACAGATAAAAAAAAATTTAAATATCATTTAAGATTCTACTACATTGATAACTATCCGCAATAATAGTTTTTCTCGTATATTTTGCACGCACAGATGCGATCAGTTACCTAAATTTTTTTTGATAATCTCAACGGTCCCTCGGTAAAGTATCGGAAGTGAAAAATTGCAAGTATCTTTTATTGCTGTTTTGAACTACTAACAAGAATATTTTAATATTATATACAATTTTTCTATTTAACAAACGCATAAATAATTATTTTAATTGAAATTTTGAAAAAATATAATTAAAACTACACTTGTTAGTAGAAATTTAAAAGAGCTCGCTTCGCTTTCTATACTTTATCTAAGGACCATCGATCTGTATCTAATGATATGAGAATGAAGATGAGAATGAAGAGAGAATGGAGAAGAGAATGAAAGAAGAATAAGTAGAATTCATATCTATTACTGACACAATACCTCGGCAACGTATGGAATACCTGTGTCATATAATGTATGGACTATTATTACTGTTGTAAAATTGTAAATGTCTACGTCATTTCTAATCTTATAACTATTACAAAATAACATGATAAATTATGTTTTTTTTTTCAACTTCACAGCACAGCGGGTTACAGTACCGCATTTAGCAGGATAGGGAGAGGCCCGTCGGGGTAATGGAAGTATACCTTGGCTTTCGTAGCCCTACATATTAAATATTTCATTTCCTGAGTGGGAATCGAACCCACAACCGTTAACTTGTGCCCCTGCGCCACGATTGGCCGCAAATTATAATACGTATATATACGAAATAAATTATACGTACTCACACCTTAATACTTTAACAAAAGTAGTTAACACGAACGCGGGGAACTAGAGCGTAATTTATTTTTGTTATCAAACTATCATTCACGCAAACGATACTTGCGTCATAATATTATAATTATAGAGAATATTTTATTACTTTTACTCACGGATAATGTTAGCAGTCATAAAGATGTAATTATAAATTTAACTATATTTAGAAATATTTATTGCATGATATATTTAAAAAAAAATTAAAATCATTTTTTTAGCTTCACACTGTATCCCGCGGACAGGCAGGGGAGCCTAGTGTTAAGACATTCCGCTCTACTTTTTTGCCGAATTATGTGGACATTGCGTGTTGAGTGGCGGAATTCAACACTGCGCTTTGTCTTTGTCACGACTCTAAAGTAATTTGCTTGTTTTTACCACTATATCACCAAGTCTGACATTATACAACGTACGTAACAACAAAACAGCTCAACTTTATATGATGGTAAACACGCCATATCTCATCATCAGATAGTAAATCTATATTAATCTAGTCTAATGAACATTTAATTTACTCATTATTATCAAATATCTCAACTATAACTTGATAAACAGTATTATATTCATATATCAAAAACATGCCACACATTACCAACATTAATTCGTTATATTAATCATCGATTCTAAAAACATCGAATATGGGTACGTAAATGATAACTCGAGTGTAGTAGATAAAAGTTTATTTAGCTGTAGTCATACTGAATAAACTGTCATTAGTCTATTATCGATAATGGAAATCATATCTGCTCTAGATTAAACACAACTAAATATTTATACAAAATACATAAACTACGTGAATATTAATTAGTAAATTAATGTGCTTTTATACATTAAGAAGTAGAAATTAAATTTTTTTACTGATATTTTCCAGTAAAGTCCAAGGCGGCATTTAAATTGAGATAAAGATGTTACAACGTATAGTAATACATTTACATTCAAATATTACAATAAGAACAAAAATTCATCGTCACTAAATGGTATCCATGAATTAAGTTTTATTCTTTCAAAATCCAACCACTCATATCCATTTAAAAAACACTTCATGTACAACATTATTAATACATTAAAATTAACATACTTAATTAATGAAAGATATTCAAAAACTTCTTGTATAATGAAACATTTCATATTTATTTTAATTAATAATTAATTACAAGAATAATGAAACCTTTCACACTTTGCAATATTATTTTTTATAAAACATATAATGTTTCGAATGAGAGCTTATACATAAAATATTACAAATGTTGATGATAGAGATATTACTAAAATGAATATGGGTGATTTTTAAACATAACTGGAATATAATATTAATTAATCGTTTTCTTAACTTGTTAACTAATATTAACCGTCTGTCCATTTGTATCGTGAACATTTCAATGATTCTTAGAAATACTTAAAAGTACAATACATTATATTGTTGAAACCCAAACACGTGAATAATTCGTCAATCATTGTCAACTAATATCTATACATTTAAGAGATAAGGCAAATTCATCATTTCCTGTAAAACGCGAGAACAATGGAAAACAAAATATTAATCCATCCTTTTATTTTTGTAGCCATTTTAGATAACAAATAAGATTATTACTGACACAATGTGTAATAGAAATAGAAATATATATAACTAACATCTAAGCATTATCTAATATCTTTTTTAATATCATCCAACGGCAGAAGTTACTATTAATACAAAATCTTCTTTTTAAACATGTATTGTCTTAGGGAACACATTACAAATAATATATGTTTATTTATAGATACATTTTTGTTTCGTATGAAAGTGTCCCTGCAATTAATCATTGTTTTCACATTGTCATCAAACTGTAAATATTTAATTATTTTCTATTTACTGAAATTTATGGCAAAATATAAAAAAAAGAATAATATTCCATTTACGCTCAACCAAAACAAAAATATATTTGAAAAAAAAAAAAACAAAGAAAGATTTACATTTACAATATAATTAGTTAGACATACATACAAACATACAGACGATAGTAAATATAAACTTACAATTAATAATGAATGCAGATATATTACTTTACATGGATGTCGGTGACCAAAAGTTCATTTCCCTTAGTTCTGAGGGTTTTGGACGAAAAGCGTGTGCGGGTTTGGACAACTTCGGCTGTTGACTTGAAGTTTCGTGAGATATATCTTTAGGCTCCATTTTTGGTGAAGGTCCCAGATTTTCTACCGATTCTGCTAAGGAGCCAACTGGAAATAAATAAGAAAATTTTAGAAAATCGTGTATTTAACACAGAATACGACATGTTTTTTTTTAGCTTTACGCTATCGCTATACCTATAATAGTTTTAGCTACACCCAGAGTAGGCAAACAGAATTTTAGCGGCAGTGTCTTAATGGGAAACAGACAATACTTCCGTTCTCTCTAGTTTCCGTCAAATTCTTGAGGCATTCCGTGGCGGGACTCAACGCCGCGTTTTGCCTTGTTACCAGAGCAAGGATATTTAATTGTAACCAATAAATATCAAGTCATATAAAACGCAGTTCTTATTTATTTTTAATTACAATATTTGGAAAATTTATAGGTTATGACAGAAAATGATACTACACAAACAAAGATATAAAGATAAAAAATACGTATACTTGATGATTTTTTTTCTAATAATTACAAATCGTTAATACTTTTTAAGTAAAGAGTAGGGGACCCTATGACTAAGACTTGTGTCGGTATAACGAGAAATACAAAAAATCTGAATAACAAAAAATCACGTTTGTTGTATACGTTACGGGTAATGCTGGAACATGGTGTAGACCTAAGATTACACGGGTACATCGACTATTATCCAAGCAATTTAAGGTTAGGCTCTTAGGTTTAGGAGAATAGGGGAAAGGGGATAACGGTACGGAACCCTTCGTGCGCGAATCCGATTCTAAATAAAAAATCCTGGTGTGGAATAACAGTTAATATATACCTTGTAATCTGTTTTCCAAAGCATCTTCTTCAGCCAGTGTCGAAGTAGAGGTAGTGAGATCCTTCTTGAATCCTAGAAGTGCAGTTGTAAGCCATGATCTATTGTTTATATCTTCGACAGGCTCGAAGGGAGACGTGAAATAACTAGAATAACAATTTATTTTAAGTAAAATGTTTACAAAATATGGCCTGCGTAAGAAAATTTTAAATTACACATATGTTTTCTGATTTTGTGTTTTGTACGGTTGACTAGTCCTGGCCGCCTTGAAGTTTCTTTTTCTGAACTTTTGCGCATGGTTCATTCGGCAAGAAAATAATCAAAACAAAGAAAGTTTCTAAAATTAATTTTGCCCAACTATCGACAGCTAACTTCATGTGAGCCATGACTAGTCGACCGTATTGTAAAGGACCTGTAACTGCTATACTTATTTAAATCAATATATAAACATACCTAAAATTTAAAAAAGGACAAGTAGTAAAAATTGGATCATTTCTGAATGGATCTTATCTTCTGATAATCCTAATTTGTCGTTATCGATAATAATCCCAAAATTTTAATAAGAGTCAATTGTGCTCTACGAATTAATATTTCATGCGACGTAATACATTTAGAATAAAAAAAACACTAAAAAGCGAAATGCAATTTTTTGTTACAGAAGTCTTTGTAGCTAATTACTCGATGTATTATTAAGTTTTTAAATATAATAATATACAAAAATGATGCAAAAGTGTCTCGCTAAGTGCTTTGGTCATTTACTTGTCTTCTAAGTAGTCGTTTAACGGATTGTGCAAATGAATAGCGATTTACTACTACTTGTCACTTGCTTCTACACGTGATCGTCTTCAATTAAAGTTTGACTAATTTTATTTTTCTAAAATTGTAAGTTTGAGTTAACGATGCAGTATAAGTTTATTTCTGATTAGCACCTCTTTGATATATGTTATATACTAGTGTGCCGCTTGTGGCTTCGCGTGTATTACAAGTTTAATTTAAATATTTCGCGTTTTGATTAGTTAGTGTACTATAACCTTTTTTAATACATCACATTACGAATATTTAACATCCTAGGCTTTAGTCTAATGTGAATTTTGTTTTCACTAAGTGAATAAGTTAAAATCGAATTAAATTTGGAGTCGTAGTTAAAAAAACTTAAAACGTCAGGAAAGTCAATGGAAATCGATTTCTTTTACATTAAGTAAAGAAGCGTTCGACAAAAAAAAATTATACTTTTATAAATTTCTTCATACAAAAATAATGAATAGAATTGTTCATATTGTCAACCTAATTACTTTATAAAAAGAAATACTTCCAAATTCACTTTTCAAAGTCTCCAAAACATTATTGTATATTTATTATGTAACGATAATAATGTTTTTATCTAATCATCCAGACATCGCTCGTTCTACATAAATAACTTTTTTTATAAATACGACAATTGATTGATTTATTGATTTAAGAATTTATATATTAAATATTAATATGAGAAAACTAAGACTTTTTTTCTTTTATCTCAGCTTCGCGCTGTATCCCAAATGTAGAAGAGTAACGAGGGAGGCTAGCATTATGATAATTTCCGAAGAATTGTGGAGGCGTTACGAGTTGAATGGCGTTACTCAACGCCGCGTTTTGCCCCGACACAAGTTACAGTTTACAGTCAGTCACGCGCTTGTGCCCCTGCGCCATGTATAAAAGGCCTGAACTAAATTTGGATTTTATTCATATATGTAGTGTATGCATTTTTAAAGATTTTTTAAGGATTTAATGACTACTTAAAAAAATACTAAATTATTGATATTGATCTTATTAACAATAAATATGATGTGAAATTTGAAATTAATAGGAAAAAAGTTTACTTTACGTTATACAAATAAAATAATTTTAGCCGTTTCAAAGAAATTAGATTATAAATGAGCTGTGTGAAATTTCATCATTAAGTTTAACTGAATTTAAATTAATTCCCTTTGCATTTAAACTTACTTAAGTTAGTTATAAATTTTATCTTCACTTTCTTATGAAAGATTATATTTTCTTATGTAAATTACTGGCCATAACTAGCACTGACCTACTGTAAACGTAATGGTAAGGGATTCGATTCCCGCTTCGTGCAATTATTAAATAATTAAATATTTTCATTTCACCACCCTCGTACTCAGTTGTAAGATTAGGACGACAATTAACTATATTTAAGTGAACAATAAACTGAAGAAATAAAGTTAATAATAATAGTAGTAATTATTACCGATTGCCATTCATCCTCCTACGGCTCGTTGGACTTGACGGTGGTGAATGCACCGGTGTAGCTGGTAGACTTTTGCTTCCACGTCTGGCTAAACTCTTAGATTTAGGCTCCGGAGCTCCTTCATCAACTGGCGTGGCGACTGTGAAACCTCGTGGCGAACGAGTTTGTATCATTTGGTGGGCCACCTATAAAAAGAATAATAATAGACACATAAATATTGCATTTAATATTGAAAATATATGGGCGTGTCTAGCGGCAATTTCCGGGTTTGACATTAATTTCAAGCTGATCTTTTTGAATTCTAGGATGGGCACAGACCATCTGGCCCCCCATTCCTACGCCCATGAAAAGGTAATTTATTCGGATTGAATGTAAATTTAGAAAAGATGAGCCAAAGCAAATATGTAGGTACTCATATGTACACATAAAAACTATTTCGATAACAATTAATCCATTGATGTTGTATTTTCTTATAAAACGTACATGAAGTTAAACAAACACAAGTGCATTTATTTTTATACGTATATTTATTATATATGCACACTATTAGCTACACAAAAAAAAAACATTTGATTACAAAATGACAGCACACCACACAAATTATTCACATACAGTTCATAAATATACAAAATTGCATTCAATATGAATTGCATTCTAACGTACATTATATACAGTTATTTAGGTGAACGTATGGCTGAGTCACTGCGCGCGCGCATTTATATGGAGCAACGAGCTCGGAAGTACCTTGAGTTACTTGCAACTACTTCTGATAAAAACAACTAATGTAAAAAAAACTATCGGTATTATTCTTAATGCTAAAATACATCAAGTTATAAGTGAGAAACCACATGGAAGCGTGTATATGGTATCAAGCTATATGTAATGTTAAGAATGCGGTTCATGTTATTCCAATCAAACAAAAATGCTAAATATGTAATTAACCTTAATTTCCTTATTGAAGGCAGGATGGAAATTTTCGAATATCTAAAATTCATAATAAATATAGTAAATAAAATTATATAAGCAGTAGGTATTAATAAGGATTTATTAACAAACAGAACCGCAGCGGCACAGCATCTGAGTATAACGTCGGTTGTGGTTACTAATAATAAACGATCGATTTTTACTTGGGGGGAATGAATTAAAAAAAGAAAGTGCGGCGTTAAGCCCCGCCACTCAATATGCAGAATCTTGATGTTTGGTCGATACTCAGGAACAAAGACTTAACACTGACTTGAGGGTTTCCTCTGCCTACCCATATACGGATACGGATACAGTGTGAAATTAAAAAAATATATAAATTGATAATGCATAGTACTATGTACTAACCTTGACGACGGAACTGCCGCACGCCGCACCCTCCCCTTTGAATCCATCATCTGTGCCCGCTGGCTTGGGTTTAACGTTGGCCGATTTAACTGAAGACAAAATATTCAAATTTAAATAAATGTTGATGCAGCTGTGGCGCAGAGGCACAAGCGCGTGGCTAAGTAAACACAACGGTTGTGGATTTGATTCCCATACGGTGAGACGAATTATTTGATAGTCTCATTTCCACTCTAATAACCAGGCAAAACGCGGCGTTGAGTTCCGCCACTCAACACGCAATACCTCGCAATACCTCGAGAATACGACGGAAAGTGAGTAACGGACACTTCTTAAAACTAAGTTTCATCTGCCTACCCTGCTATGTGGGATAATGCGTAAAGAGAAGACGAGAAAGAAAAATAAATATTTTTATACATAAAATCAAATCACAAACAAACTGTGTGATAATCAATAGTTTATATAAATACGATACAAATGGAATCTGCCTACAATTACATAATATATATAGTTACACTAATTGAAATATAAAGACGACTCGTGTTTTCGTGAAATTCAACAGTAATTTAACTAAATATCGAGTAATAAGAATACTTTAGTGAGTATTTGATCATGAAAAAAGTATGGAATTGTGTCGAAAACGCTATTATATTAAGTATGCACGTTATTGAATACCTACTAACAATAAACTTTGAACAATAAAGATAAATTGCATTCAAGGCATTAATGACGCATTCGCTGCCATTTCTAATAAAAGTGCAAACACTAAGGCCAGTATTTATATACCACTCTCAAGTCTGGGATCGATCTTGAGATGCCATTTTCATTCCATAAATCGTATATCTCTGAATGAATATGGCATCTCGAGATCGATTTATAATATAGAAGTAATATCTTTAGATATCATTATTGATGCACAGTAAAAGCTAATATGGCAGTAGCATTATATCCTGTTTCTTGAGATAGACAAGGTTAGCATGACATTTATATACATACCTACATTTATGAGGATTTAATCACACTAGTCGTTTGTAGACATAAGTTCAATGGCCAATACATAAAAAACAAGTAATTTTGACCTATATGTTTCGATTGTTTTTTTTATAAATATACGTATGTATAATCAAATGTCACTTAAATAAGACCACTCGCAGAGATATAAAGAAGATAGATAATATTTTTTATTAAATATATTCATTATATAAGTATAAAGATAACTTATGACATTGTTTCCTTTATCTCAGTTAACTACGTTACTATGAAATATTATTTTAAATGGAATATCTGTCGAATTTTGAGGGATAAGCAAAAATCTATTGTTATCTATTGTTACACCACAAAACTTTATTTTTTTTTTTATTTTTTTATTAGTTTATGGCCCTACACTTGTAATACAGTCCAGTGCAGTTCGTCTCGAACAACTTGCACTAAAATAGTAATCATCTAGTAATAATAACGACTCATTCAATAACATATAATTATTATCTCCAATCTTATTAATACAAAATTTCGCAATTTTCGTTAAAAAAATAGAATAAATAATAAACCAGATAAAAAATAAATAATAAAAACTAGACAAAAATAAAGATTTTAACTTTATTACAGTAAAATAATAACGGTAAATTCTTTAATCATCTTCACATTCACTTTTCTTATGCAATCTTGTTTAATTATTTCGTGAAGTCAGTTTGTCGTGTTTACAAGTATGTATACGACATATTATATATAAGATTGACCTTTATAAAGAGTTTACTTTATTTAATAAAAACACTCACACATACTATATTTGTACTTTTAATGTATTTGTGTTTTAATTTAAATTTAATTAATTTATCTAATGCGACACGAAGTATCCTTCAAGAAATAAATACATATATTTCCCTACATATCGCAAACTAGTTTATAATTTCCATTGAAACGCCAAGCAATAAATGAAACGAAGATAAAGTATGAAAAGGTCGAACCTAAAACTGATATATTTCATAATTTTAATAATATATACTTACTTAAAAAAAAGTTAAGTAACGTTTACGTAAAGACAGATGGATAGTGATTTCAGAACCACCGTTCACCTCGTAAATTAAATTAGCACAATATTTACTTAAGATATTTCTATAAGATGGCTTATTTTGCCCGTGTTTACGCAGATCCTACCAACAACAATAACAAATGAGCTATGTTTCATATAATAATATTTATCAATGTGCGTGGGTTAGCAACTTACACAAAGATTAATAATAATAATTAATAGTATATTAATAATAATATTGAGTAAGTGATAATTCATTTCATTTAATTTTTTCAGCATAGGTGTTAAAAGTTTAAAATATTACTCCTATTATACATATCAACTAAAGATCTAGATTATCAAAAGAATAATTAAGTAAAAAACGTATGAATAAAAAATACAGTTGAATAAACTTTAAAAAGTCAACTAACAAACATAAGAGAGGTTATATGACGTTTTCACGTATATGTTTCACGGCTTCAATAGTTCTTGAACTTAAAAAAATGTAAATAATAAAAATTAATATGTTAATAATAAAATAATTCAAAATTAACATGTAGCATTAAATTGATTTATTTCTTAAAATTATACTAAATTGAGAAAATATATAGAGTATTTACTAAAACTTAAAGAAAATATGAGTGCAAGTGTAGATGAATTAAATACAAATGCACTAAAAGACAACGCCGCTATGGCTGTTCTAGATCAAAATAAACGTTTAAATAAGTTTCTTACCAGAAGTATTAATAGGCGCAATGCCGTGCAAGACGTCTTGGCACGGCTTCGTGTGTTTCGACCAATCCTTCTCTTTGATCACGTTGTATGTCGCTGACAACTCCTGTTGTTCAGTCAGGACTTTAGGAAGGTCATTGCTGAACTTCGTTTTGCCAAACAGGACGTCCGGTTTAGGATATCGAATGTAGAAGAACGAATCCTCTGGAGCCGGTGGGGATGAAGCGAACGGTTCAAACTCCCTGTAAACAATAATAAGATCTTTTTATTTTTCCTATTTTTATACATTTTAAATGAAACTCTTTAACCTGATTAATCGCGTACATTTAGTATTGTACATTTTTGGAAACCAGACGTTTTGGACACTTTGTCGTAGTCTGTGGTCCGGTAAGTCTATTCGTGACCCGCGGTAATCCGGTAAGAGTTTAATTTAATAATCGCTCTAAACAAAACATTTTATTGAGTTTAGTGAATAATTTTATACATATTATACTACTACTGCCCTATTATTATTTTCACTTCAGATAATTTCATTTCTTATCGAAATGTTTTCAAGTAATCGATGATATAATTGTTTAGTTTCAGTGCACTACACGAGTACTTACGAGATTAAATTGTTCAGAGTACTAAACTGTGCCACAATATTTCTATTTTTCATCATTTTCACAAACTGTTCGCTATTAAAACACCAATATATAATTAAAGTAAGTAAAAATTATACAATTTATCACAGAGAATATTCAAAAAGGTGTCAACGTTTGCAAAATATAACTCTAACTAAAAGCTTTTAATGCTACCAATAACATTTTATAGCAAATACTGTTGCTAGTAGTTTAATCTTATCAAGATAATATGCCTTGTAAACTAAACAAAAATAACATGTGACGTCACTGTCGGGCGACCAATAGGATCGTAGTGTACGCTCACTCCCCCAACATTACACGACATAACATACTCGCCGACATACAAGTACGGTAGGTAGTTAGAGGTCAAAAAAATACGTTCACATTTTCGAAACATTAAGGAATTCTCCGTAGCGGGGATACCGAGACTTGGCGCACAAATTATAGGAAATATGAAATGCCAAATTATTTATATACCTTTCAAATAGACTTATATTTGAAACGTATAACGACTTATATTGTTACGATATAAATAGATAAATTGGCTCTCATACAAATATCATCCTTAGACTTTCTCGACCATTGCATGTCTCCAAAATACTACGCACTATAATGCTTATTTTAATTATGCACATCAAACACAAAAGACGAATGTAAAATGCTGTATTTTAAATAGAAATTGAGGACATAATGACGCAGTGGGATAGCATCTGTCCACAAACGATAGTTGTGAGTTAGATACCCACTCGAGGGTTAAAATTAATTAAATTTATTTGCCCGCTCTAATTGAGTTCTGACTCTCTACGAAGTGTCTTATTGGTTTCTTTATACCTGTGCCTACCCTTCTATATGCGGGATAGAATGTAAATAAAAAAAAAAATGTTATGATTCAAATTGGAAAACAAACACACCAGAAGAGGAAATACCGAATTAATTATAGAACGCTACGTCAAAACACAATATTGACAAATCAATTCTCACAGTTGATAAGATGATAAGACAACCTGAGCATAATATTTATTTAGAGAATTTTTTAAAAAGATATTTCTCTTGTATTTTCTACAAGGTTTACAGGTAATAAAACAAGTAAATGTTATATACTAAGGGAAGGTATTAATTTTGAAAAGATCAATATTTTATATAACTATAGCATTTTAAGTAGCTTTCTGTACCTATGTATATCACAAGACTCAATCCATAATATAAAGCCCTATGTATACTACATAGAGTCTATATGTTTACAATTTTTTTTAAAGATTATTTCATTAAAACGTATTATAACTTTGTAAAAAATGATAAAATGTCAATATTTCATAGCAACTGTATTTAGGCTTATTGTTCCATGAAATGAGAAACAGAACATAAGACTTATTGTTAAAATTTACATTCATCTCTATTATGCTTCTATAGATTTGTTAATTTAGTATTAACTTATTGAACTATTCATAAAAAGTTTATATTGTACTTTTATTCATTGCATGTATATGTATACTATAACGTGTTTTCTTAATAAAAATGACGTTAAAATGTAAGGAACAGGAACCAGAAAACTTATCATTTTATATTTTTAATTAAATATAACAATTGTACCTAAGTTCAAAACATGTTCGTATGTACGCACTCGGGGTTAAAAAAATTTAAACAAAATATATATATGGATATATATTTTAAAAACATAATATTATTATGCGATGTCAATTTCTCAAGATCAAGATCGATCGACGTTGACGTCACAAGAGTTGATAAGGTTTCTCTAAAGTATTACATGTAAATACACTTCTATTATTATATAAATCAATTCTTGTAATATAAATGATTTAATAACTTTCTTAGTGAATCGTATTTAAAATGAAAAAATGTTTAAAAATATACATTTGTTAGTTTTATGGTTATATCTTTCAAAAATCGAAATTTAAATTGAGGTGGTTGTGGCACAGAGGCACAAAGTTGTGACTGTAACGACGGTTGTGAGTTCGATCTCCACTCGCTATATTTCTTCGCTCTGGCACCAAGACAATAGCCCGGTTGCGTTTCTCCACTCAACACGCAATAATGCCTCAAAAAATTCGGCAAAAAGTAGGGAACGAAATGACTTAACACTAGATTCCCTCTTCCAGCTCTGCTATACGGGATACAGCTTGAAGCTGATTTTTTGTACTTAAGTTAAATGGATGGCAGCTTTGAAATTATTCATCTAATATGTAATCTACTTTATATTGAAATAGATATGTATGCGAGTATTCCTAATATAACTTTACGTGAAGTCGTGCATTGTTAGTATCGATTGCGTAAGTAATTGGCGCATTAAATAAATCTAACAGGTGACGTAGCACAGTCAAATATTTGTAGTTTATGTAAAGTAAATTAGTAAAGTTCTATGTTGAAATAAATCGAGGGCCGACCAATTGCGACAACTTGTTTTGACCACACCTGCGCTTTGAAATGACCTTGTGTAGGTCTGTTACTTTAATATCATTTATTATAAAATTTATCATTGGTATTAGATGTTTAATGTCTCTTGTTCTGAAAGAAAAATGGCACCAGAAAGTATGTGGTACTATACAAAAAAATATAAATTTAAAGACAGAAAGCTAACTATAATAATAACATTTAATATTAAAATCATATCAAATAAAGCTACTGGAAATAAATACAATTATACTTGAATTCTATAAATTTCCTTTATTGCAATTATTTTAAATGCACACCTTTTGTGCCATCATTTTTTTTCAGTAGATTTTTTGTAAAAAGTACTTAGAAAGGAAATATATGTTTTTATAAAACAATTATCATTTTTTTATGTCTTCTAAATAAGTAATAATATTGTATACTTTATGATATTTTTTTTATGTCATTCCTTTGCCTTTTTGCTATCTTTCCCATGAGCATACATAAAAAAATATATATTAATAAAATTAAAATTTTACAAACAACCACAACATTGATATTAAAATAAAACGTTCAATATGTAAACAAGTGAATGTAATCTATCTAATTTGCGATTACAGGCATTAACAAGTATACATATAATATGTAGATTGGCACAATTTAACAACACGTAAAATTATTATAGCAGAGCAGGCAGAGAGAACCTGGTGTTAAGACATTCCACCCCCCATGCAATGCCCAATTTTTAAAATATTCCTTGAATATTTTTTTTCTCTCTTTCCTTGCTTTATCTTCATCTAAAAGCTAGGAAATGAACATAATTCATTCTCACTAGTGAGAATTAAACTTAAAACTGTCCCATTTGTCTGCTGTCACACTGCACCATGAAAACTCCAAAATATTTAAAATAATTAAGCAAATACATGATTTACTATTGTAATTTGTCCTACTTACTTGGTTGGTTTACTTTTCATCCAAACAGGAAGAGTAAATCCATCCTTTAATTCTGGATCACTTGCCATCTTGATAAAATGCCGCAAATAAACTTTTGAATTTTAACTTTTTATAATAAACTTAATAAATACTTAATATTAATATAATATAAAACACAACAACTCTGTTACAAAATATAGAAAGATATGCTACTTAGGTGTGTTTTATCTCGAGCAAAATGATAAGAAACTGATATCTAGGTGCTAACATTAAGAAACTTATGTATTGTTAATAAATAAGTAAAACTATTGTAAGTTGTGGTGTTCAAGACACTCGTTGGGAAGCACTTGACTTCAAATTAAGAGATGACGGAAGCATCTGCAACAAACATTAAAAAATGTAAGCTTTTGATCTTTAAATATGTTTATTATACATATACAAAATTGACTCTATAAATAGATTGATGGTCCCTACTCATAAACAGACATGTTAAAGGAGAAGGTTTACAGGAGAACAAATAAAGGTTCATCTCACTTTTAAACAATTAAAATAGAATAAGCATAAGGAATTTGACTCTGACTATATATTCATAATTTTACTTAATTTTTTTAAGAGCAAGATCAATCTTTATTCCTTTCTCCGGTAAACATTTTCTTATGTCATGTCTGTTTACACAAGGGGGAAGGGAAGGGTATTATAAGCATTTTTGTAATATAATTACATGATCCTCTGTAAATACCTCCTCTGAGAAACCTCTGTTGAGATAAGTAAGATAAATTCACCTTTGCCAACATTAGTTTGCACTATGTATCAATCTTTCTCACTGATTGCAATAAAGAGTATATACACTTTAACCAATAATGGACTCAATGCTATCATCTCTAAAAGTACAATGGCAATTGAAACGCAATAAATAGCAGTAGTAACATATTCTCAACAAAATATTCTTCACATATGTTTATAGTTCGCCATTTCCACCTATGGTGTTAGTACACTTAATGGCCTTGATAGAAATTTGCAAATAGATTATAACCTTTTAAACACGTAATAATGTATATCGTACACCTGTATCTAATGCATTGTTAGTTATATAACTACAGTGGTGCACTCAGTGCAGTACAAATTATTAAGTACTAATTATTAAGAGTTACGGACATAAAATACCTAAACCTAATGCATGTGACATCATAATATTATGTACTAAACAAAAAGACAAGTATATACTTGTATTCTGTTAGATATGATAAAATTGAAATAAGAAATCGAAATGATTAAAGACAACAAAACTTACCATATTAAAAGCAATAAAAACACAACTTGAAAACATCTTATATTCTTAACAGTGCCTTAATAAGTACACTACGTAGAGAAATGAATACTAGGGAAGTAGTAGATAAAATATAAATAAATGAAGTTTACAAAATGCACAGACAATAAAATATGTGTACGTATATCAACATTTCTATAATCGATTTTGAATTGGGATTCCAATTGTTTATAAAAGTATTCGTGTTAAATACTTAAATAATAAAGTTTTATATAATTAATTACATAGGAACAAAGTAGTGACAATCAACGGACAATATGGAATTTAAAATTGTCCAGTTTATTCTTTGAGAATAAAAAGATATGAAAACAGCCAGTTGAACTAATGTTGAAAATTACTTATAAAATAACACCTTTTGTATAACCCTTTGCTGGACAGTGAGAGCGATATATTTTGAGAATCGAATAGAGCTAATAATCATCATTGAACATCTTTATATATATAAGTTTGTAGTGTTTAATTAAATTAAATTTTTATTTCGCTTGAAATAACTTTTTTAAAGATCCTTCTAATTTGACTCTCTACTCGCACTTCTGTAATAAAGATTTTCTGTTCCACGAGGAGTTAAAGCTGGCCCTTAAAGCCAAGGTCTACATAATTGGCTTCGAACTACTCCACTTTGCTTTGGTCTTCAATATCTTCGGTGGTGAGTTGAGAGAGAGAGAGAGAGAGTGAGTTGGTCTCAATTCAGGAATAGACAGTAGCTGAAGCGTAACGTGGCCGTTTTAAATCAGGCAACGCTCTAAATACTTATACCTTACGTCACGGACCCTACGACTATCTCGAAAGAATTTGTTATGTATGAGTAAGTCTATGGTCAGACCGCGTTACGCCGCATATTTAATTCAGTTTTTTTTTTTAAATCAAGTTCCCAGTTATTGTAAAATTCAAATTCATAATTTTAAAACCTATTTGGCCCAGCATCCCAGTATTTTTGAATTCTATTTTGTTTCCCCCAGTAGCAATGTCTCATCGATTTTAAAATCTTCTATATAGTTTTGTACAAATCCGTTGCTTTTTCAACGACCAAAAGGAATTGATGCATTATGTCAATGGTAAATTTTAAAACCGATCGCTCATGTGAACTATCTATACAGGTGGAAGCGTTAGCTCTCTTTTTACGGGAACAACATATAGGGTAAATAAATATTTGAAATCCATACCTGAAGAAATTAATCAAGATGTCTTAACAGTTTAGACGTAGGATTTTATTCGTTTCACGATGTTTATCCATGCCTGTATTTCGTGTAACGCAGTTACGCATAGATATCAATAACGTAAACACATACTTCTACAAAAATTCTACTAAAGGTTAATCAACTTTGAACTTTGCCGCCAATACCTACGACTCGATTTCGGAATGACGCGTACGCGGCGGTTTCCCTTTGATAGGTTTATGTGTTTTTAACAAATGGCATTTTATATTACAACAATAATTTTATTATTTATTTTGTTTGAAAAAATCACCTTTTCATTTTTGGGAAAAGAAAATTAATTGTATTGCACCTTTTTATTGTTTTCGAAAATTATTGTCACGGCAAATAAGGTGTTCTTATTGGTTAACGCGCAAATTTTGTTACTTCTAGAAGTTAAATTGAAACACTTTCTGTATAATTTTTTACCCCATAAACATTCCCGAGTGATGCCTCAACACAAGATATAAGTTTGGTTTGGCACTGGTTGACGTAATTCCAAAAAAGATCAGCGTGGCCACAATATCTGTGCTATCGTCTGCATTGTATACTAGGATCCTCTAATATGTTTTTGTATGTATCGCCAGCGTTTATGTAAATGTATTCTGAGTAGAAACCGCCGACAGCTGATTGATGCTGTTGTCCCTTACTTTCAATAGTTGAAACCTAAAGGTACCGTCGTCTTTCTTTGTAATCGGGTGGATACGATCGCTCTTCCATAAGTCTGGGACTACTCCGATTGGCTAAGGTGTCGAAAAAAACACGCTAGAATCTATCTCAGTTCATGACCACATGAACTAAAGCACAGATTCCATCCGGCCCGCTTGACTTGCGGATGTTCAAAGAAGATAGAGCTCGCTGAATAGGTTTTTGACTGAACTTAATGTTAGATATTGAGTTCTGACAATGCGCGATAGCCATTATTCCAAACTGACGAGTTCCTAATGTGTAGCTTTCAAACTTTTTAAAGATTTTTAGTAATATGCTTTTAGTCGTTTACATTGCTCGAGAAATTTGTTAGAATAGTGCAACGGCCCAGATTTAATTGAAAACTGTCTTTAACTCTATCTAAAATGGTCATGGTCGATTCTATGCTAAGCTAAGCTCTGTCCCGCTTTCTATTAGCATCTCTCAGTTTTACACTGTATCTCTCATATAGCAGCGTAAGCAGAGGGAGCTTGGTACTAAAACACTCCACTTTGCACGTTCCGCTGACCTCTAGAGGCATTACCTGTTGAGTGGCGGAAATCAACGCCGAATTTTACTTCTTTTCACTAATTCTTATAGGTTCTAAATCAATATCTTAATATATGTTTCTTAGAAAATATTTCGATTTCTTTTCATTATTTAAATCTTTATTTTGCTTTTGCTTTTGTTTTTGTATTTTCCCCGACTGCTAAGGAAGGGTTATGATTGATATTTTCTTGTGAACATTTCTTTGGAGTAAATAAGTCTAATGTATTTGTTTACTATTACACTACAGTTTTTTTTTCAACAGACTTTATTATATTTTATATTCTAACTTAGAAGTTATTTTTCGAAATAATTTGAGTTAAATTATTGTAGTGATGAAGTGTTATTGGATCTCTAGACAGATCGAAAAATCGGGACACCAAGATTTTATAAAAAATAAGTTTTGTTACATAGAATGGCCCGGTATTGGGACCCCTAAAAAGCATTTCAAACAAATTCAAGTTATTCAACTTTTATGGGTACGAAAACCTCGGTGGATTTGACTCGTACTTAACGAGTTTTTTATACTTGAATTATACAGATTAATTACATGTAACAATGTGCTATTTACTTACAAATACCAATGAATGAATCAAAGAAAAAATGTGTCACAAGCCTAACTCTGAGGCCAATCGTAACTCTCTATCGTTTGTTCCGCGCTCTCACTTCCACACTCGGCAGGCTCAGGCAGAACGTGACAATGTAAAGTTCGTCGTGACAAATCATGCTTTTTCATGCAGCCGGCGTTCTTCGACTTACAAGACGTTATGACGTAATTTTTTTGTTGTTATATATATTTGAGTATGCGGCCTGCAATCTTTCTATTTAATAGTTCAATACACTGATCTTAATAAAATCAAAAATAAAGTATATAATTTAGAATGCTCTTACTGACTGATTGGTAAAAACAACACGGAGAATTATTTTACTTTGTAAATACTATTTAATCGATATCAACAAATCGATAACAATTGACAGGTTTTGCCATTTCTAGCCTTACCAAAAAATAAATATGTCAAATCTACATTCATGATTTGGTTGGTCCATAAACAAATTACTCGATAGGTACTTCATTTAATACAAGAATATTAGGTTTCAATTTATTCTATTGGAATATTTTTATTTTTATTCATCTAACAATGGCAAATGAGGAACCAACTGATCTTGACTGGGTGCAATTGCGTCGCGACATGGGTCCGGTGCATCATGTTGAAACAACCCAAGAAAAATTTATTAGAAAATTTGGTGAAAATCCTTTTGTTCCAATAGGTAAATAGTTGTCAATTTTATATATCCTTATATATTATTGTAATTGTAACTAAAATATATTACATAATAATTTAATACCTTATAAAGCAAAATTAATTTATTTTAGGATGCCTTGCTACAGCTGGAGCTCTTTCCTACGGCTTATGGTGTTTTCGAACTGGGAGGACTCAATTGTCACAGCGAATGATGAGACTCAGAATTGTAGCCCAAGGTTTTACAATAACAGCACTTGTTGCTGGTGTTATGATGACGGCTGGAAAATCTATAAATTGATATTTTTCATGTTATTAAAATGTTAAAAAAAAATGTATATAAAATAAAGCACATAGTAGTAATCACATAAATATAATAATAAATTAATTATGTTAAAAGAAATATGTTATATATTGTTTTATTCATCATCAATTAAGCAAATGATTGACAAAATTTCTAATACATTATCATTATATTAAGATGAAGAAAGGAGGAATGCAAGGTAAATATATATGCAGAGATATTAGAAAAAATCTATAAAGTTTAGTCTAGTAATATAATTATTATATTATTTGTGAAAAAGCATAACTGCATGTTTGGCCACATATAATACAGTTCTGGTTTGACACTTATAACAGGTGTGGGTATTGCAAATGAATCGGAGAAGAATGAAAACTATGGAGGTAAGATGCAATGATCTTTTTGTGAAATGTGGCAGACTCAGTTTAGGTAATTGAATCTGTAATGAAGATGTATTGTTGTAGCATAACTATAGGCACTACCATGGTAGGTTTTAACAAGTCTCTTCACACCGGACTGAGCAGCAGAAGAAAAACAGTATTAAGTGGCTGCAAACTAAAATAAGATGGAATTTTATCTATGATACTTTTTTATATGCATTGGTGTATTAGTGGTTAGGTATAATTAACGTGACCATTTTTCAGTGGGCTCAAAAAGGGTCATTGTGTGTGGTTGGATGGCTTTTGTTTTTTTAGAGGTGTACTTTCTTTTTTTTTAGGATTGCTTTCGTTTTTTAGAGCGGGTTCTTTTTTTAATTTATTTTTTTCTCGAGGTCTAATGATGTTTTAAGTACTCTATAAAAGTCTAATACTTTCTTTCTTCATTCTTGTCTTTTCCCAAAAATGTAAGTGATTTTTTCAAACAACATAAATAATAAAATTATCGTTGTAATATAAAACGCCACTTGTGTAAAAGGACGCACGCAGACATACGAGTACCATACGAAATACAGTATGGATAAGCGTCGCTTACATTCTGTATAATACTCTCGTACATACACTAAGGATCATCTTGGATGATCCCTTAGACCTGATGGTTCCTTTAGTAGAGCTCTAAAAAACGTAAAATATTATAACTAAGTAAACATGTTTAAACCAAATATTTTAGAAAAGAAAAATACTTTTTAGAAACCATACAAAAATAAAAAAAAACCTACAACTAAAAGTTTGAAACAGTCCAAGTGCTCTAACTAAGCCATACGGTTTTATGTGTTTTCTAATAATTATTTTTATTTCCTAAGTGTGGAATAACACTTTAAAGATGTAAAAAATATTTAATAAATAGCATTCTCTCTCGCCAAATAATAATTCTAAGCAATTATCTTTAGACTAGAGGGCGCGCGCGGCTTCGCCCGCTTATTAGGAGTGAATTCTTAAAAAACCACGAAACACGTGTTCAATAAAATATTTTTAACAGTCTGAATTTAAATTTTTATAAAAATCGGTGGCAATTTAAAGATTTTTCCATATAAACTTTCAACCCCTTATTTGAACCCTTAGGGGATGAATTCTTAAAACCCATGAAACACGTGTTCAATGAAATATTTTTAAGAGTCTGAATTTCAAATTTTATAAAGATCGGTGTTGATTTAAAAAAAAATCCATACAAACTTTCAACCCCTATTTCATCCCTTTAGGGTTAAAATTTTTTAAAATCCCTTCTTAGTGGATGTCCAGAATATGGAAATAAACATCTGCCCAAATTTCACGTTTCTACTATTAGCGGTTACGGCTCTGCGTGCGTCTTACCTCAGTCAGTTTTTTTTTTTTTTTTTTTTTTTCGAACTTGAGGTAATTGCTGTTAGCCCTATTGGCCTTTACAGCGACACCGGGTGGGTAGGGAAGAGGGTACTCTGTCCCAGAAGAAAAAGCAAGCACTACCTGGCTGCTTGAACCTCAGTCAGTCAGCACAAGTCCTTTTATATATATAGATAACGGTTATTTATAAAAATCTTCCTACAGGGATGCTAGCAATAAAAACAAGTTGTAAAAACATATATATAAGAATTTCGACGTAGCTCTAAAACGTGCGGCTTAGTTGATCAGAGCGCTTTCCAAGAGGCGTGTTCGAATCCCGCTACGTTAATTTTTATATGTTTTCTAAAAAGTTTTTTTCCTAAGCATGGAATAATACTATAAAAATATATATATATAATAGATATTTTGGGTATGCCAATAGGTCAGATAAACTTGTTATAATTAAGCGCTTTTCAAACCCATACGTAAACTACGACGATTATCTTTAAGGGCCTACACCTTTCCCCTACATAGCTGAGGAGTGATGTGGAATGGTAGTTCTTTAATAATATGTCGTCCTTTTTTAAAATACCATTAATAAACTCCTAACCCAAATTTACCAATAAAGATGTACCTCCTGCTTTGAGAAGCTCTGTTCTTCTATCCTCCTCTGAAGCTTTTATGCTCCTGAGTTGAGTTGAGCTGGTTAAAAAAATACAGTTGAATTGATTATCTCTTTTTTACTTACAGAAATCGGTTAAAAATCGAAATGTTTGCTTATTTAATTTATATTTTTTAAATTAAGATTCAAATTGTTACTAAAAGTATATTATTTTTTTAACATAAAAAAAATATAACACGTTTTAAATATATTTATTTTAATTGTGTAATAAATATAATAATTAACTTTAGCCATATGGATTCTGTAATATTAAATCCATATGGACAAAGTGAATTTAAATATAAGCGGTATGGATATGATAACGTGTCGCATAAAATTTTGTAATTATTACTTCCATATTTTATTAAGCACATCTTTTAAATGAGACAATATCTTTGTATTTTAAAATAATCTTTAATTATTAAAGAAATACTTAGACCATCTAACTTAATAATTTATTTAGAAAATATCTGAAGTAAGTATAGAAAACAATATAATCTGCTAGCACCGAGTACTAGAGATGCCCGATGTTACAAAAACATCAAAGTTGACATCGATGTCAACATCGAAGCTAAATCATCGATGTTCGATAAAAATCGAAAGAAAAACATCGATATTAGCCAAAATCTATATTTTTTTTTCACATATCGTTATCAATAAATAAAAGAAACCGGACAGGTGCGAGTCGGGCTCGCCCAAGGAGGGTTCCGTACAAAATTGGAGGTCTCGAGGTTTTCCTGAACTTCAAGTTTTGCTTAGCCAGAGCTCTTTTACCTGATACCTGACTTGAACTTAGTGGCTTTAAAATCAAACCCCCTTTAAGGCTATTATTTTTTAGGATTCAATCACAAATGTATAGTTTTTAGATTTTTTTCTAAGCCTGTAGATACCTGCAGATGCCTGTACCTGCTAGCTGCCATATTTCATAGTTCTAGGTCAACCGAAAGTATACTTATTTTATAGAGATACTAACAACATAAACAAGTTGTAACAAGCATATAAAAGTTTCGCCGTAGCTTGATGAAAACATACAGCTTAGTGGCCAGAGCGCTTGGTCGGTTTCCGGGAGGCGCGGGTTCGAGTCCCACTACGCTCAAAATTTTTATACGTTTTCTAAGTATTTTTCTTTTTTAAGTGTGGAACTTTAAAAATGTTTAAAAACAACCGAAAGTGTCTTATTAATTTTGATTCCCTTTATAGTATCGAAATACGCGTTTTTTGCTATATAAACGGCAATATCTCTTTTTAAGTAAATGTAGAAACACTTTTTTCTTTATACTTTGTGTATGTATATGGTTTGAATTTCAATTCAATATTTCCAAGCGTTATTGAGAAAAAGGCTCTTGACAGACAAACAGTCAAATGGACCGACAACAAAGTGATCTTATAAGAGTTCCTTTTTTCCTTAAAAGATACGGAATCCTAACAACTACATTAATACACGACTTTTTAATTACAGCAGAAACCAAAAATTTATTGCACATTTAAAACATTAGGGAGTATAAAAACACATTATATATTCCAATATTTTTGTCAATCGTCGGTAAAAGTAACAATTTTGAAACCACGTGTACGCGATTAAATATCGATTATGTATTTCTGCTGACATCGATGTTACGATGTTTTAGTTAATGCAACATCGATGATAAAACATCGATATTTTAACTGCTAACATCAATATTGATTAAAAATCGAAGATTATCGAACATCCCTACCGAATACTGTAGTCTGTAACACATATATTATCAGTCTGTGGAATTCTTGACATACTATTGTTTTGTTTTTAAAAGCCATAAAACATATATATATTGATTTGAATTGTATTTTATTTTTGTATCTTAGAATAGGAATATTTAAATAAAAAATATGATTTGGACTAACAATAAATAATTCACCTGCATTACGATGAATGGATTCGTAGCTGTTCATTGCGGTGAGTTAAATTACATATTTATATTTTACCTTGGTTCATTAAAGCTTTATTAACTTAATATTTTAGGCGCGGGGTACCATAGTGATACATTAAGAAAAGAATATCAGCGAACATGTTATTTAGCATGCCGCAAAGCAGCTGAGGCACTGTCACAAGGAGGCAATGCCGTTGATGCTGTAGAAAAAGCTATAATAGGTATGTAGTATATGAAATTAAATTTTATTCAGTGTACAGTAACATATTTATTATTGATAATATTACCTTGTAGAACTAGAAAACAGTCCATTAACGAATGCTGGATACGGATCAAATCTTAGCTGGGATGGATTAGTAGAATGTGATGCATCAATAATGAATGGACAAACCTTGCACTTTGGGGCATGTGGGGCTGTATCCAATGTTTGGAATCCAATAACATTAGCAAAACAGCTGTGTATGAAGCAGTGTGAGAGTCTGTCCTTAGGGCGGGTACCACCTTGTATACTTACAGGTCAAGGTGCTAAAACTTGGGCTGAACGAATGGGCTTGCAAGTAGTGGAAGAACACAAAATGATATCTACTCGTGCCTTTCGCAATTATAAGCATTGTAAGAGAAAATTAAAAAGATATTCAGTACAAAATGAGTTAAAGTTTAGTCCATTGGACACTGTTGGGGCTTTATGTGTAGATTCAAATGGGATTGTTGCTTCTGGCGCTAGTTCTGGGGGAGTCTCATTAAAACATGAAGGACGAGTAGGGCAGGCAGCTTCATTTGGAAGTGGTGTTTGGGCAGTCACAAGTAGAGATGGTGTAAAACCTTCTATTGCAGCATGCACTTCTGGATGCGGGGAACATCTCATAAGAACACAATTAGCTAAAAACTCAGCTGAAAGCTTACTAAATACATCTCCTACACTAGGCTTAGACAAATGCTTAAAAGAAAATTTTTTAGAATCACCATTCCTATGGGATATACCCGAGAGATTGGGAGGTACATTGGCACTGACTTTTAACCCACAAATTGGGGAAGGTGAACTTCTTTGGGGTCATACAACAAAAACTATGTGTGTTGGATACATGACTACTGAAAGTGCTAAACCAAAGGTAAGCTGATGTAAAAAAAAAATGAAAAAGTATTTATAAGTGAATCAAAAGGTGAGACAATATTGACTATGGGTTCAATTCCCACTTGGAGCAATGAAATTAATGTCCTTGCTCTGGAAAGGCACTCAAAGGCATACATAATCTTAAATTCTGGCAGGAAGTGGAGATCAGAGTATCTTGACATTATGTTTTCTGTGCCTAAAAAGAATTAAGAAAAAATGTAAATAAAAATATTGTTTCTTTAATATTACAGTGTATAATTTCCCATTTGCCACCAAGAGTGGAATCTGGTCGCAAAGCTGTTGTATCTGGAGTACCATTCAAAGTGTCAATGCAGCCATTACCAGCATTGCAGTGGGAAATAAAAACTGAATCAAATCTAAATGGATCTCTGACATAACACAAAATATTTTGTTGCTTAACAAATGAGAGTATTTCTCAGAAAATGTATTAAATTTGAACATTGCTGAACCTGAACCCCATCTTTTTGGAACTTGGACACTGTTCAAGTGCTTTTATGATTTATACTACATGTATGGTTTACAATTACTCCTCAGAGCACTTTGACAGTTTTCAAGAGATGTAGGTTCCATTCCTGCTATGTAAAAAATTTTATGTTTTCTAAAAAATATTTTTCTATTCTTAGTGTGGAATAATACTTTAGAAATAATAAAAATAGTCATGAATAAATCAATAATTGATATTTTAAAAATTGTCTTAACATCGCTATACCTACTTAAATATTTTCTTTATATGTTTAAGGTAGTCCTTCAAAGATAAAAAAAATTAAGTCAGTTAAAAAAAGGAGATCAGTAGGTGTAACTTGTCTCGTAAATTTAAATATGACTCAGTTTGATCTCTTGTAATTTAGAATGTATTCAGTGAACAATATGGTGATAATAATATTTATTTGTATTTAAATTTATTAAACTTTAATTATTTTCATAATTGTTTACTACAAAAATCCTGTAAGTTGTTCCTTGTCATATGAATGTATGATATAATTATACAAAAAATGAATAGTACTGAAATACACTGACAATAAACACTGCCAAACAATTTATTTTACAATAGTGATTATGACCTCAAGTGTTCTTTATAAAATAAGTTTAATTTTTTAAAAAGTGCATTAATTTCAATTCTATGGATTTATTATTCCATTCATTGTAGACATGTTTAGGTATATTATTCTGGCATTGGCATCCATAAATTACGTCACACGTTAACGGGAAGGGAGATGGCAGACAAACTGTGACATTGTATGACAGTTGGGATAAGACATTTCATGATTTTATAATTTCTAAGTGTAAAATATATGACGTGACACTAGGTAGGGGGATCTCATTAATGTGACCAGCTGTGACAAGGTTGAGTCTATAATCGCGTGACTTTAATTTATGGATGACCCCCTGATCTTTAAAAAGCCAAATTTTATATCACACTATATTCCAAATTTTGAATTTTATATTTTTTATAACAACTATAATTTATCCTCTTGAAAGTATTATGTAATCATTTTGAAATAAACATATTCTTACATAATAAAGTTTTAATGAACCATGTCCTCATATATAAGAATGTCAAACTATATACAGCACGGATGTGAAAAGTCGTCGTTCAAGACATTTAATTGAGTGGCGGAACTTAACGCCATTTTTATCTCTTTACCAGAGCGAGGAAATGAAAATCATTTATTAGCCCGAATGGAAATAGAACCTACAACTGTCGCGTTTACAGTCAGAAGCTGTGTTGTTGTTGTGTTGTGCCCTCAACTATTTAACTTTAAGAAAGTTTGACCTTATAATTAAAAATTACGTGTTTTGTAAGATTTGTCCACATTGCTAACTCCATGGGAGGGTAACAATAAAATACAATAAATATTTCGATGTTTTATTCGAAAGAAGTGTGCTAAGATACGTAATTCGGTGAGAGGCGATTATTAAGTACATCACAATATAATACAAAAATAAAAACAGTTTAAAAAAAATTATGATTGTATCAATTATGTCATTAATTGCCTTATTATTAAAGCACCACATAGTACCTCCTCTGAAACGCTGGGTGCTTATTACGTTTAACCCTTAAATTCGTTACAATTTCGGAATCAAATTATATAAATAAATTATTTATAATGTTTTCAAGAGTGTTTATTGTATGATTACAAATAAATAAAAACATAATGAACGAGCTTAAATTATAATATTGGAGTATATTTTTTAAAGTATACAGATTTACTAAAGATACAGACAAGACAGGGTGGAAGTGTCAGCACCACATTAAATGAAACCACAGTTTTAACTACTCTATAAAAGCCTAATATAATTCAGAAAAAAATAAATTCCCAAAAATGAAAAAGTTTTTTTTTCAAACAAAATAAATAATAAAATTGCCATTTTAAAACAAAACGCCATTTGTAAGGATGACGCACGCACACATAAACCTATCAAAGGAACACCGCCGCACACGCCTCGTATCGAGTCGTATGTATTGCCGATAAAGTTCAAAGTTGTTTAACCTTTAGTAGTATTTTTGTAGTAGTAAGTGTTTATGTTATTAGGATCTATACGTAATCGCGTCACACGAAATACAGGTATGGATAAAAATCGTGAAATGAAAAAAGAATCTTACGTCCAAACTGTTGAGGCATCTTGATTAATTTCTTTAGGTATAGGTTTGAAATATTTTACCCTATATGCTGTTTCCGTAAATGGAGCGCTGCCTCTTCCACCCTGTATAATATAATCAATGAAAATGAAAATCAAGTACAATTAACTAGAATTACTATTATTCAGTCTATAAAATGTAAAACAATTTCACACAGAAAAATCTTAATAACACAACTCTAAGGCAGACTTTATATGGAAGTATTTGATATTTATGCAGTACCAGTTGATAAGTTGATTTGCATACATACTTTTTTATCGTAATTAGGATAAGGATTGTTTTTATATAAGGTGAATAAATTATTAAATCGACTGATCTTTAAATACTTATTATAATAAAACGTATAAAAATTTGAACATAGCGGGAATTTGAACCTGCGCCTTTTGGAAACCATCCAAGCGCTCTGACCGCTAAGCCAAACGTTCTTATCAAGCTGCGTCGTAGTTGTTATACGCTTGTTACAACATATTTATGTTACGATAGATCTTTAAAAACCAAACTAAATAACTTCTATTAAGTACCTAATTATGATTAAAAAATACGTACGCAAGTTCATTTATTAAATATATTAAATGATTTACGCCCTGGTAGTCATTTCTTTTATTTATATACTAAGAAGTAAAAATAACAAAAGTTGGTTTAAAGAAGAAAAAATAAAACATGTATAAATAAAATAATAATTGCAATTTTTTGTAGCTATTATTCAATATTACCCAACATTGAACATTTGTACTAAAATGTGATTTTACTTATTCTATGGATATATAAATTGAATTTATTATTATATTGTAGTATCTAGTTTTAATTGTGATTAAATTTGTGTAGAAGTGTTAGATTAAATGCATTTTGTTATTAAATATCTAAATTAACATATTATTAAAGAAATGTTTATATTACATTACGATACCCACATTCGAAGGTACATCAGGAGTGATATTTTGTTTACGCAAAATACGTATTGTTTGTGAATTACAAATAATTACTTTATTATAACGAGCATAAGTTTTATTTTCTTAACATAACAAAAATCTCATCAGAATTAATCACAAACAAATTATTAATATAACTAACTGTCACATATAATGTCAGTAAAAAATATATGAATATTATTAAGGTGTCACAGACCACTGGCAAGGGCTCTTTTAATATCATTTAATTTACAAATCTATATAAAATGTTTCCCTTCCAATTATTTTAAAATGTCAATCAATTTAAATATAAAATCACAACTAAATATAGCCTCAAACAAAAATGTCACATTTTTATTGTTTCACGCTGTATCCCGCATATAAGAGAGTAAGCATAGAGGCAACCTAGGGTTAAAACACTCTGTTCCCCACGCACCATCCAATTTTCGAGAATTCGCATGTTGAGATCAGACCGTGGAAATGATAATAATTCAATCTTCCGAGTGGGAATCGAACCCACAAAACCATCACTATTGCAATGGACGCAAAGTTTTACAAATATAAAATTTCACATAACATACACTGGTGTAATATCATTTAAAAAAAATAAAATCATCATAGGTCATCATACTATATGCAAAATTTATTTAAATAAATGCCGATTTAATACTGGTATCATATAGTAAACACATTATAGTGTTATTTTAAAAAATGTCTAACAATATAAAAAATATCGATACAGTCACACTGTTACCACTTTCACATCAAAGTTCAAGGCATCCCTTCAGTCTATCCAATCCAGAACATTCTATAACCAACTTATTCCCTATAATATTAATATTTATAATATAAGTACATAATTATATGTATAATATGTATGATATTTAATTATACATTAATATGTTTTAAATTGATAAAGTGTTTGTCTGAGTATAAGTAAACTAATTTAAGTTAAAATGTTAGAAAGGAGAAACAAAACTAAATTTATAAATGTGTTCAGGCCATCCATAAATTAAGTCATATGAATTGCATGTCCATTTTGACCTTGCACCTGTCCTTGTCACACACTTGTCACCTTTTCACGTACACGACGTGTGACGTCACACATTTTCAAATGTACACCTAAACATTATTAAATTAAAACAGCAGCAGCATTTCATTAATTTTTAACCCCTTTTAACTTCTAAGGTAATTTATGGATGGCCTCAAAGGGCTGCAATTTTTTTCACATTAATTGTTTTATATAATATCTTTCAAACACACCCATATTCATACCAAATGGCGGTTTCCTTTGAATTTTCAGGCTTATCGCTTCTACTCGCTCTTTTATCACGCATTTCCTCCCGGTCCAAGTTATCATCTACAGAGCGCGATTGTTCCGACATTGGCCTATGGTTTTCTATAGGTCTTTCGTTTTGACAGGCACCGTCACCTATCACTGTAGATATTCTATTATAAACTAAATATGTTGGATTTTCTTTAACTGGAGTACTTTGGGGTTTGTTGTTTATATTGACTTCTGGGTTGTCGTCAGCCAAGTACACGGTTCTGCGAGTACCGGCTGTTCCAAACACAGGAGATGGGGTCGATGCTGTAAAAAAAAAAGCATAGAGAAATCAGCATTTCAAAGCGTCTTACAGGCACAAATTTCAATTGATACACGATGAAAATATATATTAGAAGCTTTTTTTAGGTTTACACGTGCTACACACTGCAGAGAAAAGTGTCAAGTCACTTCGTTTTCCATTTTTCCTGAACCATTGACACAATCCACCTGAATTCGATATATTGCGTTTTGAGTAGCAAAACTCAGTACCGCGTTTTGTATGGCCAGAGAGGGTAAATAAAAATAATTAATTTCCCTAGATAGGAAGCGAATCTGCAACCATCGCTTATAACCAGATACGGTTCCGTTGTGTCTTGGCGGGCTCTAAATTAAGTATTAAACATTTGTATTATACATATAGGTATTTTGTAAAAATTTAAATTATACCTGCTGGTAAACTAGTTTCGCCTTCTATTCCTTGAAAGCTGTTTCTGTGAGTGGGTGGTACAGCTTTATGTGGTCTTCGCCGTAAAGAAGCTCTTATAAGGGCATCATCCCCACCTCCACTATGAATAGAGGCCGAAGATAATCTCCTAACGAAATTACCCTCATTCATTCTTATTGGGTCAAGACTATGAATCGATCCCGACATATCTATGTCGGATTTCTTTAGCAAGCTATCGTCAAACCGTCTACTAAAACTTGAGTCACTATGTCTTGGCGATTCGACACTTGGATTAGATGATCCTTGGTCTGGATCAGAATTTTTCGACAATTTCTCCAAGTCCTGACTTCCAGGATCTGATTCACCCGACTCAGATCCTGCCAAAGTTAACTGAGACTTTGATCGATTTGCATCCTCAATTCTCTTATTGCTCCTTGACGGAACTTTGTTTATTAAATCGGTACCGGCTTTCCGCACTCTCTTTACAAATGACGCACCAAAACCACGCCTTTTAGTTGTGCAATTATCAAGTTTTTTATAATGTTCCATAATCTTTTCTTCTAATTTCTCCTTTTGACGGCATAAAGCGTTAACTCTGTCAGCAAACATTTTTTCCTCTTCGTGGTAATGTTGTTTGTCCTTTAACGAATGCGCTAATAATTCGTGATATTGCGTTAATAGTTGCGACACATGATCCATTAAAGACCTTCTATCAGCATCCAAACTTTTGTTCATTTGAATTAACATTTCGCAATGTTGATTAGTTTTACTTATTTCTAACTCTAAACTGGTGATCACTTCTGTTTTAGTATTAATTTCACCGGATATTTCAGTGTTTCTTAATTTTAATTGTGCAACTTCACTCCTAATGTTTCTATATTCCTCTTGCATATTTCTATATTCGTTTTTCAGTCTGTCACTGGCAGTGAATAAATTTCTGAAGTCTTCTTTTAGTTTTGAATGTTCAGCTCGAAGATTCGTTAGATTTCGCGATTCTATTTTTAGATTTTCTCGCTCTAATTCAAAATCAGAAATTTTCTTTTCGTATGTAGTCAATTTTTCTTTTAGTTCTCTATTTTCTAGTTTTAAATCTCTTATAGCTGCCTTCACAGGTTCTTTTTCGCTTAATAACATTTCATACTCTGTATTTAGTTGCTCATGGAGTGTTTGTAACGCTACCTGATCTCTTAACAAATTATCTTGTTTATCTTTTAGTACTTCTAATTGTTTGATTATTTCTTCTTTTTCTGCTGCCAATTGACTATTAGCAAGTTGTAAAGTCATTTGTTGTGAAATTAGAGAGCCATTTTGGGAATTTAATGTTGCTACATTAACCTGAAGTTTTGCATTCTCTGCTTGACTATTTTCGAGAGACGCTTGTAAAGCGGCTAAATCTGCCGTTAATTGCTCTATTTGAGGATTCGTCACATTATCATCAATTTCAGGTTTTTCCTTATTATTACAATTACAAGAAACCAATTTCAGGAAATTACCTTTTGCAGCTATTTCTGAAACTAATGTCTCGTGATCAATGTTAGTAATTATTTTTTCTAATAACTCTTCAACACTGACATCTTTAGATAAAACATCGGACGTGTTGATTCCCAGTTTATCCATACAATTTCTAAGTTTGTCGAAATTAACCTTTTCTAATATAAGATCTTTTTGAAGCGTTTGTATTGTTTCCGTATCTACTTTTTTACTTGATTTCAATTCTTGTGTTTTTTGTTCCAAATCTTGAAGACGACCACTTAAATTTTGGTTGATTTCTATTTGTCGGGTTAATCTTTCGATTTCCTTATTTTTAAGTTCTATTTCTGTTGTAATAGTGTCAAGGGTTACATCTTTTTCTTCAACTGCTTCTCTTAATTTTGTTACTTCTCTTTGTAGATTGTGTGTTTCTTTTTCACTGTATGTCAGTTTTGTTTTGAGTTCTTCAGTTTGTATTATAAAGCGAGTGACTTTTTCGGCTTCAGGTTTTACAGCGTTTAACTCTTTAGTCCTCGAGTCTAGTGTCTTTTCGAGGTCGTCAGCCCGTCTTTGTATGGAATCACATAGCATTTGAATCCTTTGTTTATCTTTTGTTAAAGATTCTAAATGTCTTTCGAAATCTTGCAGTTTATTTTTTTCAGAATCTCTATCAATGGATTGTCTATCAATAAAAGTTTTTTGGTTATCTAAAGAATCTTGTAATTTTCGGTTTTCTTCTAAAGCATTTTTAAAGACATCTTCCAATTCCCTGTTCTGTTGTTTGAACCTGTTGCAATTTTCTTGTAATTGTTCACATTTTAGCGCCAAACGTTTCTTTTCTTTTTCTAATTCTAGTACTTTATCGCTACTTTCTAATAAGGACTGCTCTCTAAGACTATCTATAGTTGATAGGAGTCTTTTGTTTTCTAATTCTAATTTTAATGCTCGAGCTTGAGCATTACTAGTTAATTGTTCGGATAAACTATTTTCACCAGATTCTAAAGTATTTTCGCATTCGTTGTCAGTGTCTAAATTGCTATTATTACTTTCACTCAAAACGGATCTAGTAATATATTGCAAATGGTTGTTTTCTTCAATGAGTTCTTGAATCTTTTGTTGATCTGCATCTCGTTCCTGTGACATGAAACCAACAAAATTCATCATTAAATTGAAATTATCCCTTATATATAATATTTTGTTATTATCTTTCATTTTCGATGGCTAACGTTATGTATTTGGACAATAAAAAATACTCAAATGTCTAATGTTAAATCTTTTCATTTTTTTCTATTGAATTACAGATTTAGAACTGGTTACACGCTTATGTCGCTGCACTACGACAGCCTCATTTATTATTTTTAAAATAGTGTGTGGAAGGGTATGGACCAAACGTCTGTAGAGCATTATCAGTGAAAAATTCAATAAAAAAACCTTTGACTCACCAAAGCGATGTCATTGGCTTCCCTCTTTAACTTTATCATAGCCGCTTCAAGTGACAAACACTGATCGGCCCTTTTGCGAGCCCTCTGCAACTGTTCCTCTAAGGCATCTCTTGTTTCCATTAAAGCTTTATTATCTTCACGTAATTCTGCCACACGCGTTTTATAATATTCCGCGTCAGCTAAACGTTCGCGATATCTTAATATTTCTTGTTCCAATCTGAAATTTATATTGAGATTTATTAAGTTTAGTTTACTAGTTTTAGTTTATTTAAGTTTGGATTGTAAACTATAATTTACGATAACCAGAATAAAAGGCTTATTATTATAATTATAAAAATCGGAAATTAATAAATAAGAATATATAAATTTCGGAGCACAGCTAGCAGCAACAGTAATAATTAGAAATACTGAAACGTTAAAAAAAAAAACTAAGAAACTTATTAAAATCCCGCCGTATATTACTAACATTGTATAATTTAATTGGAATATACTAAAATACCAGAAAATAACTTCAGAACACTTTAATAAAAGCCTTCAGATGATTAAAGAGATACACGTGTAATCCTAAAAGACAGTTTCAATAAGATAAATAGAATAAGACTATAGGTTTAATTATTCAAAGACTAACTGAAACAACTCCATAGAGGTGGTCATTATCAATTATTTTTACCCTACATTGCTTAGTCCGTAGTTTTACTATTTTCGAGTATATCTCGAAAATCGCCATACAACCTTATTTTAAGGAATATTAAAAAATAATATAATGCAATATAAATAATATCTCCAAATCTATAAAATAATTAAACTCCTATAAAAAAAATGGTTTTGTTACTACAAGCAAATATTTTTTTTTGTATTTTTGGGACGTAGATACTCAACTATGAAAACTTTTCCACGCAAGATTTACATGCATTTGTTATAAATAATGTTACTTTTTATAATTTGGAATGAATTAATTTGGAATTAAGAACTGACTTTATAACTCATGGGCCACAATAGCAGAGTGACGCCTAACAAGTACTTAGTATTTTGGCCGAAACCGAAACTATGGCCGAACCTACGATTATTGGCCGAAACCGAATCTTCGGTCGGTCACTAAATAAGACCTATAAGAGACATGTCTCTCCAGGATAATAAGCAACTTACGGATGTAATGTATCAAACATAACAGTTGCTTATTTTTATTTACACAAACAAAAATAATAATAAACATGAAAATTTTGATGTTGCTCTATAAAAAAATATGGCGACGAGCGCTTCGTCTACAACCTTCTTGGATATATGACGCTCGGGTTGGACTTCCAAGTCTACTGTAATACGTTTTATTAGCTTCACATTATAACCCACACACAGCCTGACGTGTGTGGGATATAATGATAGGCAGAGTAAGCCAAGCAACCTAGTGTTAAGATACTTCGTCCTCATCTCATTACCCACTTTCTGCTAAATTCTTTGCCTCGTTGCAAAAGCGAAGAAATGAATATTTTAAACATTTTATTCATTCGGGTGGGAATTGACCGCACAACCTTCGTTTTTGCAGTCGCAAGTTTGATTGCGCTACACCACAACGTTTGTACATATTTAATGGAAACACCTTTCACATCTCTCTGCCTTTTCTCTTAAAGCATCAACTTCATCTCTATAGCCGGTTGCTTTTCTTGCCTCGTTGAACCATTCTTGACTGTCTGTACGTAATTTGGCCAGAACTAGTTTCGTGTGTTCGAGCTCTTCCCTGCATTCTGATAATTGTTCTGATTTTTCTTCTCTGTAAGCATTTCATAAGTTTTTTTTTATTTATCATCACGATGAATCCCGCAAGACAACATACGCAGAAGGAAGAACAAATAACTACATGCAGTTCCCCATTTTCCGCCAAATTTCCGACATTAAGTGCTTAGTGGCGGAACTCAACGCCGCGGTCAATGGTTTGTTACCAAAGCGAGGAAATGAGAATATTACATTTCATAATTGTTACATAAATAATGAATTTATTTCTTCATTGATTTAGTAATTATTAACATTATTTCCAGACCATCATAGATTATGATGCTATTGCATGCATTATGTACAATATATACCCGTATTTACTGAGTTTCTTGGGCAATGTCAACTTTAGGCAATTTATCTAGTTGACGTTGGCAATTTGTTTTTAACCTTCATCTCACACATAGGGTAGGCAGAGGAATATAGTGTCAAGACACTCCGTTCCACCGTTCCGTTTATTTCCGCACGAAAACAAAATTCGGCGGAAGTCAAAGCCGCACTTTGTCTTATCAGATCATCGAAATTAAAATAATCTTTTCCCCTGAGTGGGAGGAGACTGAACTAGCAACAATCGCGTTTCCACCTCGCCGCAATGGCCTGCCTCAAAATGTGCATTACACTGTATTTGACACAAACCAAAAGTTTATTTTAAATAATGAAAAACATAAATTTAATCATCTTTAAATTAATTTCTCATATAAATACACTTTTGAAAGATTTTAAAAGTTAAAACACTTACAGTTCCTGCCTCTGTTTTCTCAATCTGGCCTTCCAGTCTGCTAGTTCCACAGCCAAATGCTGACTTTCGCCATTACTCTGATTAACACTTTGTGTAGATCTGCTTTTGCCATTTTTATTTTCCGTTTCGTTCTCGCACAAGCCTTCATTAAGTGCTAGAGTGGCCCAATTTTGTAAATAATGATCACGCTCCTTTGCTAACCTTCTCATATGGTTAAACATTGTAGGTGATTGAAATAGATCTATTGCGTCTGGTGTTAATACTACAGTTTGCATGTCTGTTACCTAAACATAAAATGTTTTATGTAATACGAGTTATGGCACGCGACTTCACTTATGTGGACTATAAAATATAAAATGCCTAGAGTGTAAAAAATCTTTTCTTCTATTCCTGTAGAATTTTCAAGAAATTGTCTCTTAAATTTATTTATTTATTGACCATCGTATTATTTTTATTTATTAACCAAAAAACTTTTATGTCAAATTTTAGCTTTCGAAGCCATTTACTTTTTATATAAAATCATAGAAGCTATTGACTTCCAATCTCCATTCAGGTCAATATTAGCTAAATAAATTATGTTTTTGTAGTAATATCTGAATTAATATTATTAATTAATAATTATTAATTAATAATTAATAATTATTAATTATTAATTAATAATTATTAATAACCCGTGAATTATACAAAAGCATTGAAAAAATATATATATTTCATATTAAATTCTAAAGCCAAGATCAACACCTCTGAAGTCTATAAACATGAGTTTTATATAACAAAAATGAATATAACATAAATTAAATAAATAAAGAAATTTCACTTCGATAATTAAAAAGTATTATGTCACACTATAAATGCTCCCATAAAATTTCATTTGACAGACATTTATGAGTAAAATTTCCATATGTTGCTTTAATTGGGTTATTTCAAAGTGTTTATATAACATGTTAATAATGAATGGTGTGGTATATTGATAAAAACTCTTTATAATCATACATAAATCATCATAGAGTACTTAAATGCTTAGTATTCATTTACACATGTGTTTACTTTTATGGATTTGTTATGTAGGTAAGTCAAGGTCTATGTAACACATTAGTCTTACTGTGGCATACATTGCCTAAACTGTTTCCTTTCGTGGAAAGATTAATGATTAAACCTTGAAATATGAGTTCATCTTAAACATTTAACTTATAATTTAACTAAAACTAAGCCTAAGAGACTTTTTCATAAATAGCTCATATTTAATATATCTTTAAGATAAAATTTGCAATTTCACTTTGAAGGCTTTTTTCGCAAAGCAGTCTAGAGAGAACTTAGTGTTAAAACACTCCATTCCCTACACACTGTGCAAATCCACATCTTTTCAGTCAGACACTGTACTACTGTGCCACAATGGAGATATAAAATTACAAAAACTACACTGGATATACAATTTGTATATCAGTAGATTGTTAATGTTCTTATAGAGCCCCTATATGTGATAAGACCCCTATGACTTCGATAGATAGTGACAAGCAACAACACTTTTACACATAAACATTTAAATGAGCATAAAAATGTTACCAAAAGAACAAAATCGTAGGACAACTTAGCGCAGCGGCATAACATGTGAATTATGTGAATGTAAACATGACGCTGTTGTGTTTTCATTTCCCCACTCTGATAATAATACAATGTATGAGTTCTGACGTGGAGAATTTAGTGTCTTAAGTTTCTGTCCCCTATATGACGCTATATGAAGGAAATAAATAAGAATATTAACAAGACAAACCTGTTTTATACATTCCACAATATTATGCTGCAAATCAACATCCAGTTCTTTAATTCTTGTGATAAATATTTCTTTATTAGGACACTGTACTGCCGCTCCTAATAGAAGGAGACTCAAAAGTTTCATATTTTCCAATCCTTCCCTTGATTCTGGTGCTTTTCCTAAGCAAATAGACTCCGGGACAACCAATAATGTCATCCCTAATTCTTCATCATACAAAGCTTTCAAATTTTTTACAATAGCATCAAAGTTCTTGACCCTACCGAGGAGTAGGGCTTGATCTTCAAGACCAGTCAATTTAGTTATATGAAAGGAAGGTTCTGGATCAATCTGGAGGTAGATATGGTGCAAGGTGTCTCCATTGAACAGAGACGAATACTCCTTGATACTTGTGGCATCGGGAAGACATGATTTTAGCTGTTTAAAACATTTTTTCAATATTATTATTGTATTCTCAAGATTATATAATATGTTTTTAATAACATGTTAATACTTAAATAAGCATCTAAAGCAATATTATGTAACAAAACTAATTTTAATATTTATAAGTAAATTTATTCAATACATTGGACTGTTGTAATGCAGTGGCACGGTATCTGCTTTTAACACTGACAATGGTGGGTTTAATTCCCATTCAGGGGAATGATTTAGTTTCATTTGTTTTCGACAGACTTCGTTCTGGTAACAAGATTCTATCACTCATCATGCAATTTCTAAAAAATAGGATGGTGCATAGTGAACAAACAGTCTTAACATAAGGTCCTCTCAGCCTAAACTTGTATATGTGGGATACAGAGTGAAACCAAAAAAAACTAATAGAAGATACATAACAAATGTGAAAGTTTAATCTTCTTGCTTATAATTTTACAAAAGGAAAACAAAAGATCAATATCTAATTAATGTAACTCAAGTCTGAGAAGATATAAAGAAAAGAGGTCAAGTTATGGTATTGTTTATAACAATGTCTCTTTTAACATTTTTTTCTTAATATTATTATTCATCATTCATTTATTTTAGAATTAGAAACTTAATTGACATTTATGTATATTAAAAAATAATTTTAAACACTGTCTGGAAATTAATATATTTTTTTTAAGGTAATCAGTAAAGCTTAGTTATATTTTTGAATATCAAAACAGTAAATATACACATATTAACAAATTATTGTCAAAAAGCTTGCGTTTTCGTAGTTAAAAGCTTTGCACACAGTGTAAGCGATGTTGTATGGCTATTTTAACTTAAAGTTGCACCTATAAATAACTCACACACATTCACATATGTACAATATTCTAAAGAACAATGAATTAAATAATACGATTAATTACATGTAACGCATTATGTATTAATATTTTATGCCTAATTCTAGTACTCAGGGCACGGATGGTTGATCACTCACCCACGAAACAAGAGGTCCGTTCAAAAAGTCTTCTATCTCTGTAGCAGATGCGGCCATTCTAGTCAAGTGTTAAGATGAACCCACTATATTTTTTTGGTGTCGCCTGCATAGCATGGTATAGAAAAAATATTTGAAATAAAGACGAACTAAAAAGTTACTAAACATCGGCAATAAAATACTAAGACCCCTCGTAGTATATGTGCAAACACCGTAACACGATTTGACAATTTGATGATATATTGACAAGGAGATGACATAAATGCAGTTATTGTGTTCTTTATTTTTGCTGCAAATACAAAATGAAAAATTTAAGTTGTAAAATACTTACAATTGAGAAAAAAGACTCGAATACAAATGTAATATTACGTTTTTCATAAATAGTTATAAAATCGAATGAAAAATTAATTTAACAAAACGATACCGAACGGAATTATTTAGAAGTTTGCCAACTTTAAGAATATACGTTTCATTCATACACTTGTTGACGGTGACGGTGTTTTGCAAGTTGCAAATATTCAATTGACTTATAATTTTTTATCAATAATGAATTGAAATTTATTATTTATTAATTGGCATTTACGATATTTTATTATTATATATTAAATAAATCTGAAATAAAATATTACTATTTGTAAATTTCTAAAAATGTTGAGATTAAACATATTATGAGGAATGTTGCGGCAATTATTATCTAACTAAAATCAAATACAAATAATACTGAGACATTTCTATAAAAATTGATTTCTGATTTATAATTTTGCCTGTTGTGATTTATTGACAACACATAACTTTTGTTCGATACAGAACAGTTAAATTATTTTTAATTTTCTAATAACTTAAAAATGTCTACAAAAATGTTTACAAAAACAAATAAAGTGCAATTTCAAGATCAGCAACTTGATGATTACGTTCTCGAGGTATCTTTGAGCCTTTAAAGTAATATTGATGAGAGTACATTATTTATTAAATAGAAATTTTTTTTTTTTAGAATTCCGTTCTTAAAAGTAAATTACAGAGCAAAATTGATGCCCTGTCTATTATGAGTAAAGAATTGGACAAATGTAGTATGGAACGAGATAAATATAAAATATTGGTGGAACAGTTAAAATATAAGAAAAATTTGCAAAATAAAACAAACAGTTGGGATGGTTTTACACCAACAAATATAAGTGGTAGTGAAATATTAGCACAAACAAAAGAACATAACAACATGTTAAAAGTAGAAGTACGTTTTACATTACATTTACTCCATATTTAAATATCTAATTATGTTTTTCTTATCATCATCACACTTCATTCCACATATAGTAGGCTAGGCATGAAGCACCTATTGTGAAAATATTCCATACTCAGCTTCCTACCAAAATCAAGACAATATATGACAAATTGTCTAATTATTTTCATTTGACCATATGGGTGAAGCCACAGGTAGTTTATAATAAATTTTAATCTTGCATTTTAGGTGGAAACATTAAAAAGTAAACTTGAAGAAGCAAACGGTGATATTCTGGCTTTGAGGAAACAAATGCAAAAAGGTCAAAGCCTTGAAGAATTGAACGGAAGTAGAAAAATATATTTAAATTCTAAAGTAGATTTTGAGCAAATGGTGCATGAACTTGAAAAAATACAGAAAAAAGTATGTCTTACTTTACATATTTTTTTTATAAAGCTTTTGATATATGGTGTTAGAGAGTGATGTTTTTTAGCTTCACTCTGTATCCCCCATGTAGCAGAGTAGGAGCCTAGGAGTCTAGTGTAATGACGCTATGTCTCCCACTTTCTGCCTAATTTTCAAGGCATCGTATGTGTGGCAAGTGGCAGCACTTAACACAGTGCTCACAGTGCTCACCCTGAACACCAGAATAAAGAAATTAAAATATAAAATATTTTATTTTCTTAAATGGGAATCAAACCCATAACCTGTCACGCTTACAAGTCACATAAAATAATGCCTATAATTTTTGTAAGTATAGTATGAATATACAATAATTTAAACTTTTTTGTAATACAAGGTAATCCAAATATGTAAATTAAAACACCTAAATTTCTTGGTATTGTTGGTTTACACACAAGTTAAATAGACAATTGTTTTGGTTGGTATCTATTTGAGTTGTAATTAAAAATAGAACGGAGCATAGCAGCTAAAACAAGTAACTAAAATGTAGAAGGATTTCAACCCTTAGTCATAAAATTAAATGAAATTATATGGAATCACACTGCATTATAAATAGCAAGTATATAATATATTTTTTTTAATACAGTACCAACAAATCCAACTGGACTATAGAGCTACATTAGATGAGAAAGAAGAATTGATATCAGATCGTGATTATTACAAGAGTAAAGTACAGCGTTTGAATCATCAAATAAGTTTCATACTGTCTAATAGGGTAAAATCACAAGAAATTGACCAACCAAAACCAATTGTTGACATAGATGCTTTATTGACAGAAAATAAATATCTACATGAAAGAATTACACAATTGCAAGTTGAAAAAGAAATTGTTAAAAGAACTTTGACCAAGTATAAGGTATTTAATATTTGTTAATGTTTTCTATGCTTCACCTTTGTCCCACATATAGCAGGGGAGGCCGAGAGAGTGTTATGTCAACATAACACTGTGTGTTAATGACATTGTGTGTTTATTGGTGGAAGACACCACACAGTAAATATCTCTTCACACTGTATCCCGCAATTGACAGGGTAGACAAAGGGAACCTTATTGTTAAGACACTCGATTTCCCACTTTTAGTTATTTAATAAAAACATCAACTTACCTTGATCAATAAGAACAGTAATTATGACAATTTTTTTATGAAGAGTTATTGGTGGATCAAAGGTACACCCATTTGATGGGGGTAACTTTGACAGAAAATTCAGATTTTCTTCTATACTGATGTATTTTAAAAGGTTTTTTTGACTGTCTATGGGTAAAAGGTTCATAAGTGAAGGTTCATACTAATAAAACAAAAAAACTCTTAAAATGTGCCTTAAATTTTAAGACATAGTGTAAAATATTGCTTATATGTGTAAAAGTTACCCAGATTGACTGTATATTAATTAAATGTTTACCAAATAATGTTAGTAATTTATATCAATTTTTTTCAGTCATTACTTGATAAAAGAAGCAAAACTGACCCATTGATACTTAAGAAAGGATTTTCTGATGTGATGACTCAAAAACAAGGTAAATAGATATATTATTTTATTTTTATAAAATGTTGTAAATCTTTAAATTTTGTACATTATGAATCTAGCCCATAATCGATCGAGTTCCTAAACTAGGAATCGAACTCACAGTCGTAGTCGTTTATAGGCGACGGTCCACCCGACTCGCCCCTATCCCACGCCCTTGACTTTATTACGTAACAACAATGTATTATTGTTTTTATTGAGGAATTTACACTGTACATAAATACTTATGTTATATTGAAAAAAAAAATGTTTTGACCACCGTTTTTTTTTAATTCTAGTTCGAGACTTCTTGGATATGAATTCCAAAACTGGTTTTAAAAGGAGTTCTGCTGCAGAATTGAAATCATTATGTCTTGGTTTGTTCGAGGCGTTAAATGACAAATCAATTGCTCTTCAACATCAGAGAAAAACTAATCAGTAAGTTAAATTATATTTATAACTCATGAGAACCAAAATGTTTTAAATAATATTTATAATTTTCTAATTTTTGTATTTTTTTACAGTATTGAGGACATTGTTTGTTACATGTTGAAAGTCAACGCCGCACTTTTTCATACCAGAGCGGAAATAATAATAATTGAATTACAATCATTTCCCTCAGTGAAGAACGAACCCGCAATTACGTAATACAGTTAGACGGTGTTCCACTCCGTTACGGTTGCATATTTTAATTTTTCATAAATAAAAAAAACCATTGCATTTCGGATGTAATATATAATTGCTACATAATTATTTTTTAAATCTCACGTGGGAAATAATATCTAGCGGGGAAGGCAGATATAACTTCGTGGTAAACCGTTCTCCACTCCCCTTGTTTAGAAAACATTGCGTATTGTGTGCCGGAACTCAACGCCGCGCTTTGCCTTTTACGAGAGAGAAGCAGATAAATTAAAATAATTAATTATTCCCCTGGGTGGATTCAAACAAACAATCGTCGCGTTCACAGTAAGACGTTGTGCCGCTATGCTATTACTATTAACGTTGATTTTTATTTTAGAATTTTAGCGAACCGCATAACAGAGTTAGAAAAAACATTAGAGAGTTGGTGCAACGGCCAAAAGTGCATTCCGATCTTTCCATCACAAATGTTGATTGAAGACGTATTGAATGATTCATCATCTATGAAATCCGATGAATCCAAAGAAAAGTTAGATCATAACTATACAAACAAAATAACATATACCGATAGTGATGAAGAAATAAATAAGAGTAAAGAAGATCTATTAGAAGTTAATTGTGAAAATGGCAGTGAAGTAGGAAGCTTGTCTTCGAAAATAATTTTACCGGAAGAACTCCAAGAATTGGTTAGAGAAGCTATTGCTGAAATGAAATCAAATCCTTAAGAACAAAATAGGTAAATTAATATCGAGGCCGTTGTGTCGCAGCAGTAGCGGGGTCGATTCCTATTGTTTTTTTTTTATTATAACACATTCCTTTAAATATAATGTTGTTATAGAATCTATATGCCATATTTTTTTAATTTCATGGTTACTATTGTATAAAATTTATTATTATCCTAGTAAAGTTACTATTTTTCATTAACTTTAGCTAAATATATTAATTTCATAATTTTTTTTTATTAAGTTTTATTTATAAGAAATTATATACAGAAAGCTTTATATTTACCAAAGATCATTGCAATTGTTCTAGTCTATTTACTTAATTAATTTATATCTACGAGTGTAATTTATTATAAATAAATGTTATTGAAGTACAAAAAAAAAATTATTTAATTAAATAAAACACCATGTATACATTCAGTCTTTTATTTATTAGAAAAATATAACATTTAGCAAGACTAAAACATTTGCCTTTTATACACATTAGGTAATTGTTGATATCTTACTACGAAAATACATTGTTTCTCATCTAAATCTACAAGTTATTAATCTGGGTAGTGAAAATATAATTTATGAACAATATCCACAGTTAATATGTACATTTATCTTTTAATAACTTTTAAGTTATTTATAATTACATGAAATTTAGTATATAGTTAGTATAAAATTTGATGGTAACAATAGTATTGCAAGTGCAAAAACACACATTTAAGATATACCAAACATCGAGATACTTAAAATGAAAAACTTATATGAAAATGATATGAAAAAGAAGAAATTGATTAATTTATGGCCGAAATTATTAACTTTCAAAAGTTGTCTCAAAAATCTAACTGAAATTATTCAGAAGTAACAGATAATCCAAAATGATTGACAATATTACATCTGTAATATCCGCAAAAGCATATAAAGACCCGCCGAATAGATTTAGTGTAGCCAGAAAAAGTTACAATTAGAAACTAATTATTTAACTTCGATTAATGTCATTGTAATGTTTAAACATGACAATTTTGAATTTTATTGAACTTACATAACATTTGTAACTTGATACTTTTTATACTTTTTTCAACCGAGCGTTGAATATGTCTATGATTAATATAAATAAGAAAATTACAAGAATACTCTATCTTAATAAGTTTTAGAGTAATACAGCCCGACAAGGACTTTATGCATTATTGTAAGTTAGCGCGTTCACTTGCACAGAATGCTTAATTTAGATACCTACAGAGGCGGTCCCGCTCACACCGCACGCTACCCCGCGACACGATCATGATCCTGAAGTACAGTAGAGCGTTTTTTTTTTTCGAATGGACTTTATTGCTGTTGACCTGGACCGGTCTTGACAGCGTCATCGGGCGGGGAGGGCCGAGAGTAGCTCGGACCTGAAGAAAAAGTACGAGCTTTGACGAACGATCGTGAAGTGTTGGCGATCGCAGGGGTATACCCTGCGTACGCTTATCAAGGGGGAAAGTAACGCCGAACTTCTCATATCGAATATTATGCACTCAACTGTATATGCCCTAGTTTAACTCGTGGTAGCTAACTTCATACAGTATTTGTCGGGGTATATTATGCACAACAAATAAACATAGTAATTTTACTTTGATATAAGCATATGTATGACTATCGTGATTAATTAACCTAATAGAGTATAACTATAACAACATTTTGTTGATTACAAATAAGTTAAATATAATATGTTAAATACAACTCGTGTATTATTTTAAATGCAATAGAATGGACGAAACTCTCAAATTTACATAGTAATGATTTTATTTATTAAAAGTAGTAGTGAGTAACACAGTAATTGAAAGATCATGTTCACTTGAACTTTCAAGATTTTTATATATATTAAATTCAAATGTTAATAAATAAAAATTAAGTATTATAAAATATAAATAACACAATAGGTATATAAAATTAACATAATTATATAATTATTTGCCATGTTATTTTTTTTATCAATAGGTAATAGTTTTGTATTATAATATCGTTTCTTTAATTTTAAACAGTAATTAAATTTATGACTAAGTAATTAAACAAAAGCAAAATAAAAATAATTAATTGTAATATAATTTAGTATTAGACAACGAATACATCTCTTTATTATAAGTGCATAATTTTTTTTTGGATATTGCTACATAATGTATATGTAAGCATACATGTACATCAGTGAATTATATATAATAAAGATTATTACATAGAAATATTTAAAAAAAAATTGTATAAAATTGGCACTAACTACTAACAAGGTAGTGACAGCTCAGGCCAGCATGGTGTAGTGGTCGAGGAGCGCGGCAGAGTGGCGCTGCAGCGCGGCGGCGGGCGCGCGCGCGGCGCCCAGCGTGGCGGCGGCGGCGAGGCGCGCCAGCAGCGCGCGGTGCGGCCGCTCCGCGTAGCGCGCGTACGCCTCCAGCCCCTCCTGCAGCTGCTGGATCAGGCCAGCATGGTGTAGTGGTCGAGGAGCGCGGCGGAGTGGCGCTGCAGCGCGGCGGCGGGCGCGCGCGCGGCGCCCAGCGTGGCGGCGGCGGCGAGGCGCGCCAGCAGCGCGCGGTGCGGCCGCTCCGCGTAGCGCGCGTACGCCTCCAGCCCCTCCTGCAGCTGCTGGATCAGGCCAGCATGGTGTAGTGGTCGAGGAGCGCGGCGGAGTGGCGCTGCAGCGCGGCGGCGGGCGCGCGCGCGGCGCCCAGCGTGGCGGCGGCGGCGAGGCGCGCCAGCAGCGCGCGGTGCGGCCGCTCCGCGTAGCGCGCGTACGCCTCCAGCCCCTCCTGCAGCTGCTGGATCAGGCCAGCATGGTGTAGTGGTCGAGGAGCGCGGCGGAGTGGCGCTGCAGCGCGGCGGCGGGCGCGCGCGCGGCGCCCAGCGTGGCGGCGGCGGCGAGGCGCGCCAGCAGCGCGCGGTGCGGCCGCTCCGCGTAGCGCGCGTACGCCTCCAGCCCCTCCTGCAGCTGCTGGATCAGGCCAGCATGGTGTAGTGGTCGAGGAGCGCGGCGGAGTGGCGCTGCAGCGCGGCGGCGGGCGCGCGCGCGGCGCCCAGCGTGGCGGCGGCGGCGAGGCGCGCCAGCAGCGCGCGGTGCGGCCGCTCCGCGTAGCGCGCGTACGCCTCCAGCCCCTCCTGCAGCTGCTGGATCAGGCCAGCATGGTGTAGTGGTCGAGGAGCGCGGCGGAGTGGCGCTGCAGCGCGGCGGCGGGCGCGCGCGCGGCGCCCAGCGTGGCGGCGGCGGCGAGGCGCGCCAGCAGCGCGCGGTGCGGCCGCTCCGCGTAGCGCGCGTACGCCTCCAGCCCCTCCTGCAGCTGCTGGATCAGGCCAGCATGGTGTAGTGGTCGAGGAGCGCGGCGGAGTGGCGCTGCAGCGCGGCGGCGGGCGCGCGCGCGGCGCCCAGCGTGGCGGCGGCGGCGAGGCGCGCCAGCAGCGCGCGGTGCGGCCGCTCCGCGTAGCGCGCGTACGCCTCCAGCCCCTCCTGCAGCTGCTGGATCAGGCCAGCATGGTGTAGTGGTCGAGGAGCGCGGCGGAGTGGCGCTGCAGCGCGGCGGCGGGCGCGCGCGCGGCGCCCAGCGTGGCGGCGGCGGCGAGGCGCGCCAGCAGCGCGCGGTGCGGCCGCTCCGCGTAGCGCGCGTACGCCTCCAGCCCCTCCTGCAGCTGCTGGATCAGGCCAGCATGGTGTAGTGGTCGAGGAGCGCGGCGGAGTGGCGCTGCAGCGCGGCGGCGGGCGCGCGCGCGGCGCCCAGCGTGGCGGCGGCGGCGAGGCGCGCCAGCAGCGCGCGGTGCGGCCGCTCCGCGTAGCGCGCGTACGCCTCCAGCCCCTCCTGCAGCTGCTGGATCAGGCCAGCATGGTGTAGTGGTCGAGGAGCGCGGCGGAGTGGCGCTGCAGCGCGGCGGCGGGCGCGCGCGCGGCGCCCAGCGTGGCGGCGGCGGCGAGGCGCGCCAGCAGCGCGCGGTGCGGCCGCTCCGCGTAGCGCGCGTACGCCTCCAGCCCCTCCTGCAGCTGCTGGATCAGGCCAGCATGGTGTAGTGGTCGAGGAGCGCGGCGGAGTGGCGCTGCAGCGCGGCGGCGGGCGCGCGCGCGGCGCCCAGCGTGGCGGCGGCGGCGAGGCGCGCCAGCAGCGCGCGGTGCGGCCGCTCCGCGTAGCGCGCGTACGCCTCCAGCCCCTCCTGCAGCTGCTGGATCAGGCCAGCATGGTGTAGTGGTCGAGGAGCGCGGCGGAGTGGCGCTGCAGCGCGGCGGCGGGCGCGCGCGCGGCGCCCAGCGTGGCGGCGGCGGCGAGGCGCGCCAGCAGCGCGCGGTGCGGCCGCTCCGCGTAGCGCGCGTACGCCTCCAGCCCCTCCTGCAGCTGCTGGATCAGGCCAGCATGGTGTAGTGGTCGAGGAGCGCGGCGGAGTGGCGCTGCAGCGCGGCGGCGGGCGCGCGCGCGGCGCCCAGCGTGGCGGCGGCGGCGAGGCGCGCCAGCAGCGCGCGGTGCGGCCGCTCCGCGTAGCGCGCGTACGCCTCCAGCCCCTCCTGCAGCTGCTGGATCAGGCCAGCATGGTGTAGTGGTCGAGGAGCGCGGCGGAGTGGCGCTGCAGCGCGGCGGCGGGCGCGCGCGCGGCGCCCAGCGTGGCGGCGGCGGCGAGGCGCGCCAGCAGCGCGCGGTGCGGCCGCTCCGCGTAGCGCGCGTACGCCTCCAGCCCCTCCTGCAGCTGCTGGATCAGGCCAGCATGGTGTAGTGGTCGAGGAGCGCGGCGGAGTGGCGCTGCAGCGCGGCGGCGGGCGCGCGCGCGGCGCCCAGCGTGGCGGCGGCGGCGAGGCGCGCCAGCAGCGCGCGGTGCGGCCGCTCCGCGTAGCGCGCGTACGCCTCCAGCCCCTCCTGCAGCTGCTGGATCAGGCCAGCATGGTGTAGTGGTCGAGGAGCGCGGCGGAGTGGCGCTGCAGCGCGGCGGCGGGCGCGCGCGCGGCGCCCAGCGTGGCGGCGGCGGCGAGGCGCGCCAGCAGCGCGCGGTGCGGCCGCTCCGCGTAGCGCGCGTACGCCTCCAGCCCCTCCTGCAGCTGCTGGATCAGGCCAGCATGGTGTAGTGGTCGAGGAGCGCGGCGGAGTGGCGCTGCAGCGCGGCGGCGGGCGCGCGCGCGGCGCCCAGCGTGGCGGCGGCGGCGAGGCGCGCCAGCAGCGCGCGGTGCGGCCGCTCCGCGTAGCGCGCGTACGCCTCCAGCCCCTCCTGCAGCTGCTGGATCAGGCCAGCATGGTGTAGTGGTCGAGGAGCGCGGCGGAGTGGCGCTGCAGCGCGGCGGCGGGCGCGCGCGCGGCGCCCAGCGTGGCGGCGGCGGCGAGGCGCGCCAGCAGCGCGCGGTGCGGCCGCTCCGCGTAGCGCGCGTACGCCTCCAGCCCCTCCTGCAGCTGCTGGATCAGGCCAGCATGGTGTAGTGGTCGAGGAGCGCGGCGGAGTGGCGCTGCAGCGCGGCGGCGGGCGCGCGCGCGGCGCCCAGCGTGGCGGCGGCGGCGAGGCGCGCCAGCAGCGCGCGGTGCGGCCGCTCCGCGTAGCGCGCGTACGCCTCCAGCCCCTCCTGCAGCTGCTGGATCAGGCCAGCATGGTGTAGTGGTCGAGGAGCGCGGCGGAGTGGCGCTGCAGCGCGGCGGCGGGCGCGCGCGCGGCGCCCAGCGTGGCGGCGGCGGCGAGGCGCGCCAGCAGCGCGCGGTGCGGCCGCTCCGCGTAGCGCGCGTACGCCTCCAGCCCCTCCTGCAGCTGCTGGATCAGGCCAGCATGGTGTAGTGGTCGAGGAGCGCGGCGGAGTGGCGCTGCAGCGCGGCGGCGGGCGCGCGCGCGGCGCCCAGCGTGGCGGCGGCGGCGAGGCGCGCCAGCAGCGCGCGGTGCGGCCGCTCCGCGTAGCGCGCGTACGCCTCCAGCCCCTCCTGCAGCTGCTGGATCAGGCCAGCATGGTGTAGTGGTCGAGGAGCGCGGCGGAGTGGCGCTGCAGCGCGGCGGCGGGCGCGCGCGCGGCGCCCAGCGTGGCGGCGGCGGCGAGGCGCGCCAGCAGCGCGCGGTGCGGCCGCTCCGCGTAGCGCGCGTACGCCTCCAGCCCCTCCTGCAGCTGCTGGATCAGGCCAGCATGGTGTAGTGGTCGAGGAGCGCGGCGGAGTGGCGCTGCAGCGCGGCGGCGGGCGCGCGCGCGGCGCCCAGCGTGGCGGCGGCGGCGAGGCGCGCCAGCAGCGCGCGGTGCGGCCGCTCCGCGTAGCGCGCGTACGCCTCCAGCCCCTCCTGCAGCTGCTGGATCAGGCCAGCATGGTGTAGTGGTCGAGGAGCGCGGCGGAGTGGCGCTGCAGCGCGGCGGCGGGCGCGCGCGCGGCGCCCAGCGTGGCGGCGGCGGCGAGGCGCGCCAGCAGCGCGCGGTGCGGCCGCTCCGCGTAGCGCGCGTACGCCTCCAGCCCCTCCTGCAGCTGCTGGATCAGGCCAGCATGGTGTAGTGGTCGAGGAGCGCGGCGGAGTGGCGCTGCAGCGCGGCGGCGGGCGCGCGCGCGGCGCCCAGCGTGGCGGCGGCGGCGAGGCGCGCCAGCAGCGCGCGGTGCGGCCGCTCCGCGTAGCGCGCGTACGCCTCCAGCCCCTCCTGCAGCTGCTGGATCAGGCCAGCATGGTGTAGTGGTCGAGGAGCGCGGCGGAGTGGCGCTGCAGCGCGGCGGCGGGCGCGCGCGCGGCGCCCAGCGTGGCGGCGGCGGCGAGGCGCGCCAGCAGCGCGAGGTGCGGCCGCTCCGCGTAGCGCGCGTACGCCTCCAGCCCCTCCTGCAGCTGCTGGATCAGGCCAGCATGGTGTAGTGGTCGAGGAGCGCGGCGGAGTGGCGCTGCAGCGCGGCGGCGGGCGCGCGCGCGGCGCCCAGCGTGGCGGCGGCGGCGAGGCGCGCCAGCAGCGCGCGGTGCGGCCGCTCCGCGTAGCGCGCGTACGCCTCCAGCCCCTCCTGCAGCTGCTGGATCAGGCCAGCATGGTGTAGTGGTCGAGGAGCGCGGCGGAGTGGCGCTGCAGCGCGGCGGCGGGCGCGCGCGCGGCGCCCAGCGTGGCGGCGGCGGCGAGGCGCGCCAGCAGCGCGCGGTGCGGCCGCTCCGCGTAGCGCGCGTACGCCTCCAGCCCCTCCTGCAGCTGCTGGATCAGGCCAGCATGGTGTAGTGGTCGAGGAGCGCGGCGGAGTGGCGCTGCAGCGCGGCGGCGGGCGCGCGCGCGGCGCCCAGCGTGGCGGCGGCGGCGAGGCGCGCCAGCAGCGCGCGGTGCGGCCGCTCCGCGTAGCGCGCGTACGCCTCCAGCCCCTCCTGCAGCTTCAGGATCAGGCTGTCGTAGTTCTTGCGCACCACTTCCAGGATCTGTTTTATAAGCAGCAATGCCTTATATCCTTTCACTACTATTTTTACCAGTATAGTTTACGTCAAATTCAAGTCGAGACTATATCCGATCACGGTTATTCTCAGTCCAATCTGATTCTGTTAAGATATTATTTTATGAGAAACAATAATTATAATAAATACTTTAGAAGATATCACTGATCCTGAATGACCGACCTACCCTACGAGCCGCACGGTGGAGAGGCTCGGTTACAGAATGACCGAACCAAACAACGTAGACGACAAGACTAATAGATTTAATTATATATTTTTTAATTTCTTGGTTTGATTAAGTTTTGTATTATTCTGGTATTATAACCAATAATAACCAACCAATCATCATCAGTCCATTGGTGGCGCAGGACACGAAGTGTGATTATAAAATGAGGAAATAAAATATTTATTTACATTTAAAGCGCAGCGTTAGTTATGCCACTCAACACGCAATGCTTCCAGAATCTGGCAGAAAGTGGGGCACGAATTGTCTTAACAAATTAAGTTCCCTCTGCCTACCCTGCTGTGTGCGGGATACAGCGTGAAACTGATTTATTTATTTTTTATTTAAAATAGTAGCGGATAAAGCCGCCCGGAACCACTAGTATAAAAATATTTAACAAACTGAGTTCAGACCCAGAACGAGAAGTGAACGAAACCGTTAAAAATGTCAAAAAATCAAATAACTCTTTCAGAAGTCTATACCTGATCCTCAGTTGGTGTAGAAAGATTTTGTGACGCGAGCCAAGCATCTATTTTAGGAGAAAAATGTTGTATAATGGCACGAACGTTGACTAAACAATTGGCTAAACGTAGTGCCTCCGCTTTATACTCTCCGTCGCCGGTCGAATAACGAAGAGCTGAAATTAATAAATTATTATGTAAAATACTGCTATATTTATTTTATAATAAAATAAATATTTTAAAAAAATTGTACTACTAGTACTAAATAAATTTCCTTAAATTTTTTCGAAATGCCGCAACTTAACCTTCAAATAGATCAGAGTTAAAAAAAACTTATTTTCACCATGTTAGAGAGGACCTAGTAGGTGTCGAACCCACAACTATCGCGTTTATAGCCAGACGCTGCGACACGTCCTTTTACATAGTGTTTTATGGTTCAATTCAAACTTGAGGAAATAAAATAACTTAATATCTTCCTCGCTCTAAGAGACAAAGCGCAGCGTTGAATTCCGCCACTCAACACGTAATGTCTCCCATGATTGGGAATCGCATTTACAGTCGTCTTTGTACGCCCTGGAACAGAACAGGACGGCGGCCTGAAATTTAGCCTACAATCAATAATACAATTAAACTTACCCATATAAAATAAGTTATCGAATACTTGATGCATTCTAATGAGCTCGTAGTACAACTGGTCGTAAGACGCGGGCGTCGGCAGGAAGGTGTCGCCGAATGTGATGAACAAATTGAATATATTTACTACCTGAAAATATATTTTTCTCTTGTCGATAAGTGAAGTTCATAAAAGTTATATTTTTGTTACATATTAAATAAGTACAAATATATTTCTGATGATTAACTTAAATTGAAGCTTCACTACACTTAAAAAATACATATTATGTTTAATACGTACTGTACAACATATTGTTGCAAGGAAAGCTTAATATAACAAGCATATTATCAAATAATTTCCTAAACCTTTTTTTAATAGTATAAGGCTTTTACTTATATTAATATTATTAAGGAATAATTTAGCCAATTTTAAAAGTTAAATACAAATGTACAACAAAAAATTGTCAAAAAGAAAAAGAAATGGTTTATGCTTCTTCGTTGTATTCCGCACACAGCAGGGTAGGCAGAGGGAACCTAGTATTAAGACACTCCGTTCCCCACTTTCTGCCGAATTCTGGAGGCATTGCGTGTTAAGTGGCAGAACTCAACGCTGCGCTTTGCCTCGACACCAGAGCGAAGAAGTGGAAATATAAACTTAAGTAAATTTTTCATTTCCTCGAGTGGGGATCAAACCAGTCGGTTTTACAGTCACACTTGTGCCGCTGCGCCACGACCGCCTCGGTGTTGATAATGATGATGAAAAAGTTATTTATAATTAAACAATAAAAAAAAAACAACAAACCTGCTGCGCCATAACAAATATATTAAACCTCCTCAGAAGCGTAGTCTCATTGGTAACGAGGAACTTTAACAGCGCTATAAGCGCCGCCCACAATGGCCGCCAGTCACGTGACAATCTCACTCTACACCTCTTCTGGTACTTAGGAGACGTAATAGAACACCCACGCAGAGAGAATAGAGCTCGCCGGGAAACTTCTTTAGTAGGTGGCACATTATGAATTCTACTAGAAGATCTGGAAATAATAATAACTCGTTAAACTTTATTAAAAAAAATGTATCAAAATAAAATGATTGCAATTATCTATGAATTTTGTTTATCACTATCACTTATGAAATCACAAAAAAAATGTTTTCTACAATAAGTGTCGAAGCCAGCGGTTGCGAAGGTGGCTCTTCGGGAACAATTTTTCTATGACGCATTGGAAGTCTGTACAGTTGAACCTGTAATATGAAAAGTGCCAAACGTATTACTATAAAAACGATGTTATATACTATATACTAATACAGACGGTATTTATGTAATATTTTATTAATTATATTAATAATATAAAAAAATCTTATTAACTATATTTTAAAAATCTTATTACTTATTAATTATAACATATTTTGATCCATTTTTTTTAGCTTTTTTTACTTAAGTCGTCGTGGCACACTGGCAGAGGCGATTGTAAACAGATTTAATGGGTTCTATTCTTACTCAGGGATATAATTACATTATATTATGTCCATTTCTACGTAGACGAAAGGTTAAAGTACCGCCGCTCAATACGTAACGTCACGTAATCGCTGACTTATACTTTTGTAATAATCAATATAGTTTACCTTAAAAGTAAGATTTTGGTCATGCATAATAGAGTTTGCGAACTGTTCCTCCACAATACACGTGAGAGTGATGAAGCATAAACTGCATTTGTTGATACTTGTTTCGGTCCGAGTGTCCGCCATTACTATTGAGCTGTCAATTGAAAATAAAACAAGAATAAAATGAAAAGAATAAGACTTAAAAATATTATAGTAGTTTTATCGGGGTGTCTTTTTTTATTAGAATCAAATCAAATCAGCTTCACGCTTTATCTCACACAAGACAGAGGAAACCAGTCTAGTGTTAAAACACTGTATTTGTTCCTCATCTTCCGCTGAATTCTGGAGGCATTGAGTGTTAAGTGAGCGGAACTCAACACCACGATTTGCCTCGACACCAGAACAAAGAAATGAAAATATAAATTTAAATAAATTTCTCGAGTGGGAATCGAACTCACAACCAGTCGCATTTACAGTCACACACTTGTTCTAATGCGCCACAAGTAGCTGCAGTTTAGTAAAGTAGTAAATAAAGCATATTTAGGCAAAAAAAAAAAAACAAAAATATTTACAGTACAAAAAACATTGAATATAAAATGGAATACACACATTAACATAAATATAATAAATAACTATCATGAATTTTATTTTAATAATATTGTATAACAAATAATGGAACTTACCAATATTGGAAAAATGTGACTAGTAAGTTTGTGGGTTGATCATTGTCTAAAGCTTGTATCAGCGCTAAGTTTGGAGGACTCTGAAACATTGTTTACATTATTGTGATAAAATAATACTATAAATACTACATAAAAGAAAAAAATACTCTACTCAAATCGCAGTGTCTCGAATTTAGGCAGAAAATAGATAGCAATATGTTTTGGAATTAGTTATGCTTAACCCTGTCATGCAGAAAAAAGTGTGAAACAATAATTTGGATGTAAACAAAATTACAAATTATTGTAATTTTTTTTTAATTTCACTAAACTTATTTTACAATAAAATAAAACAAAAACATCAAACTTAAAGAAGTATCAGCTAGACAACTTTCTCTACTATTATGTAACAATTTTCAATTAAGGTTTCAGAACTGTTTATTTGATTACTAGACACACCAAAACTTTTATTCCTTTTATTCTTTTTATTCCCATTCATTTAGAATTCTGTAGTACATTTAATTTTGTTTTTGTGAATTCCCTTTTCATTATCATTGTATTTAATTTGTTAAGTTAAGTATATATAAGGTATAAAACATTGTGCTTGTGGTATTAATTATTTTTTACCATATAATAACAACAAGCGAAGCTAAACACATATCGTTATAAGCCTTTAAGGTCAATTTACACTATAGCATCGTTTACGCTTCGTTTTCGGTCCGATCTCAGGTAATTAATATATTGTTATATGAGAAATATTCCTATATGCGTGATTGGATCGGAACATAGTTTGAAAGCTGTCATAGTTTGTGAGGTGTACCTGGTGCGGGGGCAGCGTGGCGGGCGGCGAGGCGGCGCGGACGCGGCGGCCGACGACGAGTGCGCCAGCGTCGTCATGAAGTTGCGGTTCAGGTGCGCCGCCGAGTACAGCGCCAGCAGCATGCCCTCCTCGCCGCCGCTGCTCGTCATAATAATAATATACCTTAATGTACACCACATAAAGGAGTAAACGACATTCATATATAAACATAAACTACATATCAGGCAGCCTTTTTGCAATTTTCTTTTTTGGGTGAATATCGACTGACAGGACTGACCGACTACGTTGAGTCTGACTATAGGCGTGATTGTTATGCATTCAATCCATACTTAAAAGAGTGCATTATTTTCATACTCTAGCTCTGGTAAAATGCGGGGTTATGTTATGTTACTCAACACGCATTTTCTCAAATTCCAAACAACCTGTGGCACTGAATTCACTTTGCTTACTCTGCTATTTATTTAAATATAGTGGTCAATTATTAGTAATGTATGTAAAACTAATAATGCTCGTCGACGTTCTAAAATTTGTTTTGGTATGATGACAAAAGTTCAAATTTTAATAACAATTATAATAATAGCTCAAAAACATGTAATAAAATAGGAAAAAATAAAAGTAATAATAAGTAACATATAGACATACCTATTTCTTTGTCCTCTAACAACCGGTTGTGTCTCATCACTAGTCAAAAATATACCTCCCACCATACTTGTGAGAGAGGAGAGCCAGCCTCCCCCACTAGTCTGCATTCCACCAAATGTAGACATTACAAAATCATTTAATCCAGCTGTTATTACTTGGCCATAACTGAAATATAAATATAATATGTTTTATTTTAGCTTCACGCTTTATCTATCTTATTATTAGGGAGAACTATTAATCATAGTGTCAAGACACTACTTTCTTAGCATTTTGATTGTAAAATTAACAACATTCAGCATCTTTTTCTGTCGGTATCAAAATGTAACACACTTTTATTATTTATAAAATTAGTACTGTGATAAAAACGCATAGATTTATTAATTAAGGTGTAAAGTTAATTTATTTTTAACTTATTAGTTAATTTTATTAACAAATAATAAAAGCTTATTTTTAAAGAAGGTTGTTTTTCTTTAAATTTATTTTTAACTTTTTAATATTTTTTAATCAAGATTTTCACTAGTTATATTCACGTTAACAAGACGAATCAAACAAGGTCAAAGTTGATAGAGCTGCGTCGTCTAATTACGTAGTTCCTATGGCCACCTTCCAGCTTCATCATCAGACCCTTGTTAACGTATAGCATCAAAGTACTTGTCAAGATGAATCAAACGAGCTCAATTAATCTTTTTTGTATAAAAAGGTAAACTCATTGTGTGTAAATTATTATTTATAGACTTCTCTTTTAGATGTTATGACCTTTAAGAGAACTAAAATAAATGTTTATTTTCACACTATAATATGTGCTTTATCCAAACACATGCATATTTTTTATTTTCTTTAGAACTTCACACTTATTTTTACCACACATAGAGCAGCATAAAGAGAAAGAAGCTCTATTCCCCATATTTATTGTTCAACTTCTTTTTTTACAACAGTTGCGTAATGTGTGGCAAAAATCATAATGCGCTTTGCCTACCAAGGGCAAAAAATATAAATATTATACTATCTGATACTTCACCTATAAAATGAAAATATATTCCTCCGAGTGGGGATTGAACCTAAAACTGTTGTTGTATATAGTGTCCTATTAAACACCACAATCTCATTTAGATATTATATTAAAATAAACAAAATATAGCCAAACAACCTTACCCATTCAAGGCTAGTTCATCATCTAGTATGGACAACTTAACCACATATGGGTTAGCAGATTCTTGTTTTTTGTAATTAACTAAGAACATTAATAGAAGTACTACATCATATCCTAAAAAAATAAAGATTGTGTATAAGTGGCTATCTATAAATTACGTTACATTTTAAGGGGGACACTATTGTGTAACAATGGACCCTAAACATGTGACATTACACTTCAAAATAATTATAATATATAAATATGATTTCGAAATTCCCTTTTTAATATAATAAGCTCTACAAGGACGCCAAAGGTCCTTTGTGTAACTTTCACTGATAGTCACTAATACAAATTAAAAGGCCATCATTCATAATTCCTAAAGATTTTATATAATTAAGATATGATGCTTGGACAGAATTTTTTTTAAGGTACTGATGTTAACTGTAATATTAATGAGGCCAGTCGTGACACAGAGGCACAAATTGAGACTGCAAAATCGGCTGGTTGTTGGTTCGATCTGGACTCGAGAAAATGAAGTATTTATTTAAATTTATATTTTCATTTCTTTACTCCTTTCTTCCACCACTTAACACACAATGCCTCCAGATTTCGGCGGAAAGTGAGGAATAGAATGCCTTAATACTTGGTTCCATCTGCCTATTTAGATATGTGAAAAAATGTAAGCAGAGGATAGCAAAATGTTTTTAAATTTTTTGGACATTATTTTTCTAAAGAATATTGAAAAGAACATACCATGTTGCTGTCTTTCACTAGATGTGCAAAGTAACTGTATTAAAGGTTCAAACAATGAATGTAACATTAAATGTTCAACAAGTGGATTGTCATCTATATTGTCAAATCCTGTTGCAATTATAAGGAGTAATTTTAAAACCATTGATTTTAAACTATCTGGCACATCACCTATAAAAGAACAAATAAGATTAAATATCACTAAAGTTCATAAAAAAAAAAAAAAAAGTAATACTATAGTTAGTAGCCTCTTCTTTGCAATGTTCTTTATTCTAAATTTGTATTATTATGTCATTTTTGTTCTTTTTCATATTTGTCATTAAACCCATTCATGATCTCTTCTCATTTTTCCTTTCCTACATTGAGCTCATATATTGATGTTTAGTTTAAGTAATGATATTAAAATTCTACATCATACTGATATATAAAAATTAACTATGTTGTGTTATTGATTTTTTATTTATGTATATACTATTAAATACTAGAAATATGACACATTTTTATAAACTATGCTTTTATAAATAAGTCAAATAAAGAAATATTAATATTTTAAAATACACATAAATAGACACCTCAGCTAATTATTTTTGGAATTATAATTTGAATTATGTACAGATTTTGAAAAAGATTTGATTTACAATAATTTTATCTAAAAAAAAGATGCAAAAAAAAAAGTTGTAAAGAGTTTTCTATGTGATATATTAATAAATTTTACCTGATAATATTGTGCTGCAATGTTCCAGTAATTTTTGCATTTTTGTGTTAGCATTGTCTGATCCTAATAATATATATTTAATATTTATAGAAGAATCTTGTCCTGCTCTTTGGTACATAGTGGTTAAAATAGCACTAAATGTTTGTAAAGCATACACCAACCTGTGAATTGTTTCTTATTGTTATTAAATTTTATTTTTCATATTTTTGATTTAAGACACTATTTCATTGAAGAGTATCCATAGAGAACCACTAGGTTCCACCGATATATAACCACTGGGTTATGTATTGCTATCTTGACACTAGTCAACTCAATTCTCCACTTTCCCCCTGAATTTAAGATATTGTATTGAGTAATGAAACTTTTCACCACTATGTCATACCAGAGTAAGGAAAAGATATCAGTCAAGTGCAAATCCATACTACATCACAATGGCTTTGTTATTATAATATTATGAAAACTAGTAAGAAAATTTTGTTTCGTAAATTAAATATCCTACCTGATATGATGCTCCTGTCCTAACATTTCTATACATTGTATAACCAATAAATTAATGTTATCCTTTTAAGTTATTTAATTGTTCAATGGTTAGTTTTTGTATTTCGGCTTCTAGTTGTGGTATTTTTGGTTTTAATAAAAAAAACTCATCCCAAAATGTAGGGTTATCACTTGTTAAGTCATCTCCTTTGAAAAAAGATTCATATATTTGTACAACTTTTTCTTTTAAGTGTCTCTTAGATCCAGATCCACTTCTCTTACGGGTAGCCATTATTATTTATTACGAGAGAATAAATACTATTTATTTTTATGTATAATGAAAGTTACACTAGTAATAATATAGTATACCACAAATAATTATAATTAAGTTATGTAAAGTTATCTGGTAAGCAACTTCAACTTTATTATATATTTTTAAAAATTGTAATTTTTATTTAGTTATGATTCATATTAAATATAGAAGCTTTTATTATGGATTCGTATCGTATGAAAAGAATCATCAAGTACCGACTAAAGTAACGTGAAACGTCAAGTCAATAATCAACGTCATATGTCAAACAGTTATTTTGACAGTGTTTTCAAATCTGTCACTGTAAGTGTTGCCTATTTTTGGTACGGTAATAACAAAAATTTCTTTGTCTTGATCATAATATTGCTAACATCTAAAAAGTAATAATTCTAAATGTGAAAAGTGGATATTGTGGTTGATTTTGATGCTTGTAACTATATGTCTAAACCATATTTATTTTAAAAATATGTAAAAGATATACTTGATGGGAAGATGGGATATTATAAAAAGATGAATAGACTGAGATGTGGAATTGAAATTCGCGCTAAGAAGTCAATAGAAACATTTTTAAGCTTTAAATTAGATTTTTACAATAGATACACCATATGGCGTCAATAGAAAAAATACTGGGGTTATAATTGTTTTCAGAGCATTTCTGGGAAAAGAAACATAATAGTACGGAAGCCGACGATGCTAAATCGGGATTTTCTCGAGCTTCATAGAGACCTATGGGGCCGTTCAAGTATTACCTATTGGGTTTGCCAAGCTTTGATATTGTACTTGTTAGGATTCCGTAATTTTTAAGGAATAAAGGGACTCTTATAAGGTCACTTTCTTGTCCGTGTGTCTTTATCCTCTAAATCCTAGCCTTTATCTCAAGAACACTTGGAGATATCAAGTTAAAATTTGAACCATATACATAGATCTACGGCCCCATGATATTCTAAAAAAAAACGTATTTCTACATTTACTTAAAAAGAGATATGGTCGCTTTAAAGAAAATCAAAATTAATAAGATATTTTCGGTTTACCTAGAATTATGAAATTTGGCAGCTAGCATACTCGTATACAGATAGTATTCATTCAGAATAAAAGTTAAAAACTGAAAAAAAGGTTTGTTAAAACCTGAAAAATAATAGTTTAAAGGGGGACAGGATTTGGTATAAAAGTTTGGTTCAAGTGAGGTATCAGACGAAAGGGCTCTGGCTAAGCTAAGCTTGATGTTCAGAAAAAGTTCGAGACCTCCAATTTTTGTACGGAACCCTTGGCGGTCTATCACTACTGGCGATTGCCCGATTTTTTTATTTATTGATGACGATGTTCGATGTAAAAAAAACATCGTTGTAGGCTAACATCGATGTTGGCTAACATCCAGGTTTTTCTTTCGATTTTCATCGAACATCAATGCTTTAGCTTCGATGTTCAATTATTGACAATAATATTCTTGAGTTGAAATTTAAAAAAATAAACAGCTTCGCGATGTATCCTGCACAAAGTAGGGTAGGCAGAGGGAACCTAGTGTAAAGACACTCCGTTGCCCACTTTTCGCCGAGTTCTGGAGGCATTGCGTGTTGAGTGGCGAAACTCAACACCGCGCTTCGCCTTGACACCAGAGCAAAGAAATGAAAATATAAATGGAAATAAATATTTCATTTCCTCGGTTGGAGATCGAACCCACAACCAGTCGCCTTTACAGTCACACTTTGTGCTCGTGCGCCACAACTGGCCTCTAACTAATATAAGTAGTATAGGATACTAAAGCGTAAGATTTTATTTTTCATAAGAATTATTCTAAATTAAATCTTTATAAAGTTAATTTTATGCTTTTTAGTTCTTCATGTCGGTTTTTTTTAACCCAGTATTTTTTACTGTTTATTGTCCGACATTGATAGTTTTGTAAAAAGCAGTAGATGTTTTCTAGATTATAACAGGTAGGTTATTTTGTTACTTATTGTAATACATTAAATAGAAATTGTTGTAAATATTTATGGAAGGTTTACAAAAGGTGATATCAAATATACAGGCAGGCAGCTCAAAACCTACTTGTCAGAGACACAGTTAATAAATTAAGTCAACCTAAATGAAAACATCTTAAAAAAAATACTACGTAAACCAGTTTTAGAAATCTTGGTAGTTTATGCGCACTATAAAAAAACCATACAATACAATACATAATAAAAGAAATAAATAATAGTAGACGTAGGCCTGTATTAATAAATTCCCCTCAAGTCTGAGATCGATCTTGAGATACTGTTTTCATTCATAGATATCTTATTTATGGATGAAAACGGCATCTCAAGATCAATCCTGGTTTTGTGTCTGTGTTTGTATGATTGCTATTTATCATTGAGCTGAGCGAAGCGAAGCTCTTACTGGTCAAAAGTGTGTTTCGTGATAATGCTAGGAGGAGTACTCCTAGACTGTAAAACCTACAGCTCTGAAATTTTGCAGGAACGTTGTAGACGACATAGCGATCCCAGCGAAGTAGTTGGTGATAATTGTAATTGTATTATAGTTTTTGAGAAAATGGCCAAAATATGTCCAATAGAGTTAAACTGTGGAAGATTTTGAAATTCATGTGCACAGATTGAACTTTGACTAACCTAATCAAGCCCGTACGGACAAAACAAAAAATTTCGCAAATTTTAAGCAACATAGCATCACTCAGCTCCACCCGCCGTGCACAGCATGTGGTGGATCCTAGTACTTAACCAATATTTATTTATTAATAACTTAGATGATTATCGAGTCTTAAGTGGTCTGTGCACGTAATAATTAATCTCTATTTTTAGCCTTTTGGGTTGGGCTAATATATTCTGTGGTTGTTACTTTATTATTATCTTTAATCTTATATTTTCTTTTGTTTGTAATCTGTGGTGAAAACCGAAGACGAGAGTCCATCTTATCTTAATACATTATTTTATTATCGATAAATATATTATAATCTTTTCGTTTGATCAAGAAAATGAAATCTAAAAAGCGTCATCACGACAGTTCTGATGAGTCTGAAGAATCAAATGATAGTGTAAAATCAAGCAGTTCTTCAGATAGCGAAAGTGATGATTCTTCAGTATCTGAGCCCCGGCATAAGAAAAAAAGAAAACGTGCTGATTCTTCCGATTCTGATAGTAACACGGATGATCAAAAACGCTCAAAAAAACGTAAGCATAAGAAAAAGAAAAAGAAGCACAATAAGAGAAAACGACGATCGGAGTCATACGACGACATATCTGATGATGCGATTTCGATAAGTGAAGGCGAAATATCTCCTAAAAAGAAGAGAAAACATAAACATAAGCATTCTAAACGAGCTCAATCAGCTAGTGGAGGTTATTTCATAATGGAATTAATAATTCTTTATATAAATTATCTATTTGTATTTCTTATTTTTGAATTTATATATTTCAATTTTTTTTAGATGAAAATTATGAAAGAGAATCAGAGCGTCGGTTACACAGTGTTGTTAAAGAACGCAGACCATCTTCAGAAGAAGGCAATCCACCAACCCGCACATATTATCAGTAAGTTTTTACTAATTTCTTTTTATAAGCTTGAAAAACTGTTTAATATATAGATTAAATTTTAGGAAGGAATATCGTCGTTCGGAATCAGTAGAAGAATATGATCGTGGAAGAGAAAGCCAAAGATACTATCAAGAACCTAACAGGCGACATCAAGAACCCCCAGTTAGTTATAGTTATGAGAGACCACGAAATGAGAGGTGTGATATTTAAATTTTTTATTGCTACACAAACTATTATGTCTTTTATACTGAACAATAAAAGCCCCTTATTTATAGTAAAAAAATACTGTTATAACTCAAATACTGTTATAACTCAATACTGCACCATATCTTATCAGGAAAAGAAATCAAAAATAGTTTATTCCTATTCCATTGAAAATCAAGCCAACATATTAGTCCGATATGACTATGACCTCTAAATTTTATTATATTTATATCACATTTAAAATAATATTTTTCTCATTTATAGATATCCACAGCAGGATGATAGGTATGATAGACAAAGGGATAAATATGGTGCTGGTCCACACTATGTTCATAATGAGGAAGGGCACAGCGGAAGACCAAGAGATTATGAAGATTATAAGAGGTATGAGTAATTACTAAGTTCATTTTCCCCACTACAGTTTCAATTTTGTACCTTAATAATTTAATTTAATTTTAACATGTATATTTGTTTAGTTTAAATTTTAAATAAATTATCTATTTATTAGTTTTTCCAATTTAAGCAGGCATTCTAGGTATGAAGAACATAATATGAGAGGAGAGGAACGTGTAAGACGAGAACGGGATGTTCCATATCAACCAAGGGAAGATGTTAGAGGTAAATATTATTTATATAAATAAATAAAATATACAAAATATAAAGTAGTTTTATATTTCTGTACTAAAATGGTGGTTGCATTTCATTCTCATACTAATGTTAGAAATTTCAATTGTTTATAATATTAAATGAGAACTGAACATATTTAATAAAATATTATTAAAATTTCCCTGATTAGATTATATTTGTATTACAGCCTCAATATTTTTATTTAGATATAATTAATTTAGGCGAGATTCAATATATGGTTTGTTATTTATTACATGTTTAATAAATTTTTGTATTACATAATTTTAAATATTGTTGGCATCAGTGCAGAACCTTCTAAACATTTAGAAGATCCAACACAGATGCCAACAGACATCATTATATTTATGCTATTATTGCGAATTTTTGATTATTATTCATGTTAATTATTCTTTGTAATCAAGAAGAAACAATTATTATATTTTTTATAGTAGGTAGTTATTTTAGTTTTCAGTTGAATAGCTCAATAAAACATTTAAAATTATTATTATTATCAGTTTCATGCTATATCCCGCACGAAGCAGGGTAGGGCAGAGGGAACCTAGTGTTAAGAGACTCCGTTCCCTACTTAAGTTAATATTTCATCTCCTCGAGTGGGGATCGAACCCACAACCAGTTGGTTTTACAGTCACACTTTGTGCCACTGCGCCACGACTGGCCTTTAAAATAAATTAATAAATTTGCTAGCGACTTTAAAAAAATTTTTAAAATATTACTCTGTTTTATTAAGGATTAAAAAGGAAGCAAGTAGGAATGTAAATCCTTAAAGTAATTTACAATTTTTAGGTAATAACAGATATCGGTATGAGGACAGGGCCCCCAAGCGCAGAGAGATTGAAGAAGTGAGGGACTATCGTGAAAGGTATTGTACACTTATAGTTAAAGAAATTATTTTCAAAATATAAATTTACATTTTATGAAATGAGAATACAATCTTGACTTAAGTATAGCTTAATTATTATATTTCATTTA